>PVJD01001105.1:0-304019 GCA_004026545.1 Mormoops blainvillei | reverse complement strand
GTGTTGCAGGCTCTTCCCCCTGGTTACTGAACGATTTTAAATGTCACTAGCTTACTTGTCGAAGGTGAGGGAAATACAGCACCTTGATGACGTATTATTTGGTACCTGTTTAGATACATGTGAATATTGGCACTTAAATATTTGACATTGATTATTTTCTTTTTATTTACAAGTAGTTTTGTGTATATACCGAGATGGTTTTCATCCACCTTGAGAAGTTATCCTAAGAAGCCTATGACTTCATATGTTCGATTTTCTAAAGAACAGCTACCCATATTTAAAGCTCAGAACCCAGGTAAGGAGTTATTCTTCTCTGATGTAATAAAGAGCCCACTAAACAAACTGCAAAATCGATTTACCCTACCAAACCATCCAGGGACTACAGGCACATAATTGGTCTGTGTGATAGCCTGTGAAATAGCAGGTATAAACTTTTTTTTTTTTTTTTTACCAAATAGAAATATTAAGTATAATTGAGAACTTATGAATGGTATTTTTAATTTATTTTTAGAGAGAGGGGAAGGGAGGGAGACAGAGGGAGAGAAACATCATATGAGAGATACATGGATCAGATGCCTCTCAAACGCCTCCAACTGGGCACCTGGTCCACAACCCAGACACGTGCTCAGACAGGGGATCGAACCAGCAACCTTTCGGTTTGCAGGCTGGGACTCAATCCACTGAACCATACAAGACAGGGCAAAAGGTATTTTAAAAATAGCAGCATTTGGGGCCCAATCACCCTTGGCTTAGAGGACCCTTGATGCATTATTTTGTCTCTTGCTTAGCTCCTCTGCCTTAGGGAATTGTTCAAGGAAGTTGTAGAGAAATAACTTGTGGAAGTGCTCTGTAAACTTTTAAGCTCTGTACAAATTAGTGCTACCCTTAAGAGCTTATGCACTGAAAGAGTTCCAGGTAGGATGTTTTATGACTCCATAGAAAGGCTCTAGGGTCTTCACTTGGGATTGTAGTGTAAACATAATAGCTAACCTTTGCTTATGATTTTTAAAGTTTTTTCACAAGCTGGACATCACAGGACACTTGTGAAAATCAAATGAGCTATAATAAAAATTCTCAAAGAATTGGTTTATGAGACATGCCTAAGGCTCACATCTTTTAAAATGTAGGAGTTGAAACTAATAAGTGGTTTGTTAAAAGCATTTACACCCCATCATTTTAGTTAAGATGAGGAAAGAAATGATAATGAAAAATTTAGTTTGTTTGCAAATGGTATTTCTGTAATTAAAATCCAAGATGGTGGTATATGAATCAAGACTGTTTAGTTCTTTATTCAGGTGTTGTGAACTTAATTACTAAAAGACTTGAAAAAATGCTTAATTAAAATATGAAGTAAAGAATTTGATGAAATTGATTGTCCAACTGCTTAAACTAGTAATCAGTTTCTGAGGATTGTTTCGTAATATGTGATATACTCCTTGATTATCAGATAATAGACTTTAACAATTGGGATGAAGTATTAAATTTATCATATAATTAGTTGGTTAAAGAAAGGCTAAATCATTGTATTAAGTTGTGTGTGGTATAGAGGCATCTAATAAAACAGGTGTAGGGTTAATAGATTATGATTTCCTGGCAGTCTTTATAAAAAAATTAATCCCGAGACATAAAATTGTGACATCTTTTCTCATTCCAATCCATAGGTGCAAGAAATTCAGAACTGATTAAAAAAATCGCAGAGCTATGGAGGGAACTTCCTGATTCCGAGAAAAAAGTAAGCATATAGGTTTTCAACATTGCTGTCCGGTCATTCTGCAGTTAGGAACAATTCTCATGCCTTTTAAAGGACCAGATGACCTAGAGTTTTGTTTATTTATTTTTTAAACATCCATTATCTATAAAGGAACTTCATACCTTCAGATCTACATAAATGATGAGAATATGGATTATGGGGGTCATGATGAAGGTTGGTAGCAATTTGACACTGAAGGCTAACTGCCAGACTCTCACCTTGGTTAACATGTATATATAAAAAAACCCATGATTTTGGTCCATATAAATACGATCCCAGAGCACATTTTCCACCCGATGGTTCAGCCTGTCTTTATATGAAGTCATGCAGATGTCTTTCCTTGGCAGATGTGCTATGTTTAATTGGCTGGCAACAGTTTATTGACTTTGGATTTTTTTAATTTATAGGTATATGAAGATGCTTACAAGGCAGACTGGCAGGCATACAAACAAGAACTAATCAGAATTGAAGAAGAGCTAACTCCAAGTCAGAGGGTAGCTTTAGAAAAAGAAATGATGCAAAAACGTTTAAAAAAGAAATCAATAATAAAAAAGAGAGTGAGTGTCATTGAAATATTCTTTTTTTTGGACAAAGAACTGAAACTTATATAACTGTATGAATATAGATAGTTTTCTCTTATTTTGATGATGTGTATGTCTATATGGTGTACTCTAGTTAGGAAAAATGGGATAGTCTTCTTCTACCATTGGGGTAATTTGTTATTAAGTCTGTCTTGGAAACCCTTGTTGCTACTTGGGATGTATTTGAATTTAAGATACATAGTTAGGACTAGCATGAAAGTTGTTAGGAACAGACAAATCAGGAATAGTAAGAATCTTTGCTTCTGAGCCTTGTCTAGAATAGCCTACTGATTTGACTAGTTCTCTAGGCAGTGGTGAACTTGATTCTGATTGCTGCATGGACTGCATTTAATAACACATCAGGGAAAAGTGCATATTGTATGTACCTTATCAAATAAGCGCCTTTAAGATGAAGTCTTATTTTTCCTCATTAAAAACTCCACATGGTTCAAAAATTGTAGTTCCTAGCTCAAGGTATTAATTCACATAAATTACACTTTTTGAAAGTTAGACTACATTTTTGTATAAAACCAGTATTAGGTGTGAGGTGGTCAGTACATATAGTATAGAAAATGGTCATCAGTTAAAACTATTTTTCTGAAAAAGTAGATTATAGCCTTTAATGTGAAATACCAAGATATGTATCCCTGGTCCTAATGTTTTGAGACCTCCTGAGGACTCTGCCAGTTTCAAGTTAGTAATCTTAAGATTGCTGATCCAATTAGTAGAAGGATCCAGAAAAGAAACCAAGAGTGAGAAATACACTTTCTGCATAAGGGCGGTATTTGGAAGGGTAAGCACTACAGTTGACTCTTCCTCTTTTACTCTCCCTTTCTCATTAATGCACCCAGCCAGTGCTAAGAGTAGAAAGGATCGGAAGTGAGGATTGGGCAGATAGAAGGGGTTTCCCTTGCAAATATTGTCTTCTGGTATTCCCATTATGCTTTTGTTACACCTGTTGTAGTTGTCCCATAGTTCTTGGAATTCTGGATTCCCCCCCCCCAAGTCTTTGTTCTTTTTGTTTTTGGGTTTTCAAGGATTCTATTAATACATCCTCTAGATCCAATTTGTTTGTGGCTGTGTCCAGCCTACTAATAAGCACATCAAAGGCATCCTTTGTTTTAGTTACAGTGTTTTTGCTCTAGCATTTCTTTGTGGTTCTTTCTTAGGATTCACATCTCTCTGCTTACATTGCCCATCTGTTCTTACATGCTTTCTAGAGCCCTTAATGTATTAATCATAGTAGTTTTTAAATTACTGATCTGATAATTCTAACATCCCTGCCATACTTCTGTGCCCCTTCAAACTATGTTTTTTGCCTCTTAGTATGCCTTGGAATTTTTTCTTGGTAGCTGGACCTGATGTACTGGGTAAATGGAATTGGTGTTAAATAGACCTTAATATGGTGGTAGGTGTAGGGGACAAGGGAAGTATTCTCTAGTGCTGTGATTAGGTCCCAGGCTTCCGGTGATCCTGTACCTCTTTGCTGTGACCGGCACAAGTGTTTCTCGGTTTTCTCTCTCCCCTTAGGTGGGATAGGATGGCTAGAGTGGCCTAGACTTTGGTATTTTTTCCATCCTTCAGGTCAGTTGGGCTCTGATAATACAGTGGGTTAGTTCTGATTAGCTAGTTACCCCTGAGGGCAGTCCTTGTGAAAAATAACAGTGCTCAGACATTTCAGAGTGGTTCCTTGTCCTCTCTCCCTGCTGGAAGCAGCCATGGAGGGCATGGTGGGTATTTTTCTAGATATTTATTGTGGGAACCTGGTCAAGCTCCTGGAGTTGTAAATCTCACATTATTATGAGAGCTCTCCTGTGACTGGGCCCCCTGGAGTTCTTAAAATCTTGGAGTTGTCCACATAGATCCTCCAGCAATTTGTTCATTACAGTTCAGGTTTTCCTGCCCAGCGCTGGTTCACCCAGCAGTTTCCTCCTGAGTCTCTGCTCCTCTGCCCTGGGAAGCCGCAACTCTCTCTCTTTACTTGTCTGTCTCCAGTGTAGGGGCCAATAGCAGTTTGCTCTGTGTCCTCTTCTCATGGATCCAAGAAGAGTTGTTGATTTTTCAGTCTATTCAGTTTTGTACTTGTTAGGAAGGAATGGGGACTTCTAAGCTCTTTACTTGTTGAACCTGAAGCCTGAGGGCTTTTTCCCCTCCTACTTCCATTCCCACTTCCTGTTGGAATTTTTCTTCCCTTGCCATTAAAAATCCCCAGCACCAAATAGTTAGAGATCAGGGGAGAAGTGTGGGAATTAGGAAGTTGCAAGTGCATCACCTTGGAGAGAAATCCCTAGTAGTAATTCTAGAAATAAAAGTGGCGATAATTAAGTTGTGAAGTCTATAGCAGTTTCATGACTGAAACATTCAGGAAGAAGGAAGTGATTTCTAGTTGGAAATCAGAGGAGATTTTTTTATCTTTTAAAAAAGATTTGTGTATATATGCTGTTATTCAGTTCATGGAGACCATGAAAATAATATGCAAAGGAAATGTATGGAAAATAACTCATAAACTATTATAATTTTTAAAACACAGTGCCATCAAAATTCTGACCCCAGAAGGAAATAATCACATACTTTATATAAGAATCATAACATTCACTTTAAGGAACATTCTGCATAATACATAATAGTGAATACAGTTTCCGTAAGTAAAATTAAGTCTCATAGGTGTTAAAACTATACTTAACACTTCCATTTTTATTACTCAGGAGTTAACACTGCTTGGAAAACCAAAAAGACCTCGCTCAGCTTATAACATTTTTATATCTGAACGCTTCCAAGAAGCTAAGGATGGTACCGCACAGGTAAAATAGAACTTCGTTTGTTTTTTAAATTTGTTTATTTTAATAATTTTAAAAATATTTAGACAGGCGATTTTAGGGGTACCATATGTCAGGTGGTGGAGAAAAGTAATAAATTACTATAAACAAGCACTACATATGAGTAAGGCCCTCTTTCTTATATCTCTTTAATAGAAAAGTCCTTTTTCTTACAATGTACAATTGAGTGTACAGTTACCAGTATGTATATTGTCAACTTTTTTCATTTAAAAAAACAAAATTTTCAAGTTTGTAGGGTGTTAAAGTTCTGGAAACTTTTCTTATTCAGCAGTTCTTAACTGTTTTATAATCACTGGGTAAGAATAAGAGTAGAATTATAATATTTTGTACAGGAATTTGAGCCTAACCTGCTGCTTCATGTTATGTCCTTTAATAAAATGAAATTTTAGTTAAGCCTATGGGAATGTTTTATATATGTGTATGTTGTAAAGGAAAGCTTATTATTCCTGTCGTAGCTTAGTCTTTATTTCCTCCTTAGAAGCTCCAAATTAGCAATCATATTTTTCCTTTTATAATATATCCTAAGAAAAGTGTACTTTCAAATCCCTATCTCTCGTTAATCCGAGATGAAGGTTTTTGCCACTCTGCCTCTTTGAGTTGTTTGGATCTGTAGTTCATTTCACAGATCCTGTTTAACATATGATTAAATAATGTGTATAAGAGATGTCTTCCTTGGTTAAATACTTGCACTAATTTATTCCCTTTGGGGATTTAAATTCAGTTTCTGTGGCCCTACATTACTAAAATGCAAGCCTATTTACTCTTTTAGTTGGAATTAGCTTGGTCATTAACTTACCTTGGATTTAGTTTTCTTACCGGCACGAGAAGGTTATGTACTAGAGAATTCTAGATCCGTGGTTCTTAACTCTGACTGCACGTTGGAACCACCTAAGAAGTTTAATGGCTGGGCCCCATCCCTGGAAATGAAAATTAAGTTGACTATGTCATTTTATTCATTAAAAAAATAGTAGTTATACATCCTCATAATTTAAAGAATCAAAGTAAGGCTGGTTATGAAACATAACTAGTTTTCACTGCCCTATTTCTTAACCTAGAAGCAGATTCTGCTGTTTTAGCTGATTCTTATGGTATTCATCTCCATATCTCTAAATAACCTTACATTGTTATTGCTTGATTATTTCTCACTTTTAAGCATTAGCTATATTTTAGACATTACCCCCCATTATTTAAGATGAACACTTCACGTTTCCATCCTACCTCCCCATATTTATAATTTTGGTTAGATCAGTATTGTTTCTATTTTGATTACTGTATTTTGCCATGTATAATGTGCACTTTTTTGCTCAAATTTTTGAGGAAAAAATACAGATGTGCAAAATACGGTGGTCACAATGATCATAATATACCATGGGTGTAATAATCCCATGTATAATGCACAGTGTGGGCTCTCATTATACATGGGAGTGCATTATACATAGCAAAACATGGTGTATAAATCCTATTCATAGCTGAGCTGTGCCATTTGTTATGATTATTTTGCCTTTCTGGCAAAACTTAACTTTCCCCGAACTTGATAATGTCTTGTTTTCTTAGTGTTTTATGTACTATCAATAATTTTACTGCAAACTTTTTAATATTCACCAGCTTTCAGTACATTTTAGATACATTAGATATTCTTTGTTTTTGATTTTTGTTTCATTTTCTTGTTTGTATTTTTTCTATTACCATTTATCCTCCTTTATACCTTTTTCCACCTGCAAATCCCCACCCCCAACCCCTGCAGCCACCACAGAGTTGTCCATGTCCATGAGTCCTTTTCCTTTCTTGCTCAGTCCCTCCACACCACACCATGCCACCCTGCCACCCCCAAGAGCTGTCAGCCTGCTCTCTATCTATGAGTCTGTCTCTGTTTTGCTTGTTAGTCTACTTTGGTCATTAGATTCCACATATGAGTGAAGTCATCTGGTACTTGTCTTTTTCTGACTGACTTATTTCACTTAGCATAAAGTTCTCCAGGTCCATCCATGCTGTCACAAAGGGTAAAATCTTTTTTATGACCAAGTAGTATTCCACTGTATAAACTACTGTAGCTTTTATTCATTTATCCACTGATGAACATTTAGCTGCTTTCAAATCGTGGCTGTTGTAATAGTGCTGCAGTGAACATAGACATGCTTATGTTATTTTGATTTAGTCCTTCAGGTTTCTTCAGATAAATTCCCAGAAGTGGAATCTCTGGATCCTAAGGCAGTTTCATTTTTAATTTTTTGAAGCATCTCCATAGTGGCTGCATCAGTCTGCATTCCCACCGACGGTACAAAAAGGTTCCCTTTTCTCTACCCCCTCTCCATCACTTCTTGATTTATTGGTGATAGGCATTCTAAGCAGTATGAGGTGATATCTCATTGTGGTTTGCATTTCTCTGATGATTAGCGACATTCAGCATCTTTCATATGTCTCTTGACCATCTGTATGTCTTCTTTGGAGAATTATCTATTCAGGTCCTTTGCCCATTTTTTAATTGGATTGTTTGAGTTTTTGGGTGTTGAGTTTTATAAGCTCTTTATAAATTTTGGATATTAACCCTTTATCAGATATATCATTGGCAAATGTGTTCTCCCATTTAGTGGGTTGTCTTTTCATTTTATTGATGGTTCAAAATTTCCTTGCTGTGCAAAAACTTTTTATAGTTTGATATAGTTCCATTTTGTTTTTTTTGGTTTCCCTTGCCTGTGGACATATATCAGAAAAAATACTGCTATGAGCAATGTCTGAGAGTTTACTGCTTATGGTTTTGAGTCTAATATTTAAGTCTTTAAACCATTTTGAATTTATTGTTTTGTGTGGTCTACTTTTATTTTTTTGCTTGCATCTATCCAGTTTTCCTAACACCATTTATTGAATAAACTCACTTTAGCCCATTGTGTGTGCTTGCTTCCCTTGTCAAATATTGACTCCAAAGATGTGGATTTATTTGTGGGCTCTCTATTCTATTCCATTGATCTATGCCTGTTTTTATGCCAGTACCATGCTGTTTTGATTACTATGGCCTTATAGTATAGTTTGATATTAGGTTGGATTCCTCCAACTTTGTTCTTCTTTCTCAAGTTTGCGGTTGCTATTTGGGGTCTTTTGTGGTGCCATATATATTTTTGGAATAATTGTTCTTGTTCTGTGAAATACAACATTGGCAAATTGATAGGAATTGCACTGAATCTATAGATTGCTTTGGGTAGTATGGACATTTTAAGGATGTTAATTCTTCCCATCCATGAACACGATATGTGTCCCCAATTAGTTGTATCATTTTCAGTTTCTTCAGTGACTTACAGTTTTCCAAGTACAGGTTTTTTACATCTTTTGTTAAATTTATTCCCAGCTGTTTTATTCCTTTTGAAGCAGTTGTAAGTAGCATTGTTTTCTTAATTTTCCTTTCTGATAGTTCATTATTGGTGTATAGTAATACAACTGATTTCTGGATATTTATTTTGTATCCTGCTACTTTGTTGTATTCATTTATCAGTTCTAGTAGTTTCTTGGTGGAATCTTTATAGAGTTCTCTTTGTACATTGTCAGGTCATCTGCAGATAGTGACAGTTTTACTTCTTCTTTTCCAATTTGGATGCCTTATATTCCTCCTTCTTGTGTGATTGCTGTGGCTAGGACTTCTAGTACTTTGTTGAATAAGAGGTGAAAGTGGACATCCCTGCCCTGTTCCTGATCTTAAGGGGAACACTTACAGTTTTTGCCCGTTGAGTATGATGCCAGCAGTGGGTTTGTCTTATGTGACCTGTATTATGTGTTGGTATGTTCCCTCTATTCCCACTTGGCTGAGCGTTTTTATCATAGATGGGTGGTAGATTTTATCGAATGCTTTTTCTGCATCTATTGATATGATCACTTGGTTTTTATGCTTCATTTTATTTGTATCGTGAATCACATTTATTGATCTTTCATCATCATCCTTTTGGTGCTTTTGCTTCCTTCTGTCATCGTCTTGGTTTACTGATTCTGTTACAGAATCTTCCCTAGTAAGGTACGTGGGAGATTTGTTTTTTCAGTTCTTGCATGTCTCAAAATGTCTCTGGATAGAATTGTTTCATGTTCTTTGAAAACTTAAAGAATAGTGCTCCTTTCTTTTGTAACTTCCTTGAATTGCTCTTGAGAAGTATAAAACCATTTTGATTATTGGTCTTTTGAATGTGATGTTTTGTTTTTTCCCTTTCTCTTTTTCTTTTTTCTGACTCTAGAATTCTTATTATTTGTTTCTGCATCTTCTGAATTGATATGCTAGTTATCTTTTCTGTACTGTTTTCTCTTAGCCTTTTTGCTTTTCTTTCTGGGATAACAGTATACAGTTTCACGTAATCTCCCTCTTTCCAGCATGATATTATCACCCCCTACTATACCTGGTATCCACTTAGTAAGTCATATTTTACTGTTTTGAGAGGCCATGTCCTAAAATATGCCCAATGGTGGGGATTTAACCTCTTTTAAAACACTTTAAATCAGTCCTCCTGACCTTACCTCAGTTTCATACTTATCTGGTGCTGCCAGTTCTTGAGCTACTTCGGAATTCTCCATTGTGAAACAATATGCATTTTTGGCTTTCCTACTGCCAGTTTGGGAATAGCTTTCATGGGCTAGGTGAACTAGGAACCACGGCTCCATTAGTTTTTCAGCTTCTAAAATTTTGCGTTGGTTAGTGCTTTCTACTGTTACCTTTGTTCATATGTGTTTATGCCTTGATTTTTTTCGTTTATGTATTTAATGTTTTTTATTTTAAAATAAAGAATAGAAATTTATTGCTTACAATTTTGGAGCCTGGGAAGTCCAAGATCAAGGTGCCATCTTGGTTGCCTACTGGTGAGGGTCCTCTTCCTGTTTATAGCTGACACCTTCTCACTGTCCTCATGTGGTGGAAGGACCCATGTGATGGGGTTTTAGGAGTGAACAAAACATCTTTCCAGCTCTTTAATTTTTTTTTAATGATTTAGGTGAAAGGCCAGATTGCTTATGCATGCAGATTTATAAATTATTTTTGAACTCAGTGATTATGAAACTATGGATAAGAAAAAGATGAGTTAGGAAAGAATCGAAAGCATTTAAAGTAATTCCTTTCAAAGCTGAGAGAGTAGTTATTTACTCACTAAAGTTTAAAATGTTCAAAACATAATGGTTATATAGTTTCAGGTCCTACCTGGTATCTCAGTTGTTGTTGATAGGAAGATAAAATTCAAAGTTCTGCTCAGAACAATAAAGTTTTCTCTCTCTAGTTCTCCTTAAAGTCACTGATGATCTTCCTAGCTTTAAATAGATACATTTCATTTAAACAGGTACATATACCATGTCCTTTCCTCACATTCCCCTTCTGTCCCTCATCTTCCACCCGCCCATTTTTCCATTTATTCTCTGCTCTGGGAGCAACAGCATAGGCAGTGTGAGGTACGCTGACCCTCCTCTGCCTCTCTTCCAGCCATGGAATCCCTGTATCCCTTTAATTTTATAGACGAAGAACCAAGCCAAAGGGAGGTAATACAATTTTTTCCAAGTCACATAATTAAGTTCAACTAAGTAGAATTGAGCACTGGTGTTATATTGTTCCTATGACTGTACCTAAACACTTGGCACACATTTTAGAATAAAACATTAAACTATAGGGAAGAAAAAAACCACACCTAGTCTTTGAAGTTAGACTGTAACAGAATATACTTGAGTATTAGTATTTCTGAATCAAAAAAGATAAATTTCTACACAATAAAATCTCATCAACAAAATGAAAAGGCAGCCTCCTGAGTGGGAGTAAATACTTGCACATTATACATCTGATAAGGAGTTAATATCCAAAATATATAAGGAACTCAAGTAACTCCGGCAAGAAAAAAATTCTGATTAAAAAATGGACAGAGGATCTGAAAAAAAAAAAAAAATGACGATACCAAAAGAAAAAAAAGGGGGGGGTGGGCAAAGGATCTGAATAGACATTTTTCCAAACAAGATGTAGATTGCTAAAAGGTGCTCAACATCACTAATTATCAGGGAAATGCAAATCAGAACACCTGTTGGAACAACTGTTATCAATGACAAGAAATAATAAATGTTGGCGTGGATGTGGAGAAAAGGAAATCCTTGTGCATAGTTGGTGGGAATGTAAATTGCAGAAGCCGCTCTCGAAAAACAATGTGGAGGTCCCTGAAAAATTTAAAATTAGAACTATCATATATCCACCCAGCAATTTTACTTCTGGATAGTATAAAAACAAAAAACACTAACTTGAAAAGATATCTGAACCCCCATACCCTCATGTTCATTGCAGCATTATTTATAACCGCCAAGATGTGTAAGCAATCCAAGTGTCCAATGGATGAATGGATAAAGAAACTGATATATGCATATGAATATTATTCAGCCATAAAAAGAAAGAAATCTTACCATTTACGGCAACATGGATGGATCTTGAAAGCGTTATGCTAAGTGAAATAGGCAGAGAAAGACAGATACTGAATCATCTTATTTACATGTGGAATCTGAAAAAAACACCCATGTTCATAGATAAAAAAACAGATTGGTGGTTGCCAGGGATGGCGGGGTGGACAAAATGGGTGAAAGTGGTCAAAAGATACAAACTTCCAGTTATTAAATAAGTAAGTCTTGGTGATGTAATGTACAGCATGATGACTATAGTTAATAATACTGTATTGCACATTTGAAAGTTGCTCAGAGAGTATATCTTAAAAATTCTTGTAAGACAAATTTGTGGTGAAAATGTTAACTAGACGTACTGCAATGATCATTTCACAATATATACAATGATATTGAATGTTGTACATCTGAAACTAATATGTTATATGTCAATTATATCTCAATCAAAAGATAAATATCTTTATTCCAGTCATTTTGTATATTTTAACAGTTTAATAGTTTAATTTAGAAAGAAAAGATGTTAAGAATTGATGTGGCTTTACCTGTG
This sequence comes from Mormoops blainvillei, assembly GCA_004026545.1. NCBI lineage: Eukaryota > Metazoa > Chordata > Mammalia > Chiroptera > Mormoopidae > Mormoops > Mormoops blainvillei. The sequence goes on along the minus strand of PVJD01001105.1, from coordinate 291,920 downwards.
ATTCTTAATATCTGAGTTTTTGTTGGAATAAGTAAGGAAAAAAGATTTTTCTTTAATCATTAAAGTTTCTGTATCTGATACTTAAAACATACATTGTTTTACAGTTAAAGCTGAAGGCTGTAAATGAAAGCTGGAAAAACCTTACTAGTTCTCAAAAGCAAGTAAGTATGGTTTTAATCTCAAGTATCTAGTTAGAATATCTGTGAGAGGATATATTAGGACAAGGCTTGATTCACGTGAAAACAACCTTACACTACCAATAACACAGTTAAAGTATTTTTAAATAATATTCTATGCTTATAGTCAATTTGGCTTTATCTCACAAAGCATTTCTTCTCCAGTCTCCCTTTATATATATAGAAGAATATGGTAATTTTTATAGTATATATGGAAGTATTCCGGAAATTAATGGCAAAGATTCTTCTAAAATCATTTTAACAATTACACTTTTTCTCAGGTGTATATTCAACTTGCTGAAGATGATAAAGTTCGTTATTTTAATGAAATCAAGTCTTGGGAAGCACAAATGCTTGAAGTTGGGCGTGATGACCTTCTTCGTCGCAAAGCAAAGCCCCAAGCGAAAAGCACTGAGGAGTATTAAGTAGAAGAATGAGCTACGATCATAGTGGATAGACACAGGAAACTGATTAGGTCTCAGTATCTGTCTTATAAAATTAGAAGGATAAAGTTGGTAAACATTTTATACTTAATTCCTTTTTCTTTAACCATGGACTTCTGCCAGTGCAATACATTTTGTACTGGTATCTTGTTTTGGGAAACTCAAACGTATAAAAGTTCATGAGAAATTTATTTTGCGTTTAGAAAGTACAGAGGATCAAAGTTATCCATGAAATGCATCAGTAATCATTTTACCTTTGATAAAGGTGAATCAGACTGTGAAGGTTTTTTATAATACTTGATGACTGTGGAAAGGACAATTCTTGTTTCCTTATATTATGGAGGCAAGGGTTTCCTATTCAGAAGTGTCCCAAATTGTAGAGCCATAGTGCTCTATGATTAATTGTACATTTTTTACAGAGCACCCAGAACTCATTTAGGTAAATTCCAATTCGTAGATATAATTTATGTTCAGGGCTGATGGTTTCAGTTGCAACTTTTTATATAAGAGATGGAGAGATTTGTAAACCTTTTCCTCATTGTCTTTTTTCCTAAAGTTAAAAACTGAGACATTATGTACTAGATATATTCATATTGTTTTATATTACATAGAATTAAATTTTTGTTTTTCCTAATTACGTGTTTAAGGTGAAACATTTGTTTTACAGTTGCTTTCTTTTTTTTCTTTTTAACCAGGGATACATACTCTGAATTATTTTTCTCTCATGTTTGTGTATTTATCCAGAAAGTAGAGGGCTTGTCTGGTAAATTTTAAAATGAGAGATCCAAAACCAAAAGTCTCCAAAATCTCTAGACTTGGAATCTATAATTTTAAAACATTTTATATAACATAAAAGACATATAAATGACAGCCAACTTGGCCCATGGGCCCAGTAATGCAGCCCACTGCTTGCTTTTTATAGCCTATGAGCTAAGAATTTTGTTTATAATTTTAAATGATTTAAAAAAATATTTCAAAGACACAAAAATTAATATGAAAATCAATGTTTATAAATAAAGTCCCATTGTAATACAGCCATACTCATTCATTTATTTTTTATTTATGGCTGCTTTTGTGCACCAATGACAGAGTTGAATAGTTGCTTCAGAGACTGTGTAGCCCACAGAACCTAAAGTATTTTATTTACTGTCTGACCCTTTACAGAAACGGTTTGCTAGCCCAGGGGCTGCAGTGTAGTGTATGTAGTGTGACAAGTGTTCCAGTTTTTTGATATGTTGGGAGAGGTTTTTTAACTGACTCAGAGGTTCTTATTTTAGAATTTGTCAGCATTGTCTGAAGAGGAAAAAGGTCAAATCATAGAAACTAAACCATTGTCCCACAGTGTTAGCAAGAAAAATAATCTTGTTTCATATTACATTGCATTATAATAAAAGAGTTCCATCTAGTGTGGAATGAGATTCTCTTAAATTATTTGCTATGCCTTGGTAAAATGAACCTTAAGAGTTTTCCAGTTAGCACATACCACAAAAACCTTACCATATTCTAGCATTTGTTTATCCTCTTAAGAGAGTCAAGCAAAACTTTTCAGAATTCACACTACCTTTTTGATCAGAAAAATTTATCTTTCATTATCAGTTCATAGGTATAGGATAACTCAAGATTTATATGTACCTTATTTATGCAAACTATTTAGGAATTCTCCATTCTAGATCCCCAGAAAAATTTTGAAGATTTTTGTTGTTTGTGGATAGAAAATAAGTAAAAAATCATGCCTTGTTCTATACTGAACTTGACAAAGCTATGGAGTATGGACTGAAGAGAAAAATATAACTAGGAAGCTTAAGATTAAAGTTGGGTGTTTTCAAACAATTTTCTCCTGCGGTTATGAATACAGCACAACATCAGCTATTAGTTAAATATTTGATACCATGAGGAGAGAGGTTGGGGAAGAAGAGGTGTGCCAGTATCTGCCACAGTCTTTCTCAGTTGGGCTTCTGGGAGAGATTAAGCTCTAATTCCGTGTGGCATTCAGAATGGTACTGATTATGTACCATACTTAGGGGAATGGAGAAAATCAAGTCATTCACTGTGTTCTATGTATCAGATGAGATCAGGGAGTGCACAGGAGTCAGTTTTTGTAATATTATAGGATAGGTGAGGTTGAGAAATGAGTTCTGTAAACATCTGGAAGACAAATGTATAAAACACATCTTTGCAGTTATCTTGTTCCAAGCCTTTTAGCATTCAGCTACATAAACTGGTTCATACAGAATACATTCAAATCATATCTTCCCTATTAGGAAGTTCACTGTCTAGTAAGTTCTCAAGTATTTTCCACTGAATACAGGAGGAAAAAAGTATGAAACAGTGCCCTGAGTGGTGTGGCTCATTTGGGCAGCGTCCTACAAAGCGAAAGGTCACTGGTTCGATTCCTGGTCAGCACACATGCCTGGGTTGTAGGTTTGGGGTGTGTATGGCAATCTATTGATGATTCTCTCTCACATCGATGTTTCCCTCCCTCTCCCTTCCCCTTTGTCCCCCAAAGAGTATAGAATAGTGAAAAGAGCTAAAGCAAAATCATTTTATAGTAATACCAATTTTTATTTGGTTTCTTTTTTTTCCTAAAAGATGTCATTGTTAATGCTTTAAATATTACGGTAATCTGATTCCACACCTTTCTTAATAAACTTCAGTACATATTGAAGATTGGTATGCTGTATCCCAAATGCCTTCCAGTTTAACAATATGCAACCAATTTTCTTTTTTTTTTAATTTTTACTTACTGATTTTAGGAGGCAGAGAGAGAGACAGAAAGATACTGACCTGTTTTTCCACTCATTTGTATATTCGTTGATTGATTCTTATATGTGCCGTGACGGGATTGAAGCCTCAGCCTTGGCATATCTGGATGATGCTCTAACCAACTGAGTTACCTGACCAGAGCCAAACTTTCTGTGTTGTAAAGAATAAGAACATGCTAATAACCAGTAACCACTCATATAAAGCCTTTATTTTTAGATTAAGTTGACCTAACCAAGTAATTGCTGTAGGAGCTAAAGAGTGCTGGGTGGAAAGATGCTGAAGAAATGAAACAAAGGTGTGCTGTTCCGAGCATGTGTTCAGAGTCATGAGGAGATTTCTCTACTTTTGTTCATTGGTGTACAAGCATTAGGTTTGAAATAATTAGATGACAGGAGAGGGTTGTGTGATAATTCTGCTTTCTGATGTTTATTTAAAGGATGTGTGAAGATTCAGCCTGCCGTAATCATGTAATTTTGCCATTGCTTTTGGCTAACTTTCTTGAAAATGCCATTTTTTAAAAACAAGGTGTATATTTTTATAGTTTCTATGAATGTGTGTGTATTTAAATTTCTGAATTAAAATAAGTTGATTTAAAATAACTAGCAAATTTTATTGATTATTTTTCCTGACATTTTCTGTACCTAAAATTAATCAGTCACCACCAGGAAGTTTCTACATTGTGACAGTATCCATTGTTTTTCTTAATTTTATCAATATTAACTCTTAAGAATACTCTCTTTCTTTCTCACAGCCAGTCTTCCTCCTCTTCATAGCACCAAGCTCTCACAGACAAATTTGAAAATGTTATAAAGCACAGACTGTTGAAATTTTAAAGAATAATACTTATTTTAAAATTGAACCTTTGGAAAGGAAAGACTAAAGTGAACATATTTATTATTACTTTGAATATGTAAAACTTTCCAAAGTATTGTAAAACTATACAAAGCTAGTATCAGTCTCTCACATTGTTCAAAAATTAAGTATTTTGGTAATCGATTAAATCATTGATTATATTTAATGGAAAATATGTAAAACAAAACATTTTCTAGTACAGTTGACCCTCCATATCCGTTCTCCCCTCCCCCATAATACCAAAACCTGTGGATGCTCAAGTCCCTTATGTAAAATAGTTATACTGAATAGTTATTATACTGTATTGTTTAGGGAATAATGACCAAAAAAATCTGTACATAGGCCTAACTGTATAGTACACATCAGCAACAGTAATTTTTCAAATGTTTTTAATGTGGTTAGCTCATGGATGCAGAACCCACAAATAACAGTGGGTCAGCTACATTTAAAAATAATATATATGTTTTACTGTCTAAGGAGCTAAATACAATGAGCCCTAAATAAGAATTTTAAATAAGCTAAACATTTAAGAATCACTCTAACATTGTCTAAATTTTCCTTACATAATAGTGTCTGATATTCATATGTGGTATGTGAGAAAATACTTGAATTTGGGTTTTTTTTTGCCTAATTAATTTAAAATTTAATTATTCTCATTCCCCCTCCCCCACTAATCTGTGTAAGATAGGGGAAAAGGGGTATATAGTTTTGACTGACCTTACATAGGTTGCCAACTGTCAGCCTTAACATTAAAAACCCTGGTTTGGTTATACCCATTGTTAAGATTGTATATTTCCTAGCTAGAAGTTTTGCATGTTGAATCATGAGTAGGGTTAAGTGATGAGAAGAGTCCAAAATTTTTTCTTATGAATTAGAAATTGTTAAAGCATAATGACTATTCTCCTACTCAATTTTGGGTTTTTTCCCCTTTGATCACCAGTCAGAACAGAATCCTCAATACTTGTACAACTGAGGTGAACAGGAATTTTACTGATAGATACTTAGAGATGCCAGTAGTTTTTCCAAGCTGAAATTTATATCCTGACTATAAGACTACTTAGGTGAGGATAGTAGAGATTTATTAGAAGTGTAGAAATTTTGTCTTTATTTTGATTAACATCTGGAGTTATACAAACAGCATCAAATATTAATTAGACCTAAACAACCCAGGGTATTTCCCCAAAGCTGTGCCTCATTTTCAGTTTTTAATTTTATAGGGCTCCTACCCGTCAATTTGTGAAATAATAAGAGTCTGAGTGATGGAATGGATGGTGAGACATGTCACAGCCCTTAACCACTACTATTATTGAAGTGTTGGCTTGGATTCAGAAGGGACGTTCCTCTTTTTTTACAAAAAATGGGAATTAATTGTTGACTCAGGTTGTTGCTGAGTAGGAAGAAAAAATGTATATGGACAAAATAATTAGAATTAGCCATTGTTCTTTAAAGAGACCAAATGATGAAAGAAAGTTTGCAAATGGCGAGACTAAGCCCTCTTTCCTTTTTCCCAAAATTTCACTGAAGTGACTAAAATGAAAAACAAGTAGAGGACACAGGTATAGCAACATTAGAAAACAAGAGGCAGTATCATTAATAGCAGCAATTTCTAGCTATTTCTGGAAGATAGGTAGATTAGGGTCCTTGACATCAATATGAGAAAGCCACATATAGTGAGTGAAGTAGAAATATGGGCATTTCACCAACCTTGAGCAGTGGGGACTAGTCAAAAGTTAACTCCTGAGGTGACTGGAGAGGAGTGTGAATGGACAGACTAAAGAGAGCTTGTTTCTCCCTAGTTATTTTGCTTAAACTGAGGAAAGTAGAGTTAGATAAGCTATTGCATAATGGGTTCTCTGTTCGGAGTAGGTGTGGTTCTCAACCCTTGCTCAATAGAATCAAATAGACCTTTTAAACCTGCAGTTAGTAGCCTAGACCAGAATCGGGGGGGTAGAACTGGGCACTGGAATTTTTGTGAAAGTTAATCTTGGTGAAACAGTGGGCACTGGGGTTGAAGAACCACTTGGTGTTGCTCAGAGCTTCCCAACCTGGCAGCAGTGGCTGGTAATAGAGAAAATGTAATCCATTATGCAAGCTGGAAATATTTTGAAAAAGTGGGAACTATTTTATACTCACGAGACAACAGGCAACCTGGGAGATATGGTCACTCTAGTTAGGAGTGTGCTTAGTTATTTATTCCTTTTACCTCTTTGTGTAGTTAGGCTATTGTAGGGAAGAGTCCAAGTTTCATAAGTTTCCTCTTCTGTTTTCTTCAGTATGCCTTGTGAATATTAGCACTTTGGTTAACCATGATTCAAAAAAGATTGGTAGTGCTGTTTCTGATTAACCCCAGGCTACTTTTAACACATGTAGTAAGATGAGAGTTTCCTTTGAAAGAGGTGGCACCTCCCCTGGTGTTGAATCCCTGATTTAAACCCTGGCTGGTTTAAACCTTGATGGCGCTTGAAGCATGGAACCAAGCTGACTGAGGACTGTTTTTTTATTTTATGTGTGGCCAGACATATTTGCTTTCTTTTTAAGAACACATGGAACTTTCTTCAGGATGGGCCATGTGTTAGCTGATAAAACGGCCTCCAATTGAAAACAGATTAAGATTGTTGCAAAATAATCATAATGAAAAAAATAAGGAAATTTGGGAAGTTCACAAATACGTGGAACATAAACATCACATTTCTAAATAACCCATGTGCCAAAGAATAAATCACAAGAGAAATAGAAAACATGTTGAGATGAATGCAAATGATAACAACACACGAAAGCATAACGGGATGCAGCTAACGCAGTGCCGAAAGGCATATGTGTAGCCGCTTCTCTCTACATTATGAAAGACTGGTCACAAATCAACAACCTAACCTTTGACCTTAAGACTGGAAAAGAAGAGCAAAGTAAGCCCAAAGCAAGCAGATGGAATGAAGTAAGAATTAGAGCAGAAATTAATAGATAATAGAAATCAGTGAAATGAAAAGTTGGTTATTTGATCAATAAAAGTGATGAAGTTTTAGCTAGATTGATCTAGGGAATAAGATTCAAATGATTAGAATCTGAAATGAAAGGGGAACTTCAGATTGTACAGAAAAAAAGGATTATAAAGAAATACTATGAGAAATTTTATGACAACAAATTAAATGGACAAATTCCTAGAAAGGCAAACTACTAAAGTATATAAACCATATAGCTGATAATTTGGGGGGAAGTAGAGGTATTTTCTAGTTAGTTGGTCAAGAAAAAAATTCAAATGTTATTTAAAGTGATACAGCAATGAAAGAACTAAAACTATAGGAAAAATTGGAAGGAGTAGTGTTACTGTAAGTATTTAAAATTTTTATCTCTCATGGACACATTGCTTATATGTAAATAAATTGTACAGGTATAATCATATTAATTGGAACTATAGATGTAATCATCATACCGAAACCCGAAAAGTGAAATGGCTAGCCTGGAAGGTGGAAATAAGTATGGGAGGACAGGAAGCAAGACTTGGTTTTCTTCTGCTACCCTTCTGACTAATGTTTTCATTTCCGTATTTATATTATTTAAATAATTTTAAGTGGAAAACTAAAATATTTATAAATATTTTGAGGAAAGAAAAAAGAAAAACCCACCATAAAAAAGACTTCGTCGTCCCAGAGCTCTTAAAGAGGTTGGCCAGGATTCAGACCCTACTTGGTTTTACTTTTAACCATTATGTTTGTTATGCAGCATTTCATTTTAGTTAATTATTCAGTGCTCACTGTGTTACAGGTACTGTAAGCACTTTACATGAATTATTGTACTTAGTACTCACTGCAACCTGAAGAGGTAGGCGCTATCATTTCCATTTTTGCAGATGAGAAAACTGATTACCAGATATTAAGTAACTTAAAACTGGTAGAGCCACAATTTAAATGAAGACTCCAGAGCCCTCACTCTTAGTTACTGTATCATTTTGAAATCCGGAGGACAACGTTTCAAGAGGCCAATCGTTTAAAGAAAACTTCAAAATTTCAAGACAAGGGAGCTTCACATCTGTTACTCCAAAACTCATTTTAAATATGTTATACTTAGAAGAAATCTACAATTGCATCTTCTTTTATCACATGAATATATTTCTTTTTGATTTTAACCCAGCTATGATATTCATAAATCTTCATGTACATCTATGACTGATTCCTTTCAAAACAATGGCAGAAAAATGGTGCATTTAGGGAACAGTCAGGAGAAGGATATGGAGAATATGAGACATTGTTAATGGTAGGAAGCTCAAAAGTAGGCAGATCCGAGGTGTTAACAGTTGACTTTCCAACCATCAGAGTGACATTGGAGGAATTAATATTTGAAGTAGATGTAGTTTAAAATTTAAATTTTATATTTTTAGTGGATGCTTTTAAATGGATTTATTCTGATCTAATTTCCATACTATACAATTTAAAACATACAATTAAAAATGTTTAGGATATTCAGAGTTATGCAACCACCACCATAATATAATTTTAGGATATTTTCATCACTTCTAAGAGAAGCACATGGCAATTAGCAGTCATTTTACGTCCCCCAACCCCAACCCTAGGCAAACACAACCACTAACCTACTTTCCATCTCTCTCTATTTGTTCTGGACATGTCATATAAATAAAATCATACCTAGGGAATGCTGGGTCATATGGGAATGAATGATCTTTAACCCTTTCAGGAAATAGCAGACTGTTTTCCTAAGTGGTTGCATCATTTTATACTTACACCAGCAACATATGGGTGTTCTAATTTTGTCACATCCAAAATTTTTCTTTTTTAAAAAATTGAGATATAATTAACGTATAACATTAGATTCGGGTGTACAACATAATGATTTGATATTTGTATTTATTACAAAGTGATCACCACAATAAGTCTAGTGAATACCACACATAATTTCTTGGTAATTTTTGTTTTTCTTGTAATGAGAACTTTTACAATCTACTCTCTTGGCATCTTTTAAATATACAACATAATATTATTAACTGTAGTCACCATGCTGTACATTACATCCCCAGGACTTATTTCATAGCTGGAAGTTTGTACATTTCCCCCAATCTTTCTCCACTTCTCCCATCTCCCACCCCCACCTCTGGTAAGCACCAATCTGTTCTCTGTATAACATTAATTATTGTATGTCTTTTTTTATTATAGCCATCCTAGTGGGTGTGAAGTAGTACCTCAGTGTGACTGACTTGCATTTAAAAAACAACTAATGATATTGAGCATTTCTCTTGTGCTTATTGGCCATTTGTTTATCTTCAGAGAAATGTCAGTTCAGATCTTTTGTTACATTTTTTTTTAAAGATTTTATTTAGTTATTTATTTTAGAGAGAGGGGAAGGGAGGGAGAAAGAGAGGGAGAGAAACATCGATGTGCAAGGGAAACATCCATCTGTTACCTCTCACATGCCCCCAACTGGGGACCTGGCCCTCAACCCAGGCCTGTGCCCTGACTGGGAATCAAATCAGTGACCTTTCATTTTGCAGGACAACACCCAACCCACTGAACTACACAATTCAGGACATCTCTTGCCAAGTTTAAAACTGAGTTATTTATCTTTTTATAATAGAATTTCAAGTGTTCTTTATATAGTCTAGATATAAGTCCCTTCCGAGATACATGAATTACAAATACTTTCTCCCATTCTGGGAGTTGTCTTTTTCACTTGATTGATGGTATTATTTTGCAGTGCAAAAGTTTTAATTTTGATGATGTTTATGCTTTTCTTTTATTGCTTATGTTTTTGATGTCATATCTAAGAAACAGTTGCCAAATCTAAGTTCATGAAGATTTATCCCCTCTGTTTTCTTCTAAGTGTTTATAGTTCATTTTGAGGTCATTTTTATATATGGTGTAAGGTAGTTTCTTTCCCCCTCAGGTGGATATCTGTTGTCCTAGCACCGTTTGTTAAAAGATTATTCTTTCTTCATTGAATTGTCTTGATACCCCTGTAAAAAATGAGTCATCCATAGATATGTAGGTTTAATTTTGAAGTCTTAATTCTATTAGATCGATCTATATGTCTATCTTTATGCCAGTACTACATTGTCTCCTTTACTGCAGCTTTGTGTAGTAAGTTTTGTAACTGGCAGTGTGAGTTTTCCAACTTAGTTTTGCTTTTTCCAGGTTGTTTTGACCGTTCTGGATCACTTGTGTTTCCATATAAATTTTAGGATCGGTTTGTCAATTTCTGCAAAGAAGCCAGCTGGGATTTTGATAGGGATCTCATTGACTCTGTAGTAAAATTGGTGCTTTTTGATATTAGTTTCTATTATTCTATGTCATCAATGGCATCTTTATATGATCTTGCATTTGGCAGATATATACATTTGTTATCTGCATAATTTTGGAGTGTGATTATGGGTTCACCTAATGGTGAAGTGGCCCCTATGCAGCTAATCTTCTGCAGCTGTATTGTAGAAAGGCCAAGCACACAGCACATTCTAAGGCCTTATATTCGGGGTGGTGAGAATTAGGTTAATTCAAGAGATGATTATGAAGTTGAATCCACAGGACTTGGTAACTGATGCAGTGTGAGAGACAAGACAGAGAAAAATATAAAAGATTATTCTCAAATTTCTTTGGGCCATAAGATAGGGAATGTTGGACGAGCACCAGGAGCGTCCCTCACATCTGTCCCATGAAGACTGCTTCATGATGATGACCGTTGGCATGGCCTTAGAGGTCCTTGCAGAAACAGACCAGTAAAGAGAGCTTCTATTTACAAAGCACTTGGACATCCCTTAGCTTACCCTTTGCCTTGAGAGGTAACCAGAGTGTATTCATTTCTTGTGGTTGCCGTAATCAACTACCAACTTGGTGACTTAAAACAGATATTTACTCTCTAAAAGTGCTGGTGACCAGAAGCCTGAAGTCAAGGGTTCCATGGGGCTGCAGTGCCTATGAAGGCTCTAGGGGAGAAGATGTTCTTGGCTTCTTCCGGCTTCTGCTGGCTGTCGGCATTCCTTGGAATGTGGTGGCTGTATTCCTTTTGGCTCTGTATTCACATCACCTTCTCTCCTGTGTATGTGTCTCGAAACTACCCCCATCTTTCTCATGTGATTTTATTTAGGGCCACTCAGATAATCCAGGATAAGTTCTGTGACTTAATCTCATCTTTTGCTGTAAAAGGTAATATTCACAGGCCCCAGGGATTGGGATGTGAACATTTCCTTCTGGAAGTACCAATTGGCCCACTACACAGGGTAACAATGATCCATATTTTACATTATTTTACCAGGTCACATGGTAATTAATTGTGTGATTTGACCTTGAGCCCAAATCTTAGTTCAATCTTTTGCCACTCTACTGTAAATCATAACAAGAAATAAGAGTGAAAGGAAAAGATGGCTGAAGCACAAAAAGAGAATAGAGGAGAAATAAGGAAGTAGAAAACAAAATTAAATTGCAGACTTGAAAGTCTGGGCAGTAAGCAAGAAGAAATACTGTTGTGGAAAGAGGCCAATACATAAGCCCAGGTGCAATTACCAGTTAATGAATAATTACACCCTTCCAAGGTCTTACTTTGTTACGGTACCTCACACAGAGTTTTAGTTTTAGTTTCCCAGGCCTGGAACAATCTACAGTGGAGATAATTCTGTTTACTTACAATAGTCACAGTACCTCGCAAAATAATAGCATTTCAGCATTGGAAGGCGTCATAGTTATCAGCCATGGTTAGCAGTTAATATTTTTTGTGCTTAAGTTCTGTAAGGCCTGTTGATACTTGTATAAACCTTGCAAATAGTTATTTGCTAGATAACAAACACTCCCAGGTAAATGGTAAACAATGTGGCTTTCACTTCTTTCTACTCCTTGTCAAGCATCATTCTGTTGAAAGAGGTTACTGGTTTTAGACCAGCTGTTCTGAACTTTGGCTGCACATTAGAATTACCTGGGGAACTTTTAAAACCATAGTGTTCCTGCCGACACTAGAACAATTAAAAAGCAGTCTCTAGGAATGGGGCCTGAGAGAAGGGATGCTCAGCATTTTTACTTTTATTTTTTATTTTTCACATTCACATTTTAAAATTGATATGTAAAGTAATTTAATTTCAAAGAGTTGTAGAGTATTAAATTCCTAGAATATTGTAAATATTGACTTAAAAAGATGAAAGTCACATCACTCCTTTAAATGTATGTAACAGGCTGTGAACACTACAGTGTAATATGTAACTACTTAGCACTAGGAAATTTCTCATCATTCCTTTCCATTCCACTTCCTCCATAAAATTTTATCCTACCAATGTGAGATGTTTTATACTTAAATGTCTTTTGTTTATTATGCTGTCATAATCCTCTGGAGCAAAAATAGGTATATAAATTTGGATTGAACTTTTAAAATTTCCTGTGGCCATGAGCCTTTAGGTACTTAAATTTTTTAGATTGTGGGATCATTGTAATAACTATCAGAACACAGTTATTAAAAGAAACATGAATATATTATAATTTTGAAGGAACAAGATCCAAATTTCATCAATAGGTAACAGAATAAACTAAAGACGGTATATTTATACAATGGAATGTAGAGCAATAAAAAAGGATGAAATAGAAATACATTAGCGTGGGTGTATTTGAAAGGCGCCATGTGAGTGAAAGAAGCCAGACATAAAGGAGTATATACTGCATGATTCCATTTATATAAAAATCCTAGAAAATGCAAACCAATCTATACTGACAAAAAGCAGACTAGTAGATGACTGGGCCTGGCGGTGGAGGGAGGGACAGCCTGCAGTGGGTTATAGGAAAGCTGCTAGGTTGGTGTTCTATAACTTGAGTGAGGTGGTGAGCTTACCGGGTTTAATCATTTATCACAATTCACTGAGTTACGCAGTTTAAATGATATACTGCGTGGGGCAACAGTAGGTCTTCAGTTCATATGAGAAACCATGCAATAATTAATAATAGTACAAGAATAAATTCTGTTTTGCATACTCGCAACTGTAAACCTCCTTTTGTCCTGCCCTCTATATCGATAAAGTCAATAAAATATGATCTAAGTTTTTATGTGTTAAAAAGTAAAATTTTATTGGAAATATGAAGAAGAATAAATCCCTAAAATAGTGGACGTCTGTTTCTCGACTTTGAACCAAAGTTAACAGGGCTGATGTAGACTCACCCCTAACCCCTAACTAACCTCGTTTTACCCACTTCTCACCCACCTGGCCATCTGCCCACTCCTCGTTCATGCTATTCTCTTTCCCTTCCTTTTGGTCTTTCCCCAAATATCATCTTTTTAATGAAGCCCTCCCTGAACACCCTTTAAAATGGCAACCTGTTTCTCCATCCTCACACTCCCATCTCTTCTTCCCAAATCTTCTTTCTCTTTATTCCGTAGAGCTCAACACCTTCTCACTACTGTATAATTTAAGTGTTATGTTCAGTATTTATTGCCATTAGGACATAAACTCTGTCAGGTCTGCTTTGTTTTGTTCTCTACTGTACCTAGAACTGTTCCTGGCACACACTGAGCCCTCATCAGTAAATGCTGCATAAAGGAATGAGTGAAAGTAGACTCAAAATTGAGGGCTTTTTAAAAAAAGATTGTTTATTTATTTTTAGAGGGGAAGGGAGGGAGAAAGAGGGAGAGAAACATCAATGTATGGTTGCCCCTCACGCCCCTTACTGGGGACTGGCCCGCACCCCAGGCATATGCCCTAGACTGGCAATTGAACTGGCGACCCTTTGGTTCTCAGGCCGGCACTCAGTCCACTGAGCCACACCAGCCAGGGCTTCAAATGGAAGACTTTTAAAGTTAGTATGTATTTGTGTCTATAAGATCCCTTGTTAAACATATTAAATGTAAGGATTTCTCTGAGGGTACTCATCTGAAACAAAAATGAAAACCGAAAACTTTCATTTCAAAGAGGTTGATTCAATGTTTTTGAGACAAGTTATAAATACTATGGAATTTAGGAGCCATTTGGTGAACTAACTCCAGTGATAATGCAGGGTATTTAATATGAGGCAGGATTCTCTAAGTTAAGTACTCTTCTTCCTTACAACAAGAATGCCAAAATTAGGAGCAAATGTAAATTTGAGGGAGAATAAATTTAGGATGGGTTGTATACCTGTGTGGAGTTGTCCAACTTGAAGTACTGTACCATTATGGGGGGAACATTTCTTTTTCTTTTTTCTTTTTGGTACATTTTACTGATTATGCTATTGCTGTTGTCCTATTTTTTTCTCCCCTTTATTCTCCTCCACCTGGTACCCCCAGTCCCTCCAGCATTTCCCCCCTTAGTTCATGTTCATGGGTGGTACATGTAATTTCTTTGGCTTCTCCCGTTCCTATACTATTCTTAACCTCCCCCTGTCTATTTTGTGCCTACCATTTATGCTTCTTATTCCCTGTACCTTTTCCATCATTCTTCCCCTCCCTTCCCCACTGATAACTCTCCATGTGACCTCCATTTCTGTGGTTCTGTTCCTGTTCTAGTTTTTGCTTAGTTTGTTTTTGTTTTTGCTTTTTTAGGTTCAGTTGTCAATAGTTGTGAGTTTGTCCCCATTTTACTGTTCATAGTTTTGATCTTCTTCTTTTCCTTAGATAAGTCCCTTTAACATTTCATATAATAAGGGCTTGGTGATGATGAACTCCTTTAACTTTCCTTTATCTGGGAAGCACTTTATCTGCCCTTCCATTCTAAATAACAGCTTTACTGGATAGAGCAATCTTGGATGTAGGTCCTTGCTTTTCATGACTTTGAATACTTCTTTCCAGCCCCTTCTTACCTATAAGGTTTATTTTGAGAAATCTGCTGATAGTCTTATTGGAACTCTTTCATAGGTAACTCTTCTTTTCTCTTGCTTCTTTTAAGATTCTCTCCTTATATTTAATCTTTGGCAATTTAATTATGATGTGTCTTGGTGTGTTCCTCTTTGGGTTCAACTTCTTTGGGAGTCTCTGAACTTCCTGTGTCTATTTCCTTCACCAGGTTGGGGAAGTTTTCTTTCATTATTTTTTCAAATAAGTTTTCGATTTCTTGCTCTTCTTGTTCTCCTTCTGGCACCTTTACGATTCAGAGATTGGAACATTTAAAGCTGTCCCAGAGGTTCCTAAGCCTCTCCTCATTTTTCAGATTCTTGTTTCTTAATTCCATTCTGGTCGAATGTTTATTTCTTCCTTTTATTCCAAATTGTTTATTTGAGTCCTGGTTTCTTTCCCTTCATTGTTGACTCCCTGTATATTTTTCTTTATTTCACTTTGCATAGCCTTCACTTCTTCCTTTATTTTGTGGCCATACTCTATCATTTCTGCGAGTATCCTGATTATCAATATTTTGAACTCTGCATCTGATAGGTTGGATATTTCCTCATCACTTAGTTCTTTTTATGGAGCTTTTATCTGTTCCTTCATTTGGGTCATATTTATTTGTCTCAGCACCCCTGTTACGTTGTAAGGGACAGAGCCTTAGGTTCACCAGGGCGGGGCAACCCGCTTCTCTGCACTGTGGTATGGCACGTGGGTGAGGGGTCAGAGAGGGAACAGTGCTGCTTACCTGGCTCTTGCCCTGCTTTCAGTCAGTTCTCACAAGTGAATTGTGCCTTTCTAAGTGCAGTCCTCGTGCTGATTCCCAGCTGGGACTTGTGTATGTTCCAGGTGGGGGGACTTGTGTATGTTTGAGGACTCCATGGGCCCTGCCAACGGACTCTCCTGTGAGACTGGTAGTTTCTCCTGCCATTGCAGTCCCTACAGATTTTTACAGCCAGAGGTTTTGAGGCTTTATTTGCCTGGCTGGAACCCTAGGTTGTGCAGCCTGTCTCACTCCCCAGTTGTTCGTCCCAGTTTATCAGCCCGGTAATGTGGGAGCACTCCTGGTCCTCTAGCCACTGCCTTGCCTGCACTGGTCCTCCAGCTACCGCCTTGCCACGTGTCCTCTCAGCCCTGGCTGCCCATCTCCGCAGCTCCTAGCAGTCTGGATGAATGTTTCTTCTTTAACTCCTTCGTTGTCAGACTCCTACATAGTTTTCTATTTTCTGGTAGTTCTGGTTGTTTTTTGTTTTTAAATATGTTGTTGTCCTTTTGGTTGTGTGAGGAAGCAAAGCCTATCTACCTATGTCTCCATCCTGGCTGGAATCCACCTGCGGGGGAAAATTCTTACAGCTGCTGAATACATCATTCTTCATGAAAACTGAAAGGGCAGAGCAGATGTAAAGCAGACAAGGAGACAACTCTGAAGTAGGAGGAGTGGAGGGGAAGGATGCTAACCTTCCTGTGCAGCTTCTGTTACATTTCAGCTCTTTGTATAACATTAGAGGTTTCTGCTTTCGGTCACATCACTGAAACACTGTTTCTCAGAGCCTTTATCATTTCCAAATGATAAAAGGAAAAGTGTCAGAGCTTGGCAGATTGCTGTACTGCTTATGTTAAGCACCCATACCCAAGAAATGGGGGTAGAAAGTCAGAACTGGGTAAGGAGAAACTGGCCAGGTTGTAGGGTTATTAATATTTAAAGGGGCTACAGACTTCTGGTCAAGATGGTGGCTGAGGTAAACATGGCTTGCCTCCTCACACAACCACATCAACGTTACAACTAAACTATAGAACCATCACTCAGAACCATCAGAAATTGAGTTGAATGGAGGTCTTTCAACTATGGAAAAAAGAAATCACATCCATCCAGACTGGCAGAGATGTGGAATGGGCTGGTCCCATACCCACATGTGGTGATAAAAACCTGGGAGCGATATCTTGGGAGGAAGGAGTCCCAACCCCACACCAGAGCCCCCAGCCCAAGAAGATAAGTCCCCATAACTTCTAGGTGCAAAACCCAGCAGGGGCTGAGTCGGTGGAAGAAACTTCTGGAGCCCCAAGCAGTTCTTCTTAAAGAACCCACACATGGATTTACTCACACTCACTCCCTCTGAGCTCTAGCACTGGGGTAGCAGCTTGAAAGGTACCAGTGGCACACACTGAGGAACTGAAGTGTCTGGCCTGAAAGTGAGAGCTGAAGAACAGCTTTTTCCTAGACAGAAAGGCAGGCAGGGGCCATTGTCCCCTTCCTGAATCCTTCCCCTACAAAGCCACAGAACCAGCAGTCAGGTGCCATATCTGAGACACCATCAATCTGGCTAACACTGTTGGTCCCACCCTGGAGATCCCCTGATACTCTGTCCCACCCAAATTACAAGCCCACCCAAGCTGTCAACAGTGTCTTTTCCATATGAATGGATGGTCTTGGCTCATGCTTCACAACTTCCTAAATCCTCTCAAACAAGCAACAGCCAGCTTCAGTGAGTCCCCAGCCTCCATACCTCTTGCTAAGTGGCCCTAGTAGCACTAGCGGCAACCAGCCTAGATTCACAGCTTGGTTTCACTTGGGAATCTCCAAGCCCAGCACAAGTAGCAGTCTCAGATTGTTTTATAGCTCAGGCAGGGTGGCTCCAGGGCAGAACACATACGGGGACTGACCTTGGTCTATACTACCTGGGAACCACAGGACCAACACACCAGTGGATAGCAGCAGACCACACCGGAGCACCACCAGCCTGCCCCTGCACAGCTGATCCTCCACTGAGGGTGGTCAGTGGATATAGCCAGTTGTTGCAGCTGACCAGCCTGGGTAAATCCCTCCCATTTTCTTGCCAACAGCAATCAAGTCTCAACTACAAGGTGAGGGTGTACTCAGCCCACATGAAGGGCACACTTTGTGTACCCAGCTTGTGTGAGGGAGACGCTGTGCCACTGGACCCCACAGGACAACTACTACATTAGGCCATGCTACCAAGACAGGGAGCCATAGCAGCTCTACCTAATAGACAGAAACAAACACAGGGAGGCTGCCAAAAATGAGGGGACAAAGAATCATGGCCCAAATGAAAGAACAGATCAAAACTCCAGAAAAATAACTAAACAAAATGGAGAGAAACAACCTATCAGATGCAGAATTCAAAACACTGGGTATAAGGATGCTTGAGAAACTTAGTAAGGACCCCAACAGTATAAAAAACAATTAGAATGGAAGATTACACTAATTGAAATAAAGAACAATTTATAGGGAAACAACAGTAGAGTGGATGAAGCCAAGAATTAAATCAATGATTTGGAACATAAGGAAGCAAAAACAATCAGGACAGCAAGAAGAAAAAAGAATCCAGAAAAATGAGGGTAGAATAAGCAACCTGTGGGACAATTTCAAGAGGCCCAAATTCACCGCATTTGCCAGAAGGAGAAGAGAAAGAACAAGAAATTGGAAATCTATGTGAAAAAAATAATGAAAGAAAACTTCCCTAGTTTGGTCAAGGATATAGATGTGCAAGTCTAGAAAGCGCAGAGGATCCCAAACAAGATGGATGCAAAGAGGCCCACTCCAAGACACATTATAATTAAAATGCCAAAAGTTAAAGATAAAGAGAGAATCTTAAAAGCAGCAAGAGAAAAGTACTTTGTTACCTACAGGAAAATTCCCATTAGACTGTCAGCTGATTTCTCAAAAGAAACTTTGCAGGCAAGAAGGGATTGTCAAGAAATATTCAAAGTCATGAAAAGCAGGGACCTACAGCCAAGATTCCTCCACCCAGTAAAGCTATCGTTTAGAATCAAAGGGCAGATAAAGAGCTTCCCAGACAAGAAAAAACTAAAGGAGTTCATCATCACCAAGCCATTATTATATGAAACGTTAAAGGGACTTATATAAGAAAAAGAAGATCAAACCTATGAACATTAAAATGGCAAAAAATACATATCTATCAACAACTGAACCTAATACACAAACTGAGTAAACAAGAAGAACAGAGACAAGATCATGGATGCAGAGAGTGTTTTGATGATTACCAGATGGGAGAGGGGGTGGGGGAATGGGTGAAGAGGTGATGGGATTAAGAAGGACAAATAGGGAGTTACAGAATAGCCATGGGAATACAAAGTACAGTATAGGAAATAGAGTAGCCAAAGAACTTATACACATGACCCATGGACATGAAGGAGTGGGGTGTGATGGGTGAAGGGGGTCAGAGTGGGAAAAATTGGGACAACTGTAATCAATGTAATTTATTACATTGTCATTTAAAAAATAACAGATGATTTGAGAAATAATAAGTAAATAAAGGAGCTACTGAACTCCAGAATAAATAAAGCAGAGAACAGTCTCTAGGAGGTCCAACCCAGTGGCCCAATTATGGGGTGGGGTGAAGGTGAAATGTACAATAGTCACAAAGAATACACACAACAAGCAAACTAGAGACAAAGAGAAGCAACAGTAATCCTCAGGAAGCCAGGCAGAGGCTCGGACGGACAAACGCCCAAGACAGGGTTTCTAGGTCTTTCTAGGTCAAAAGCTCAGCAACAAGTCAAGAAAGACAGGGTGCAAGCAAGGACCCCAGTTCCAGCAGGAACTATCAGGACTCCATGCCAATGATTTTCAGCTGGCGTGCTGCAAGAATTTTTAAAACATGAAACACCTGACTGTTTAGTCAGGGGCACGGCCCTCTTTTTCCTTAGACTGTCAAATAAGAAAATGACAGCAGCCAGCATGACAGTGGCTGTCCAGGGTGAGTGTATGAAAATGACACCTATTTTTTTTGTCAGATCAGCAACAAGGCATTTTTTCGTGTGTCATAGAATTTTAGTAATTAGTTTATATGTGCCATGAGATGCAAAAGGTTGGAAATCACTACTCTGTGCAGTTGCAGGGTCTGACCTGGAGCAGTGTGACATGTAGGGAACACTCTTCTAACAATACCAAGGAGACCACAGAGCATTCAGAGTTGAGACCCCTTTCTCCTGGATATAGGTGGTATAGGGAGATTTCAATTCAAGATGGATTTCAGTTAGGGTCAGAAGTCTAACTTTGATGGCGGTATTGAAAGCCAGCATGGCATAGTGAGAATAGCAACCTATTTACAGTCTTATTTGAAAGATTAAGTCAATTATATTTATAAAGTTTTAGAACAGTACCTCACTGCACTACATACGAGGAAACACATGTCATATAATAGCACGAAATTTTGTAAAAATGTAGTGCCGAAGTTCTCACCAGTTTAGTATGTAATAAAGGTTACATTGTACTTTCCTGAGCAAAATATAGATTTAGGAAAATTTTAAAAAGTAATTGGAGCTCTTTAAATTGCAAATAAAATTGAATATTAATGGATCCGAAAACTATTACAGAGACGATGAAAAGAATGATAGGTACTGGTATAGGAAAAATACATCAAAGTTGCATGTGCATTTGCACTTCTATTTTACCCAAATCACATCTAAAATTAAAAGAAGTAAATGACAAAATGCAACTAATGATGCAATAGACTATAAGAAAACAAATAAACATAACTGACAAGTTACAATACCCATGTATTATGCACGTGAACCATAGTATTACGATACATAGAATTATACCAGTGATCATTTAGGGAAATATCTACCTCATCTATGTCGTGTTCTCTGAGAAGAAAAGCATCACCATATAAATAGAAGCAGATAAAACATCCTTAAGCCATAAACTAGGCCGCCAGTTGTTCTGTGCATAGAAATCCAGCTTTCCATCTGTGAATAACTCTGGGTGATCAGCAGTTACTTGTGTTGCACTTCCATTAAAATTATTAAAAAATGATATAGATAGCCTTACGCTCAAAAGGACCAAGAACAGAACATTTGTGGAGGAGCTTGCTTCCAGGAACAAATTTACCAGTGAAAAGTATCCAAGTTTTAAGCCTCCTTTTTCAGTTTGAGCTTGAGGCCAAATGGCATGGCTGCATTTTCCTCTCATAGATCCCGGATCTGACTTCAACTCAGTGAAGAGGCTTCAGTTCATACCACCAGCTTGTTCTGTGGTTGCTCTAGCATTGTTCCTCAAAGACTGGGCCAAGGGTCTGCTGTACCAGAATCGCCTTTGTGCTTTTTTAAAACAAAAATACCAAATGGGACAAAGGTTTTAACAGGCGCTTCACCGAAGAAGGTATACAGACAGCAAATAAACATATGCAAAGATGCTCCTCATCAAATGTCATCAGGGAAATGCAAGATAAAACAACGAGGTACTGCTGCATGCCAGTTACAATGGCCAAAATCCAGAAAACTGATAACACCAAATGATGGTGAGGATGTGGGGCAACAGGGACTCTCATAGGCTGCAGTGGGAATGCAGAATGGTACAGCCACTTTGGAAGACAGTTTGGCAGGGTTTTGTTTGTTTGTTTGTTTGTTTGTTTTTCCAAAACTACTCTTGCCATGCAATCCAGAAATTGTGCTTTTTGGTTTTTGTCCAAAGGAGTTCAAAATGTATGTCTACACAAAAACCAGCATACGGATGTTTATTCACAGTTATATAATTGCCAAAACCTGGGAGCAACCAAGGTGTCCTTGGTAGGTGAACGGATAAATAAACTGTGGAACATCCAGACAATGGACTATTTATTATTCAGCATTAAAAAGAAATTAACTATCAAGCTATGGGGAACCGTAAATGCATATTTCTAAGTGAAAGAAGCCAATCTGAAATGGCTGCATACTGTCTGATCCCAGCTGGATGACGTTCTGGACATGGGAAAACTATGGAGACAGTTAAAATACCAGTGATTTCCAGGGGTTACGGGGGAGGAAGGGATAAAAAGGTGGAAAACACAGGGTGTTCAGGGCACTGTAACTACTCTGTATGAAACTGTAATCACAGATACACGTCATTGCACATTTGTCCAAATCCACAGAATGTGCACCACCAAGAGTGAATCCTAATGTAAACTATGGACTTTGGGTGATAATGATGTGTCCTTGCAGATTCGTCAGTTGTAACAAGTGTATCACTGTGTTGGGAGATGCTGATAATGGGGGAAGCTTTGTATGTGTGAGAGCGTGGAATGTATGGTTCCTCAGTTTTGCTATGAACCTAAAACCACTCTACAAGATAAAGTCTATTTTAAGAACAACCCTGCCTCTGAGTAGTTCCAGATTCCAGCCCCAGGCCTACGGAGTCACAACCTCTTAAGGGTAGATCCTTTATATCCTCATTCTCAGCAAACAACCCAGATGACTCTTACGTCCACTAAAATTTTAAATCTACCCTAACAGGGTTTACAAAAGATGCGCCATTCCCAGCGAAGGCTGTGCCGTTCAGGCACTGCTCAGGACCCCTGGCTGGCTGAGGGGGCGGCGTCCGAGGCCGGCAGCGAGCTGGTTGGACTCTGGCTGTCTTTCACCCAGCAGAACCTTCCCAGGTCCGCTCTCTCTCTCTTTATCAGCCTCCAATGGCAGTGTGATAGACATACAGTTCCGCACCTTGATTGTTGTTGTTATTATTGTTTTACATTTAGCAATGTATCAGGAGAGCTGCTGTTGCTCTGTTTTCATTTTGAATATTTTATTTCTACACTATTACAGTTCCTATTTCTCCCCTTTCCCTCCCTCTCCCCAGCCTGCTCCCATTCCCACAGCCAATCCCCACACCGTTGTTTGTGTCCGTGGGTCATGCACATATTTGTCTAACCCCTTCACCTTTTTTCAACCAGTCCCCACCCTGCCACACACTTTTTTTTAAGGCTGAACTCTTTTCCATTGTATGGCTATACCATAACTTTTTAAACAGGTTTCCTAATGATGGTTTCCAAGTGTTTGCTGTTACAAAAAAAATGCTGCCATCAACAGTGTTGTGCATGTATTTACGTGTGATTTTGTACCTCTGTACAGGAAATACCTGTAAGATAAATTCCTTAAAGTGGAAATGCCAGATTAGAGGTGTGGGCATTTATAATTTTGATTTGTGGTGCCAAGTTGCCCTCCACAGAGGTAATACCAATTACATACTTGCTAGCAATATGTGTGTACCACATAAGTTTTTCCTCTTTATTGAATTTATTGGGGTGACACTAGTTAACAAAATTATACAGGTTTCAGGTGCACCGTTCCACAGCACATCATCTGTGTGCTGCACTGTGTGTTCACCCCAAGTCAGGTCTCCGTCCATCACCATTTATCTCTCCTCTACCCTCTCCATCTCCCCTCATCCCTCCTTCCCCTGGCAGTCGCCACACTGCTGTCCATGTTCATGAGTTTTTCCTTTTTTGCTCAATTCCTTGACCTCCCCACCCCAGAGTGCCCCGCAGCTGTCAGTCTGCCCTCTATGAGTCTGTCTTTATTTTGCTCGGTAGTTCATTTTGTTCATTAGATTCCACATATGAATGAAATCATACTGTACCACATAATTTTAAAATGGCTGCATATTATTCAATTGTAGGAGTCACCATAATTTATTGAATCTGTCTCCTGTTTGAGAATATTAAAACTGATTCTCCAGCCCACATTAATTTAGCTCTCAAAGCTTCACTATTTTATCGTACTATGACTAAACTCTTCAACATAGGGATTCAACAGTCTTGGGAGGATTCTTCTTGTTGACTTATTATTACTGTCATTATCAAAACAACAGCACTGCAAACTCTTTCCTAAGTGTTTCTCTATCTATGAACTCGCTTTTGTGGCAAAACCTCACCTCTAGCCCCTGGGAATCTCTTCTGTGAACCCAGCGGGATAACATCCCTTAAGGCCAACCCCAGAGCTTTGAAGCAGAGGAGCAGATCAGGGCCCCCTAATGACTGAGCACACACAGCCCCGACCCTACGCAGCTTCAAGCTTGTTGTTTTCTGCAGCCTTTCATCCCTGCTTCCTGAAAATGAGCCCATGTCTTCCCCAGTGGGAAAGCAAACAGTGGAGTGGGAAGAGTGTGAGGCATGTCCCCCAGGCTGTGCAGAGGGGGGACTCTCTGATCTCTGCAGTGACTTCTTTGCAAATGCCTTTTCCTTCAAGCCAAAGGACGGAAGGACAGAGAACGGGGACTGGGGACAGCTCTGGCACCTGGAAGCGAAGGTTTGTATGTGTGAAGCAATCTAAGAAGTGGTTCTCGCCGAGTGTCTCCAGCTTGTCATATTTAGTTCTGCTGTAGCCCCAAACTTGGACAGTTTCATCCTGTTTGTCAAAGAGTTCCCAAGTATTTAGAGGTTCTCAGAGATGGTGGTCTTAGGTAGAGATCGTTTTCGGGGAAGACTGCTACAATGCCAGCCTTGATGGTCTTTTCTCATGCTCTCCTTGGCTTCTCTAGCACGGATCCAATTAGGAATCAGAGTGAGATGGAGATACTACTAGAAGTTATTCAATATTTAAATTCTACTAAAGAATAACCAACGAAGGCATACAGTCAAGGAAGGTTAGTGAAAGAAAACAGACTAACACTAGACTGATAAATGTGCTTTTGACCCTTTAACCCCAATATTGACAGCTCACATAAAGTTGTCTAAAGAGGAGGCCTGTTCTAGCCCAGCGTCATTCATCCAAAGATCCCAAACCACAGTCTGGTTTACCACAGGATGGCCATGAGGAAAGAAGAGGGAAGAGAGGGAGATGACTGACTGATTCCGCTGAGCATGGACCCTGGACCTGAATACTTGGACAGCTTGGAAGGAAGACAAGAGAGAACCACACTTCTGTGGGTGCAATATTGGGGGAAAGCATGTTCCAAGAATCTTGTAATGATAGATTACAAACCGAGCAAGGTCAAATTAATAACACTGACAATAAATTAAACTCTTTTATTGTAAGACTTCACTTTGACCCATAATTTGTGTCAGTGATTCATAATTTAATTGATCCTGATCATTGCACAAACCACTGGGAATGCTTAAAACTTCCCCACTCTGATTTTGAAGGAAAAAATAACCTAGACTTAGGGGTTCGGGTCAATAACACCTCGGTAAAACTCAATCTTGATGTCAACTGGTATCCAATTCAGTGGATTTTTCCCAGTTTCTACGAAGTTCAGACATCCATAGCTATTTATCCCAGAAAACTACATCCAGGTGAATTCTCTCATCACGCTGTTTCAGCGTTTCTCAGAAGCAGTTTATCCCACAAACATCAGAGGGCAGCATTTGATAAGGATTCCAAAAGTTCAAAACCTGCCTGAATGCTCCACTGGCCTAGGCTTTTCCTTCTTTTTTCCTGGTTCCACTTCTGTTTTCAGGCCTGGAAATGCCTCCACCTATGGCTTTTTGCTACCCCTGTCCCCTTCTTCCCCCAGAACACAGCGAGCTGGCTGGGGTTCACAGCGCAATGTGCTCAGCATCCCTTCTTTAGGATGCCTGTCTGTACCATGTAGGCTGGAAAGCCAAATAACTCTATTTCCCAATTTCCTTATAGTTAAGGTTCCAGATGTGACTGAAGCTTGGTGAATCAGATGTATCTGTGGGACATTTGGAAGACAAATGTGTGCCTGGAGAAGCACTGCTGCTGCTTCTGTTTCCTGCAGGCGAGCAGGGTGTGGAAGGGTTGGCCTTGAGGTTGTAGCATCACAATATCCAGCCCCGCAGGCAGCGAGGCATCGGATGCTGGACAAGCAGCTTTGGCTCCTGCCAATCTAGTAAGAGCAGTGTGACCTCGAAGGCAACAGCCACAGCCCTGAGGCATTGCGGTTTCCAGTTGCTGTTCAGGCTGTGGGTTTCTGGAGCTAACAATTCCAGGGCAGTTGCCTGATTCTCTACCTTCTTGATTATGGCAGGAGAGCTGGTTCCCTGACAGGCCAGTTCTGTCATCGGGGAGCCATCCCGATGTGCTTCTCCAGCCCTTCCAATATTTTAGATGCACTCAATTCCCTGCGTTTCTTAAATCCCTTCCTGCTTAAAATAGCTGAAGTGGTTTCTGTTTTCTAACTGACCCCTGAATGATGCACTGGCTGAAGGTAAGGGACAGCTGCAGCCTAAATACAGCACCGTGATCCCTGTCTCTCTGATCTTTGTAGCCACCAGGTGGATTGAAATGCAATACCACCGTGAAACCTCTGCAGTAACAAGCTCCTTCCCTTGTGCCTTGTCCCACTCCTAAGGTATTCACTGTGACCCCACCACTGTCACTAATATAGTGACTATGAGCTCACAGCTATAATTCGTTCGATAATCATTTACCTAGCAATGACAGGAGATGGCTTAGAAAGGATTATTAGGAACTGTCCTAATAAGTGTAGCTTCCTTGGTCCCACAAACACAAATTGGCTGATGGATTGTGAAATCAGTGGCTTGAGGAACCCACAGATCCAGGGATGCCCGCTGATTTCCTCAGTTACTCTGCAAATGTTCTTTGTGGATGGGACACAGCTGGGATGTGTTCCCTGGCACTATTCACACTCTAGCATGAGAAGTATCTAAACCCATCTGACCTCACAGCTTTTAAACAAAATCCATTCTACCCATCTCTGCTTTTCAACAGTTTCTTGTGGGGCCTTTGAAGTCCAAGAGCCCTTTGCGTGAATCCCCAGGATACCACACTCTCAGGGGACGCCATCCAGTTCCTCTAGCTGGTATATTGAATATAGAGTCTCTGGGTAAGTGGGCTCTTTAGTGAATGTCCAGGTTTTTACATAAGACACCCCAAAAGACTGCAAATTCAACATACAGCCTACAAAATCAACCTCAGAGTTTGATTTTTAGGGAGTCACAAATGGAAATTCCTCAATTTTCTGTGACCAGCAATCCCTGAGAATCTCTAACTCTTATAACATCAGGGCTGAGATTGCTATAATAATTGCAAAAAGAATAGTAGATTTCCAGGCACTCAAATTCCTCTTCAGAATTCACCATTGAACTGCCATTGTATATGGAAGCACCTCTACCCTTCTTGTCTACAGGAGCTGTTCTTTTTGACAACCTGAGAGCTCTTTTCTGGGAGCAAGCTAATGATCCCTTTCATGCTACATCTATTTTCAGCAGGTTGGGGACTAGGACTAGATCCCATTTTTCCTGGAATCGTATGTAACACTGGACACTTCTAAAGAAAGTTTATATTCTGCAAATATTGTAGCAATTGGCTAATTTATGTTCTGAAAACATTGTCGTAATCGGCTAATTTTTTACCAGCAAAAATAAGGTAAGAAAACTTTTAAGGAGTGGATATTGAGGTTACTATTGAGGTTGTCTCAGAAGCATAGATGATACCTTTAGAGAGGGCCAAATTTGTTCGAATAGGTCTATATCCTGCAGCTTGCTCCCTGGAATCAGTGTTCATATGTGTTAGGATTCTTCAGTTGTAAACAACATATATCAATTCTTGATAACTCGAATGGTGTAGTGATTAATAGGTTAGGCTTTTCTGGGTACAAATTCTGACTCTTGAACTTACTAATTATGTCATTGGACAATCTAACTCACCTCCATTTGCTCTCTGTAAAAGAGAATAATAAAAATTCTATACATTTCATAAGATACTGCGAAGAATAAGTGGGGAATTTCATGTGAAGAGCTAGGCACATTGTAACTATTCAGTAGATTTCAACTGTGATTTTATTTCCTGCTGGACTTCTTCGCATTTCTCAAAAGATTTGTTTATGATCATTGAGTAAGTAAATCCCTGATAATAAATAAGTTGTTTCTAAGGGAACACTTGTAATTTCCCGTGTTGGCATTTGTGGCATTAAATTTGGAACTTATACTTGAAACCATTTGTATAATTTGGGTCCTAATGTAAGCAGATCCTGAGACAAGGTTTGGAGTGCAAGAGATTTATTGGGAAGTAATATCCGTAAAAGATGAAAGGGGAAAGAAGTGCGATTTGTGACGTAGCTTTGACATATGTGAAGGGAGAGGAGGAGGAAGCAGGAGTCGGGAGGGAGGGTTTCAGACCATGATTCGGATCTGACAAAACCTCAGCCAGCCTAACAGGGAGCTCCAGAGCGAAGATTGCCCATCAGCGGAATAGGCAGAAAGAGGTCCTTGTGTTTCTGCTGTGCTGTCATTCCTTGGGGGATGCTTTGGAAGAGTGTGGCTTTAGCTTGAAAGTTAAGTCTGATCCAGAAAGCATTAATAGCTGAGACTGCCAGCAAGTTTCCTCTTGAAGGGAGTTTGGAGCAGAAAACCTACGTTGTTGCCACAGTCCACCCCTTGTGCTGAATGAACAGCTTCAGCGCCTCTAGCGTTCCGATGAGCCTCCCTTCCTCATGGGGGAGCTGGGGGCTCCAAATGGCACTCATTGTCTGCCCCCACCCCAACGTCCATTCTGAATTCTCCCCTCTCTCCGCTGCCACCTTTCTGGCCTCCGAGGCTTATTTACTGGTTTGACCCAAATGCCAATTCCTGAGGAGTCTGAAGCCCTGGGAACCACATTCTTCCAAGGTCAGGATGGCTGCACTCGTCCATTCACTGTCACCGCTGGACAAGGGGGTAAACAGAAGTGCTCTGGTGGATCACCTGAGTTCCGCGTATTTCTCTCTGTCCCAAATACATAACAACAACCCCATCTCCTACTGATTAAGGTCAATAATTGCTGTTAATACAATGACTCCTGTTCGTGCCTACTGGTCCTGGATATAAGGAGTCCCAGGCACCCAAGTGACAGCTGTATCTTAGAGATCAGTGGGAAGCCTGGCTATGTCCCTTTGTGAGGACCTTTTGGAACCATGACCTTTAATCCAACAGAACCTAGAGCTGGGACAGAAAGTACAATGTACCGTAATTGGTCACTGGAAATGACGTTAAGTGGAGCCACTCCTGCTTCCACCCCTCGGTTTTTAGACCCATGAACTCTTCTTATTGTGGATATAGCATCATATACAGGTCTTTGATTTGGTGTGTGCACTGCATCCTGGAGGATGGTACCGTGTCCTTGCAGAATATTGCCTATGAGTTAGTACTTTGACAGGTCGTTTCATTATTCTAACAGGTTGGTATCATCTGTATGTAGCAGTATGTGATATGACCGGTAGATCCTTTGGTTTTGACCACTACCATACCTACATCTCTTCTGTACCTTCAGTGGGTTACCTGATCAGAGCCATCTTACATGGGACACCAGGAATACAGATCTGGTATTTTCTAGCCATACCCTCCAAATATGACTCATTTTCTTAGACTCATAGACCGCAAGGTGGGAAAGGACTCAGAAGCCATCTGTTGTTCAGATTCAGTCATATCCCTGATTCATCTACAACACCCTTGACAAGAAATCCACAAGCGCAAGGATGACAAAAATCCATGCTGTCGCAATGCCATTGTTCTCTTTTTAAGGTACCATGGTAGACATCACTAATTTTTTTTCAATTCGTTTACCTTCACTGTTATTTTGTATTAGTTTCAGGTGTACAGCTTAGTAACTAGATGATCACGTGTGACAAAGCATCCCCTATGATATCGCTAGTACCCACCTGGCACCGTACATAGTTATTACAATATCATCGACTCTATTTCCTATGCTGCACTTTACATTCCCTGTGACTATTCTGTGACTATCAATATGTAGTTCTGGATCCTTTCACCCTTTTTTCACCCAGTTCCTCAACTCCCTTCCCCTTTGGCAACCATCAGTCTGTTCTCAGTATCAGTGAGTCTATTTCCATTTTGTTTGTTAATTTATTTTGTTTTTTAGATCCCACATATGAGTGAGATCATGTGGTGTGTCTTTCTCTGACTGAGCTTACTTCACTTAGCCTACTACTCTCTAAGTCTATCCATGACATCACAAATGGTAAGATTTTATTCTTTTTTTATAGCTGAGCAACATTCCATTGTATATATGAGGTCTGACCTGAGAAAGTCCAGCCATTGTTAACATAACACGAGCAGTTTGCGCAATATCGATGTAACATAGCAGCCAAGGAGAGTGGACTGAAATGCACATGCATGAACAATGATGACTTCACTGCACTAGTCAGTGGGGGTGGTAGACGCCATTGAGTGAGCATGTGTATTGCGTGGCTATCACATTAAAAATGGCTGAGTGAGTAGAGCAACAAATCTGTATCAAATTTTGTGTTAAGCATGAACATTCCTCTATGTGGAAATTATTCGGATGATGCAGAAGGCCACAGCTATGGGCTACTGGTGATTGGCAGTTTCATCATGACAGCGCGTCTGCTCATATATCATGTCTCATGCAGTTTTTAAAAATATATTTTATTGATTAAACTATTACAGTTTTCCCAATTTTTCCCCCTTTGCTCCCCTCCCCTTCTTTTTTGAAGATTTTTTTATTTTATTTTTAGACAGAGGGGAAGGGAAGGAGAAAGAGAGGGAGAGAAACATCACTGTGTGGTTGCCTCTCATGCGCGCCCCTCCTGGGGCACTGGCCCACAACCCAGGCATGTGCCCTGACTGGGGAATGGAACCTGTGACCCTTTGGTTTGCAGGCCGGCAGTCAGTCCACTGAGCTACACCAGCCAGGGCTAGCATTTTTATGTATGTCTATTGGCCATCTGTATGTCCTTTTTGGAGAAGTGTCTCTTTAGTAAGTTTTCTGCCCATTTTTAATTGGATTGTTTGATTTTTTGGTGTTTAGTTGTATGAATTCTGTATAAATTTTGGATAGTAATCCCTTATTGGATGTATCATTGGTGAATATGTCCTCCCATTCAGTAGGTTTTCTTTTTGTTGTATTGATGATTCCTTTCGCTATGCAAAAAATTTTTAGTTTGATGTAGTCCCGTTCATTTTTCTTTTGTTTCCCTTGCCCAAGGACATGTATCAGAGAAACTATTGCTAATAGAGATGTCAGGGATTTTACTGCCTATGTCTTCTTTTAGGATTTTTGTGGTTTTGAGTCTTACATTTAAAGCTTTAATCCATTTTGAGTTTATTCTTGTACATGGTATAAGAAAATGGTCTAGTTTCATTTTTTGCATATATTTATCTAATTTTCCCAACACCATTTATTAAATAGACTGTCTTTACCCCATTGTAAGTTCTTGCCTCCCTCATCATACATCAATTGACCATATAGGTGTGGGTTTATTTCTGGGTTCTCTGTTCTGTTCTATTGATCTGTAGGTCTGTTTATTTATTTATTTTTTATGCCATACATAAAAGTACATACTGTTTTAATTACTTTGGCCTGCAGTATAGTTTGATACCAGGTAGCATGATACCTCTGCTTTTGTTTTTCTTTCTCAAGATTGCTGTGGCTATTTGGGACCTTTTGTGGTTTCATAATAATTTTTGGATTGTTCTAGTTCTATGAAAAATTCCATTGGTATTTTGATAGGAATTATATTGAGTCTATAGATTGCTTTAGGTGGTATGGACATTTTATTTATGTTCATTCTTCCTCTCCATGAATATGGTATATGCTTCCACTCATTTGTATCTTCTTCAGTTCCTTATAATTTTACTACCATGGTTAAATTTATTCCTAAGTATTTTATTTTTATTTTTTGATGTAATTGTAAATGGGATTGTTTTCTTAGTTTCCACTTCTGATAGTTTATTAATGGTATATAAAAAATGCAAACAATTTCTGAATATTTGTTTTGTATCCTGCTACTTTACCGAATTCATTTATCAGTTCTAATAGTTTTTTGTTAGATTTTTTTTTATGGTTCTCTCTGTATAGTATCATTAGACATCACTAATTTTTTTATGATATTTCTTTTTTTCTCCTGAGTCCAGAATGGGCTTTAGAATCTTTTTCAACAAATTCTGGAAGCAGATACATTAAACAATCTTATCTGTTACATTGAATTTAAATCTATGTGCCGTTCTGATCTAGCCTCTACCCAAGAGCTAAAGACTGGGAATGCATTACTTCTTGCAAGAGCTGGGTTCATTTCTATAAGAACATGCTCCCTTATTTCACTTTTGAATCCTCCTCTACAATCTGTATATAAATGCTTAATACTTATAGGATGAATGAATAAAATAAAAGGTTTATAGAAGTTTCATAAGTTGCTTCAGGTCACCCAGAAAATTTGTTGATTCATCAAACATTCATTGAGTTCTAGGAGCTGGCAGATGAGTTGAGTTGAGTAATAGAGAAAGGATACCTATCCTCAAGGAACTTACATTCTGGCAGACATCAACAATGAAGGTAATGAGAACAGATAAAGAACAAGAATGGAGCAAGTAGTAAAAATGCTATGGTGGAAATAAACCTGTTTTTGTGATAAGAATGACAGAAAATGTGGTTCTTTTTGTGAGGTGATCAGGAAAATATATGAAAAAAATTATTGTGGTTGTTCTTGTAAGAAGCATTAGAGGCAAGAAGCATTATAGCAAAAGTATACATAATATAAAGTTCATCATTTTGACCATTTTAAAATGTACTGTTCAGAAATCTACAGTTACTAGTACCCCAGAAGACCTCCCTCATTCTCCCTTCTAGTCACAACTCCCAGTGGCAATCTCTATCCTGACTTCTAACAGCATAAATTAATTTTGTGTAGTTTTTATCTTTATATAAATGAAACCACACAGTATTTACTTCTCTTTTTCTCTGCTTTTGTTTTTTGCTCAATATTATGTTTGTGGTATTCATCAGTATTGTTGGGTATAGTTGTAGTTCTTTCATTATCATTGCTGTGTGGTCTTTTACCATATGAATATACCACAGTTTATTTATTCCATTCTGCTGGTAGGTACTTAGGTAGTTTCTGCTTTCAGCTATTATAAGTAGTGTTGCTATGATCATTCCTGTATATGTATTTTGGTGAACATATCAATAGATTTATATCACCTAGATTGTATTTTATTTATATGCATATGTTAAATATATGGTACAGAATATGACTGTATAACATAAACACATTACATATGTGTGTGTGTGCATATACATACATATTCAGAAGTGAAAATGCTGGGTCACAGAGTATGTATATGTTCAGAATTAGCAGCTTTCCAGTAGTAGCTTTCCAAAGTGGTTTTTCTATTTCGAAAGGTTCATGTTTAAGCTGTGGCCTGAAGGACAAAAGGAAATGGAATTTGCATTGAGATTTCTATATTACCATCTCCCCACAAATCTGCCAAAACTGTATCCTTTCTTAAAGTGGTTAGAGTCGAAGGGGACAAGTTCCCCCACCTTTCTGCTGTGGTCTCCCAGGGACAGACACTTTAGTGAGAAGAGCCTCTGTCATTTTGGTCAGACCCAGGGAGACAGAAGATGATGACTGATGATTCAGCCTCCTCGGCTCCACTTCCCAGAGCCCACTCACCACATCAGTGGGCCTGGCCCTGGGGGGAGACATAAACACAACTGTGGTGTTGATATCAGTTCGAGCAGAGAGGGCAGGAGCCAAAGCCTGAGAAGGGGAGAGGGGAATCAGGGTAAACCTGCCAGTGGGAAAAAAAGATGAAGTGAAGGACCTGAAAACCATGTCTAAAGAACTGTTTAAGTAACAGTAGCAAATGAAAACAGAAAACCCCTACTGCTAAAATAATCAGTGGTACCTGTTTCAGATTCCCAGGCATCTTTATGTTTTTGGGAGGTCTTGGGACTCGGGGCTCTGCCAGTTGTGTGGCCTGGGATGCAAACCATCAAGAGAAGTTGAAATTTAGGGCTTTCTTCTCAACAGAAATGAAAAGAGGCCAAAAAAAAAAAAAAGAAGAAGAAATCAGAAAGAAAAAGCCTGCCCATAGCGCTGCCTATAAATGTCGTGTGGGTGTAAGAGTCTGCCTCTTGTCCTAGTTCAGGAAGTATAAACAAAACTGGTAGAAATGGATCGTTTTGGGAAAAAGTTTCCAGTGGGAGAAAGGTTTAGTTGCTCTGCCCTTCAGTTTTTTTAGAGTTTCCTTAGTGTACAGAGAGATTCCAATAAATTTCTTCCAGGTGCTGCTCATTAAGTCCTACCTTCTAAAGAAAAGAAACAGCAAAAATGATTGGTATGGCAAGGTGAGGTTTCCTTTTATATGCGCGGGGACGGAAGTGAGTCATTGCTGATCCCTCTTTGAATTGCATGGTACATGTCTGCAAGGTGGTCAAACAGCCCTTAACCACAATGTCCAGAGCTAGAAGGGACTCCTTTTATTTTTATTTTTAATTTATTTTAATAAATAAATAATTTATTTCTCTCACCCAAGGATATGTTTTTATTGATTTTAGAGCAAGAGGAAGAGGGGAAGAGAGAGAGAGAGAGAAACATCAATGTGAGAGAGCAACATCGATTGGTTGTCTCCTGTATGTGCCCAGGCCAGGGATTGAACCCGCAACCTAGGTATGTGCCCTGACTGGGAATAGAACCCATTACCTTTTGGTGTATGGTATGACACTCCAACAAACTGAGCTACGCGGCCAGAGCTAGAAGGGATTTCTTTTGGTTACTTTTTTCCTTTAGTATGTACAAGAGATGAGATTTTTTTTAAAAATTAAAAAGTTTAAATTAAATTTATTGGGTGACATTAGCTATTAAAATTATATAGGTTTCAAGTGCATAATTCTGTACACATCATCTACAAATTGTATTTTGTGTTACCACCCAACCTATCTCAGGGTCATCCTTCTGAACTTTAGTTGGGTGTACATGTTTATAGATTAGAGCTGTAGATGTAGAAATTATTAAATGTTGGAATGTATATATCCAGTAACAGTTGCATGTATATGTGTTCTAACAGAACTTTTAGTATGAAATAATTCTCTTTCATTTATTTGTTTTTCCTCAGTTCTCTGGGATCATAAAACTTAGCTAAGAAAATTCTGATTAGTCGAGTTCCACTATATTGGTTTCCCGACATACAGAGAAAAAGGAAGAGAGCAAGGTCGAAAGCCCATTGAAACACGGGACCCCATGAGGCCCTGGCTGTAGGGTGCCGCACATTCAAATACATGCAAATTTGACAACTGAAACTAATCACGAGGTAATTCAAATACTTACCAGGGATATTCAAAGAATGTCGAAAGAATATCTAGCAGAAGTCTTTAAACTCATCTCTTCATCTCTTATTCTATTCCCTACCCACTCTAAAGTTCTTTCCGAAGGCTGTCAGCTCACCAGCCTTCTTTCTCAACACTGCCTGTACTCTTGTCCTCCCAGAACAAGGTAAGTTTTTTTTCTCTTTCTAAGGTTAAAAACAACATATATCCTCAGCTTGTCTCTTATACTCTAATTTTCAGATCTTTTACCAATGGTCCCAATTAGCTTCACCGAAGGCCTGGAGGCCAGCCCCCAGTCACAGAGGGCGAACTCTGAACTCTTATACAGTAATACTTTTAGTCCCAGTGGACAATAATTTTTTAAAAATATAACCCATGCAACAGACTGTCTTCCAGTAACTAAGTGACAATACTTTTTCTTCTTTTTTTTTGATAATAAGAGGTAAGGCCGATAGAGTTACCCAAATCCACATTTTTGAAGACTGGAGGAAGGGATGAGGGAAAGAGTTGAAATGTGGTACAAGATGAGCAGCAGCTTTGGGCAGATATATAATTCTACCTAAACCTACCTTGTTCCCTCCTGTGATGACATCACACATGCTGATCATTTTCCCTGGAAGCCCTGTCTCTTGATCTCAGGATTATAAGCCAATAAACCACCTCCTTAGAAATTTACTTATTTTTTGAGACATAATTTCAAGGTCAAGTCATGCCATTTCTTTGCTATCTCATGTCTAGTACTGAGAGTTTCTTCACAAGGAGCCCATTTCCATGTTCTGTGTTAGAATCAATCCAGGCTCTGGGATGGGCTTATGCCAGCATTAATGCTAACCTGAAGCTAGATCAGCTAAAGTGCTTTACCTGCAGCACCCAAAAACCAGAGAGGGCAGAAAGGGAGTCTAAGATCATACAAGGTAACAACATAAGTGGTATGATTCAATAAGATAGAAGCTCGACAAATGTTAAAAAAAAAAAATATTAGATACATGTTCAATAAATGTAAACATGCTGAAGAAATTGCCAGGTAAGAGTGTTTTTGTAGTGTGGTAGAATAAATAAAGAAATGTTTTCTCAACAAATAGTATATTTAGGAAATTTCCTTGTCATTTGTACTTGTCTAGAAAGAGTTACTTAAAGCACTTAGATGTCTTGGATTAAACTGCTCGGTCCTTAGGGAAGGAAGTAGTTTCTTGTTTATTCATTTATTAACTCAGAATATATTTCAATAGATTTACTATGTACCAAGCACAGTATAAGGCCCTAGGAGTGGGGTGCAGAATATAAACAACATGGTCCTTACCCTCTAACAGCCATCGAATAGATTATTGCTCATTCAGACATTGAATGTGTGCAGTGAGAGTTATGATGGAGAACAGCCTGGTGCTATTGAAGCTGTCAGTCAACGGAGACTTTATGGAAGAATATGATTTTAAAAAAAAGAGGACAGACTTGTCTTGCTTTCTTTAACATATTAACCAAGTGAAGATCTGTTGAACAATTCAGGTGCCACTTGGTATGGTCTTTCTCTTTTGCCTGAAAAGAATACATTAACATCGGATTAAGCAAAGAGCTCATAAAATGCATGATGGCACACTGAACAGTCAAAACATAGCAAGCATTCTTTTCCAGGAGATTGGGAAAGAGATTCATTTTGAAATAATTATCTGGTAATAGGTTCAACCTGAAAAAAATAAGCATGAAGCTATAATTATTTTTCAACAGAAGGAGACGTACTCATTTTATTTTCTGAAGTTGTATATCTATTTCATAGCACTGGAAGCTCAATACTATGTTTTATGTTCTTAAGGGTAAAAACATGGTGTCTGTTTTATTTCACAACATGAATTGAAAGCGTTTGTGGGACAGGATGTTGTTTTGGTTCAATAGGTTGTTTAAGGTTCCTTAAGAGTTTATCCAGTAACTGCTTTCAGCTTTAAGATATTAATGTTTCCATTTGGTTTTCAGATCCAAAGACTGTGTAAGCAGATTTTTCTGTTTTTGATGCCTTAGCCTATTCCTAGTACAGTTTAAGGTAATCAATCATATAACAGAGTAATAAAGGACTCTGGCTAAGAGTTTTTACACAAATCAAGCTTGCATTGGTTTGAGTGGGGATGGCGATTATTCAAATATTGCAGGAAGAGCTTGGAGTCAAACCTCAAAAATGTCTCAGGTTTGCAGCCCATGCTGTAGTTAGGAAGGCTGTCCCTCAAGTTAATTCAGGTAAGATGCTGGCCAGGCTCATGGTAGGAAAATGAGAATACCTGCTGGGAACAATGAAATGACTGATTCCCTTGGACTACTCAGCAAGTCTCTACCTATCTTTCTGCCAAATTCCAGAAGGAAAACGTGCTCTCTCCTATCTTTCTCTGGAGACCCAAGTCCAGGGTTTTTGTTTAGGAACACGCTGAAATAAGTCAAGTTTGTTGTAGACTCTTCTCTCAGGACCCCTTTGTTTTCCCTTTATGGGTCTATTACTTCAATCTTCTAGTACTCTGAGTTTTCCTACAGCCCTCTAGAGGCCCGAGTTCACCACTGTGGGGACCTACCAATCTAGAGGCTTCCCTTAGGGCTTGTGGCTCCTTTCCATTTTCAAAGCCAGGAATAGCACTTCGAGTATCTCTGACTTTGCTTTTGTCATCACATTTTACTCTGGCTCTTTCTTATCTCTACTTTCACTTATTACCCTTGTGCTTACATTGAGCTCACCTGAATAATTCAGGATAATTTCCCTTTTTTGCAGCCAGCTGATTAGCAACCTTAATTCCCTCTTGCTATGTAACATTACACATCGACAGGTTCTGGAGATTAAGACATGGACATCTTCACGGGGTCATTAGTCTATCTACCACAATCACCTTTGATCCTACTATCGAACTTACATTTATGTTCTTAAATAACTCCCTACTAAGCTGAAAAGTAAATCTGATCATTGAACCCAACAGATGTTAAAGGCAAATATAGTTAATAGAGTATAGTCAATAATACTGTATTGCATATATGAAAGTTGCTAAGAGAGTAGATAAAAAAATTTTTTTAAAGCTTTTATTTACTTATTTTTAGAGAGAGGAAGGGAGGGAGAAAGAGAGGGAGAGAAACATCAATGTGAGGTTACCTCTGGAGCGCCCCCTACTGGGGACCTGGCCTGCAACCCAGGCACGTGCCCTAGACTGGAAATCAAACCAGTGACCCTATGGCTTGTAGGCTGGCACTCAATCCATTGAACCACAACAGCCAGGGCCCTTCAGAATCCTTTTTTAACACAGTAGTCTTGGCAACCACTTCCAGCTGATCAGATTTGTCATCAAAATGAAACTTATTTGATGTCACTGTTTTCATGGGTAACCCCTTCCTTTTAACTGAGAACTTCTGGAGATGCAATGTTTTAACCCCAAGGGTTGCTTTCAGTGTTAGACTTTATAGCACCAGTAACCAACCTGTGGAGACTAGTGTACTCGGAAGATGTTCCTGTAATCTTTCAAGATGTAACGTATGTATGACATCTAGTTCCCCCCCTTCCTTTTGGTCACCATGCACAGGGAACAAGATTGGGTGATCTGGCTTAGTGTTTCTCAACCTTAGGGCTCCTGACATTTTGCATGGGATAATTCCCTGTTGTGTGGGGTTGTCTGCACTTCGAAGGATGTATAGCAGCATCCCTGGCCTCTACCCATTTGATGCCAGTAGCGCTTGCCTAGTCAAAAACGTCTTCAGGCATTGCCAAATATACCCCGGGCAACAAAATAACCCCCAGCTGAGAACTACTACTCTAGTAAAATGAAGTGGAAACGATCTATTTCTGGAATTATTAAGTAAGAAGGAGATATACCCTTGTTGTGGTTCTTTGACTTTCCTTTGGCTTGTATTTAATGACATTCCTTTACCAAAGAAAGACTCCATTGACAATAGCTTTTACCCAAGTCTTCATGTCAGATATCCAAACCCCAGATCAGAGCTGAAAGCCTTTTACAAGCAAGGGCTTGGTGTAGCACAAACAAAAGTATTGCTTTAGCCAATAATAAGGCTCAGCTCAAGCCTATTCCCTCCAAGAACACTTCTGTGCCTGCTCCTTTAGGGGCACTCTCTTACTCTTCTGAACTCCTGTTGGCTAAACCTCCACGGACCGTTGTCATACATGTGGCAATATGCGTCATTATGCGTCATTATATTTGTGGATACATGGCTGACACCCCAGCTAGAATGTTCAAGTTATAAGTGCTTTGAAAATAATTTCTAGGGAAGCTTCCAGAACATTCAGTGAGGAGTGGAGGAGTGGTGGCTTTAGGAGCTGGGCGCAGTAATCTTTCCCACTCTTCCCACTCTCGCCTCTACCCACTCATCAGCTGTCAAAAATGGTGAAAGAAACCACTTGCCATGATGTTTTGGAGGGCAAACCCAATGCCACCCAGGAAGGATTGAAAAAAGATTAGAGAAAACTGGCCTTGAGGTACAACCCTGTTGAGAATTCAAATGAAGAGGAGAACTTTAAACAGATTTCTCAAGTTTACAAAGTGCTCTCTGATGCAAAGAAAAGGGAATTATCTGATAAAGGAGGAGAACTGGCAATTAAGGAAGGTGGAGCAGGTGGTGGGTTTGTGTGTTTTGGAGGAGGAGGAGGGATGCAGAGGGAAAGACAAGGTAAAAATGTTGTGCATCAACTCTCTGTAACCTTAGGAGATTTATGTAATGGTGCAGCGAGAAAACTGGCTCTGCAAAATATTGTGATTTGTGACAAATCTGAAGGCCAAGGTGGTAAGAAAGGAGCAGTAGAGTGCTGTTCCAATTGCCGAGGCACTGGGATGCAAATAGGATTTCTCAGATAGAACCTGGAATGGTTCAGCAAATTCAATCTGTGTGCATGGAGTGCCAGGACCAGGAGGAACAGATCCGTCCTAAAGATAGATGTGAAACTTCAATGGAAGGAAGATAGTTCGAGAGACGTTCATAGTGACAAAGCCATGAAAGATGGCCAGAAGAGAACATTCCATGGTGAAGAAGACCAAGAACCAGGACTAGAGCCAGGAGATAGTGTCATTGTTTTAGATCAGAAGGACCATACTGTTTTCACTCGGTGAGGAAAAGACCTTTTCATGTGTATGGACATACAGCTGGTTGAAGCATTGTGGGCTTCCAGAAGCCAATAGCTACTCTTGACAACTGAACCATAGTCATCACCTCTCATCCAGGTCAGATTGTCAAGCATGGAGATACCAAATATGTGTTCAATGAAGGCGTGCCAGTTTATCCTACACCATATGAAAAGGGCTGCCTAATCATTGAATTTAATGTAAACTTTCCTGAGAATAGCTTTCTCTCTCCCGATTAACTGTCTTTGCTGGAAAAAACTCCCACGTGAAAGGAAGAAGTGAAGAGGCTGATGAAATGGACCAGGCAGAGCTGGTGGACTTTGATCCAAATAGAGAAAGACGGTGCCATTACAATGGAGAAACACATGAGGATGATGTACATCATCCTAGGGGTGGTGTCAGACCTCTTAATGGGGCCAGCGAATGACACTCACTGCTGGCATTTTATATACAGCAGTGAATAAGTGAAGGACTACAACCATAATGTGCTCACTCCTTGCTATTGTTTTTGTTTTAATATTCAACTATAGTAGTGTTTTAAAAGTTAAATGAAGAATAAACAAAATAGAAAAGCTAAAAAAATAGCTTCTATATCTTATTATGTATACTATTTCTTTTATACAGTTTAAAGTCAAATGTATCTCTGAGGTTTGTTTATGAACAGCAACAGGCCTACTCCTGTCTCCCAACAGTCTCCCCATTTCCTGAAATCTAGGTATTTACCTCCATTTTGCTAAACAATATCATGTACGGCCACCTTTTGACTTTACAAGTTTATGCAATATCTATAGAGGGAAGGTAGGGATGTAGCTCTCTTTAAGCACATACAAAGTCCCAAACTTCAGGAAATGAAAGTTGTTAAAGTGTACTCCTTATGCAATCTTCTCAGTATGATTATACCATTGTTCTGAGTTAAGTAATATTCAATGTTTATATTACTGTTAATATATAAATGATTTCCACAACCAAACTATATAAGATACAATGATTAGTTTTTCTTTTCTTCATATTTTTTGAAGATAATATATTTCACAATTTTTTATCTGCAATTTCAAAATTCAGAAAGCCCTGAAAACCAAAACAAAATAAAACAAATTTTATATTGGCAGCAAACTTATTTAACAGCATCATGTGACCTGAACATGTCTGTGGCTACTTGCAGTTTTTATTTATACATATATATATGTGTATATATATATTTGTTTATATGCAATTTATATATGCAGTTTTTATTTATACATATATATTAAATATTTATTTATTTATATGCAATTACTTAGATGCTTTGCTGCAGAAAATTTTGATTTGTTTGATTCCAGGGGTTGGTTTCAAACCTACTAAGGGAGTAAAATAATACATATACATGCCCCATGTTATATTTCTAAAATCTGAAAAAAGAATCTAAAATTTAAAATGTGTCCCTCCCCAAAGGTTTAAGTGATAGTATTTCTTTTTGTTGTTTTTTAAATTTCCTTTTCAAAGCTTTTACATTGTGAAACATAACAAATTTATAGGAAAGTGTATACAACAGATGTATGATTTAATGATTGGCTGTAAGGTGATTATCTGTTGAGCTATCACCCAGGTCAAACAATACAAGAGCTCCAGGACCGAAGAAAACCCTCACATTTCCCTTCCTGGCCACAGTCCTCACATATCCTGCTGGGGGTAACCGCTGACCTAACTTTTATGCATTCATTTCCTTGGTTTTTATTTAACGTTTGCCATCTAATTATTCATCCCTAAACAATATATTTTTTGTCTGCTTCTGAACTTTATAGAAATGAAATCAAACACTACATACTTTGTTGTGGCTGACTTTCTTTTTCCATTAAAAAATTTGAAATAAACTTAAATTTATAGAAAAGTTTAAAACTTTTTTCCTGAAGTATTTAAGAGTAAATTGCTAATGTAACGGCTCATCACTCTGGAATTCTTTAGTATGCATTTCTTCTAAACAAAAAATTCTCTTGCATAACCTCAATATGACCATCAAAAGCAGGAAATTAGCATTGTACAATATTATCTAATTCTCAGATTCCATTCAAGTTTTTCAAATTGTCCCAATAATGTCTTATTTTTTTCAATATTACTTTTGTATTAGTTCCAGGTTCACAGCATAGTGATCAGACAATCCTATACTTATACTTTACAAAGTGTTGCCCCTGATGTTCCCAGTACCCATTTGGCACCATACATATTATTATTAATATACATATTATTATTACAATATTATTGCCTGTATCTCCTATGCTATCCCCATGAATATTTTGTGACTACCAAACTACCAATCGGTACTTCTCAATCCCTTCACCTTTTTCACTCAGTCTCCCAAGCCCTTTCCCCTCTGGCAACCATCAGTCTGTTCTCTCTGTATCTATGAGTTTCTTTGTTTTGTTTGCTTGTTTATATTGTTCTTTAGATCCCACATATAAGTGAAATCATGTGACATTTGCCTTTCTCTGAATGACTTATTTCGCTTAGTATAATCCCTCCCGGGTCTATCCATGCCGTCACAAATGGTAAGAATTCGTTTTTTTTTAATGGCTGAGTAATATTCCATTGTATATGTGTACCACTATTTTTTTTTATCCACTCGTCTATTGATGGGCACTTGGGTTGCTTCCATATCTTGGCTTTTGTAAATAATGCTGCAATGAGCATAGGGGTATACATATTCTTTCCAAATAGTATTTTGGGTTTCTTTGGCTATATGCCCATGAGTGAAATTGCTGGGTCATAAGGCGGTTCTATTTTTAATTTTTTAAGGACCCATCTTACTGTTTTCCACAGTGGCCACACCTAATTGCATTCCAAGCAGCAGCATACTAGCGATCCCTTTTCTCCACATCCTCACCAACACTTGTTTTTTGATTCACTGATGATAGTCATTCTGACAGATATGAGGAGATACCTCATTGTTGTTTTAAGTTGCATTTCTCTGATGGTTACTGACTTTGAACACCTTTTCATATGTCTGTTGGCCATCTGTATGTCCTCTTTGGAGAAGTGTATATTTAGGCCCTTTGCCCATTTTAAAATTGGATTGTTTGGGGGGTTTTTTGGTGTTTAGTTGTATGAGTTCTGTAAAAATTTTGGATGTTAACCCCTTATCAGATGTATCATTGGTGAATATGTTTTCCCATTCAGTGGGCTGTCTCTTCATTTTGTTGATGATTTCCTTTGCTGTGCAAAAATTTTTTAGTTTGATATAGTCCTATTTGTTTATTTTTAATTTTGTTTCATTTGCACAAGGAGATATATCAGAAAAATTATTGCAAGAGAAGTGTCCAAGATTTTACTGCATGTATTTTCTTCTAGGATTTTTATGGCTTAGAGTCCAACATTTAAGGCTTTAATCCATTTTGAGTTTATTCTTGTATATGGTGTAAGAAAGTGGTCTAATTTTTTTTTTGCATGTCTCCCCAATTTTCCCAGCACCACTTATTGAATAGACTGTCTTTACTCCATTGTATGTTTTTACCTCCTTTGTCAAATATTAATTGACCATATAGGCATGGTTTTATTTCTGGGCTCTCTATTCTGTTCTATTTATGTATACATCTGCTTTTATACCAGTACCATTCTGTTTTGATTACTACAGCCTTGTAGTATAGTTTAATATCAGGTAGCGTGATTCCTTCAACTTTCTGTTCTTCTTTCTCAAGGTTGCTGTGGCTATTTAGGATCTCTTGTGGTTCCATATATATTTTTGGATCATTTGTTCTAGTTCTGTAAAATACACCGTTGGTATTTTGATAGAAATTGCACAGAATCTATAGATTGCTTTGAGTAGTATGAACATTTTAGCAATGTTAATTCTTCCTATCCATGAGCACGGTATATGCATCAATTTATTTGTTCTTCTTCAATTTGTTTCTTCAGTGTCTTATAATTTTTTGAGTACAGATCTTTTATCACCTTGGTTAAATTTATTTTTAGGTTTTTTATTTTTATTTTTTTGATGCAAGTAAATTGATTGTTTTCTTAATTTCTCTTTCTGATCACTCATTGTTACTGTATAAAAATGCAACCTATTTCAGGATACTTATTTTGTATCCTGCTACTTTTCTGATTTATCAATTCCAGTAGCTTTTTCATGAAATCTTTAGGGTTTTCTACCCAATAATGTCTTTTATAGTTTATGGATCCAGTTCAGAATTACATGTTGCATTTATTTGTCTAGTCACTTAAGTCTCCTTGGATTCTGAGTAGTTCCTCAGTCTCTCCTTGACTCCCATGGCCAACAATTTTATAGATTATATGTCAGATTATATTTTGTAGAATGTCCTCAATTTGAGCTTGTTTGATGTCACTATTAATTAGATTTAGTTTATGCATCTTTGGCAAGAAAACTATAAAAGTGATGTTACATTCTTTTTATTGCATTTTACCAGGTGGTACATAATTCCTGTTTGTTCCATTATTGATGTTGTTGATTTTGATTACTTGACTGAGGTGATTAAGTCAGCTAGGCTTCTCAGCTGTAAATTTACCATATTTTGCCATGTATAATGCATTCCTGTGTATAATGCGTACCCACGTTTTTGGCC
This sequence comes from Mormoops blainvillei, assembly GCA_004026545.1. Lineage (NCBI taxonomy): Eukaryota > Metazoa > Chordata > Mammalia > Chiroptera > Mormoopidae > Mormoops > Mormoops blainvillei. Next base: position 247,497 of record PVJD01001105.1, on the reverse strand, counting down.
CAAACTTTCAGGAAAAAAATCTTTCATTTTAATTTTTTAATTCAATTTTCTATTTATTTATATTTAGATACTTGTTTTTTGTATTATAAAGGAATTTTAGCATTTATTTTTGAATATACTATGGTACAAGAAATTTTATGTAACAAATAATTACAAAACACAGGAACATATAAAAGTTATTTCAGGCACTGCCCATGTATAATGTGCACCCTTATTTTTCCATCAAAAATATGGGCAAAAATGTGTGCATTATACTTGGCAACATACTATACTCTAATCCCCTTTATATTTTAAAAAACTTTTAAAAGCATTTTGATATAATTCAGAACAGTGTGCCTGGTTCATTTCAGCTCTTTCATTGCCAACCCTGAGGGCAGGGACTCCTTTAGCTTCTCTGCCTTCTCTTTGTCTGTGATTACCAAGGTATAGAGATATCTGCTTCATCAGACGTTAAACTTACATTATCCTTTTTTTTTTTAAATCTTGACGGACTTAGCATCCTTTCACTAGCTGTCAGCAGGAAGTCCTTTATTTCCTCCATTTTGCAAGGCATGGCTACAAGGAGGTATGGAGAGAGCACAAGTGGCACAGCAAGACTCAAGACGCCAAGAGGACGGTAAAACTTTCTTTATAATTAATAGATATGTTTGTGGGGAGATTTCTTGATGACATTAAAAAATCCCATTTACTTATCCCACAGTACTTTCAATTTATTTATTTTAAAATATATATTAATTTTGAGTCATGTTTTCCAATTTTATTCAATGGATTATAGTGCTTTAATATGTTATTTATTGTGATGTTCAAATTGTTTAAGACTTGACCAGTGGTAGCTCTTTAAGATAGTTCTTTGCCTTTTTGACATGTTATTATCATTCTTTGAGCAATTTCTTATTTTCTGACACAAAAAGAAAGAATACTCTATGATAACCTTTTATTTTCCTTGATCCTATCCTGGAACCAGCTATTGCTCCAAGAAGTTTAACTCCAAGATTCTATTTAGCAGATGTTTGGAAAACAAAATCTGGACAGTAGGTGTGCTCATTACCATTGATGATATCACTGTTCCCATACCCTCTTAGTGGACATAGCTAGAAAATATATGTGTGCATATGCACATGTGCGTATGCATATATTTATATGTATATATGTGTGTTCATATCATATATAATATTCACACATAACAATACACATTTACATCTATATTTTTTCTCTATAAATCTATGTGTTAAAAACTCTTAGTTCACAATGATAACTCTAATTGTAATTCAATACCACAGGGTTCATTCTAGTTTTCTCTCTTTCTACATTTCACTCTCGTTCTCCTAACATTTAGGAAACTGTTTCCCATTGTTCTTAACAGATTTACTTAATTGATCAATCTCTTGTCTGCAATCAGTCTCCCATCAGTGATGCTGGTCCCTTCCTCATGTTTTTGCTCTCATCATTTTACTGGTGCTCAGACATGAGGCAGTGGGTCCATGACCAGCCTTATGACTCTTTGTAATCCCTCCGTCTTCCTCCTTCCTAAGCAACCTCTGATCTTCTTTCCATCTCTACAGATTAGTGTGAATTTTTTTAGAGTTTGATGTAAATGGAATTGTACAGTGTGTACTCCTTCATTCAGCATAAGCAACTTAAGATTCATCCATGTTGTCATATCATGAGTTTGTTCCTTGTTATTGCTGAGCAGTGTCCTATTGTATGGATATACCACAATTTGTTTATATGTTCACCTCTTGATAGACATTTGATTTGTTTCCATTAATTGGCGATTAAAAGTAAGCTGCTATAAATATTCATGTGCAAGTCTTTATATGGACATATGTTTCTTTTTCTCGGGCAAATAAATAGGAAGCAAACGGCTGGATAATATTACATGTATATATTTAACTTCTTAAAGAATTTTAATTATATTTCATTAATTATGCTATTACATTTGTCCAGATTTCCTCCCTCTGCCTCCCTGTAGCCAGCACCACCCACATCTCAGGCAATCCCCACACTATTGTTCATGTCCATGGGTCATGCGTATAAGTTCTTTGGCTACTCCATTTCCTATACTGTACTTTACATTCCATGGCTATTCTGTAACTACCTATTTGTCCTTCTTAATCCCATCACCTCTTCACCCATTCCCCCACACCACCCTCTCATCTGGCAACCATCAAAACATTGCCTGTACCCATGGTTCTGTCTCTGTCCTTGTTTGCTTTTAGTTGTTTTTTTAGATTCAAATGTTGAAAGATATGTATTTTTATTGCTATTTTATTGGTCATAGGTTTGATCTTTTTCTTAAATAAATCCCTTTAACATTTCACATGATAATGGTTTGGTGATGATGAACTCCTTTGCTTTTTTCTTATCTGGGAAGCTCTTTATCTGCCCTTTGATTCTAAATGATAGTTTTGCTGGGTAGAGCAATCTTGTCTGTAGGTCCCTGCTTTTCATGACTTTGAATATTTCTTGACAACCCCTTCTAGCCTGCAAAGTTTCTTTTGAGAAATCAGCTGACAGTCCTATGGAATTCCCCTGTAGGTAACTAACTGCTTTTCTCTTGCTGCTTTTAAGATTCTCTCTTTATTTTTAACCTGTGGCATTTTAATTATGATGGAGAGGGCCTCTTTGCATTCATGTTGTTTGGGACTCTCCGTGCTTCCTGGACTTGCATGTCTATTTCCTTCACCAAAGTAGGGAAGTTTTCTTTCATTGCTTTTTCAAATAGATTTCCAATTTCTTGTTCTTTCTCTTCTTCTTCTGGTACCCCTATGATGCAAATGTTGGAACACTCAAAGTTGTCCCAGAGGCTACTTACACTATCCATGATTTTTTAGATTCTTTTTTTTCTTCTTGCTGTTCTGATTGGCTGTTTTTTGCTTCCTTACGTTCCAAAGCACTAATTTGGCTTCATCTACTCTACAGCTGTTTCCCTGTAAATTGTTCTTTATTTCAATTGATGTATCCTTCATTTCTGACTGGATCTTTTTTATGCTGTTGAGGACCTTACTAAGTACCTTGAGCATCCTTATAACCAATGTTTTGAACTCTGCATCTGATCAATTGCTTATCTCTATTTTGTTTAGTTCTTTTCCTGGAGCTTTGATCTGTTCTTTCATTGGGGCCATGTTTCTTTGCCTCCTTGTTTTGGCAGCCTCCCTGTGTTTATTCCTATGTATTTGGTAGGGCTGCTATGACTCCCTGTCTTGGTAGTGTGGCCTAATGTAGTAAGTGTACTGTAGGATCCAGGGGCACAACCTCCCCTATCACCCACTCTGGGTACTCAAGGTGCACCCTTCATGTGGTCTGAGTACATACTTGTCTTGCAGTTGAGCCTTGGTTGCTGTTGGCAGATCAATGTGAAAGACTTACCCAGGCCAGTCAGCTGTAATGTCTGGCTATGTCCACTGACCACCAATCTCCACTCTCTGCAGAGAATCTTCTGTGCAGGGGTAGGGTGGTGGTCTCCAGTGTGGTCTATAGCTGTCTACTGGGTGCTCAGGCTCTGGGTTTTACCTGGTAGTGCAGGCCAAGGGCAGTCCCCACCTGTGTTTTGCCCAGGGCCACCGTGCCTGAGGTATAAAGCAATCTGAGATGGCTGCTACTTGTGCTGGGCTTGGAGATTCCCAAGCCAAGCCAAGATGTGAATCTAGGTTGGCTGCTGTTAGTTCCAGGTCTGGTGCCACTTAGCAAGAGGTACAGTGCTTAGGGCCTTACTGAGGCTGGCTGTTACTTGTTTGATATGATATAGGAAGCTATGAAGCATGAGCCAAGGCCAGCCATTCATATGGAAAACTTTGGGTGGGCCCATAAGTTTGGTGGAACTGAGTGAGTCTCAGGGGATCTCCAGGGGTGGGACAAACAGTTTTAGCCAGGTTGACAGATCTCAGAAATGCCTGCGGGCTCTGTGGTTCTGTGGGGGGAGGGCTCAGGAAAGGAACAATGGCCTCTGATCTTTCTGTCTGGGAGAAAGCTTCCTCCGGTTCCCACCTTGATGCCAAATACTTCAGTTCCTCCCTGTACTGGTGTCTTTCAAGCTGCTACCCCAGTGCTGGAGCTCAGTGGGAATGAGTCTGAGTAAGTCCATATTTGGGTTCTTTAGGGGAAACTACTTGGAGCTCCAGAAGTTTCTTCCACCAACTCAATCCCTGCTGGTTTTTGCATCCAGAGGTTGTGGGGACTTATCTTCCTGGCAATGGAACCCTGGGCTGGGGACCCTGGTGAGTGGCTTGGACTCCTCACTCCTGAGTATCCCTCCTGAATTTTTATGGACCACACGTGGATGTGGGACCATCCTGTTCTGCGTTACCATCCCTCCTACCAGTCTGGGTGGATGTGGTTTCTTTAATCCTGTAGTTGTGAGACTTCCATTCAACTTGATTTCTGATGGTTCTGAGTGATGGTTGTTCTGTATTTTAGTTGTGTCCTGACTGGAGATCAAACCCACAACCTTGGCATAGCAGGATGACGCTCTAACCAACTCAGCTACCTGGCAAGGGTCAACATTTTATTTTTATTTATTATTTTTTCATAAAAATGATCCCTATTATTTTCTAGTTTTAATCACAAAAGAATGTGATCAAAACTTTTTTTAATCACAAAAGAATGTTGAATTATATTAAATATATTTTCTGCATCTATTGAAATGATCATATGATTTTTCTTCTTTAACTTCTTAATATGGAAAATTACATCAATTGATTACTTTTTAAATGTTAAACCAAACTTGAATTGCTGATATCAACCCATATTGATTCACAGTATACCCTTTTGCCAGATTCAGGTTGCCATGTTAGTGGAGTGTCAAGGGTGAGTGAAAGTAGGTGCATGGTGTCAGTCTACCATCTTTACCTCCAAGTTAGTACTCATTAAATTTTGTCAGCTGATTTACTGTGTTGGCACCTTCACTTCCATACAGCGTTCTTTACGAACCCTCTGTATCCTGAGTCCTGGAATCACCAATTACATTATCTTCTAGTTGCTAATGTAATATGTATGTTCCCAGTGTTGTGCTTGTACTCTTGTGCTTGCATGTATTTTATTGATGCTAATTTCCTTTTATTAGACAGTGAATGCTTGGGGTCCTAATCTTTCATCTTTGTCATTGTGCTGTCAGATGACTGACACAGTAATGACTAGTACATTTGTGATGAAAGGAAGGCTATACAGATACCTTATCTTCTCCTGATATGTATTTAGAAACCTCTACTGATATGTATTTAAAAACCCCTACATTTGGAAATTACTAAGAATGACAGCTGCGAAATGGTGTACAAGAATGTATCTAAACACTCCATGGGGTGTAATAAATTACCCTAGTATAGAACTATTCTATTTAACCTTTCAAAGCATTTTCACAACTAATCCCTTCTTTGATCCTCACAACAACTGTGAAAGAGGGAAATTGGTAACTTTATCCCAGCTTTACACGTAAGTAAATAGGGCCCAGAGAGACTAAATATTTACCTAACACTGTGGCTAATGTTTGGCCACATCTGGGCTAGGATGCATGTTCTCAGACATTTAAATCCAGGCTCTTTTCAATAGACCAGTGGTTCTCCAACTATGAGTGTCAGGGGCTGCCACCGAATGGTGATAGGAGATAAGATGGAAGGTTAATGATCAGGGATCTGAGCCACTCACCCTTGTCACAGTTTTGCTTTTGTCTCCTTTGCATAGTCGTGTTCCAAATACTTTTCCATTTGGAAAATAGCTCTGTGCCTAATAACAATGTGAGTTCACTAGTCCTTAAACATATACATATACTTGTTTTCTGACACCATGTGATATTTCAGGTTTACATTATACATTCCTTGTTCTAGACTTGATATCAGCCATTTCTCCAAGGAAGTTCTGGTTCCTTTCAGTGGGGAGTGAGATTTAAAATAGGGCATCCAGGTGCTAGGTGTACTCCTTGCCACTGGTGCCTCATTATTTCTAGCTCTTTTCAGAGGACAGTGTTAGGAAATTTCTTTTAAAATATTTTCAGTTCTTAAAGATATTTCTAATTCAAATCCAATGCCACAGTGTTATTTCTTATCTCCTCCCTTTTCATTTTTATATCTCCTTTCTCCCATAGTGAAAAACCTGCTTCCAAAACAACACCCCCAACAATATTTTACTCAATTGCTCTATTCTACAATGCATACAAAACAGTTTTAGAGCAATGCCACTCATTAAAAATAAAACTACTAACTAGAATTCAAAATTCCTTTGCAGTTCTTTTTTTATTTTTAAATTTTTAAAATAATTTTTAATATGTTTTATTGATTATGCTATTACGGTTGTCCCATTTTTTCTCCTCTTTATTCCTCTCTGCCCTACACCCCCTCTCCTACCAGCATTCCCCCGCTTAGTTCATGCCCATGGGTCATACATATAAGTTCTTTGGCTTCTCCATTTCCAATACTATTCTTAATCTCCCCCGTCTATTTTGTACCTACCATTTATGCTTCTTATTCCCTATACCTTTTCCCTGATTCTCCACCCTCCCCCTCCCCACTGATAACCCTCCATGTGATCTCCATTTCTGTGATTCTGTTCCTATTCTAGCTGTTTGCTTAGTTTGTTTTCGGTTTTCTTTAGGTTCAGTTGTTGATAGTTGTGAGTTTGTTGTCATTTTTCCGTTCATATTTTTGATCATCTTCTTTTTCTTAGATAAATCCCTTTAACATTTCACATAATAAGGGCTTGGTGATGATGAACTCCTTTAACTTTTCCTTATCTGGGAAGCACTTTATCTGTCCTTCCGTTCTAAATGATAACTTTGCTGGATAGAGTATTCTTGGATGTAGGTCCTTGCCTTTCAGGACTTCAAATACTTCTTTCCAGCCCCTTCTTGCCTGTGAGGTTTCTTTTGAGAAATCAGCTGATAGTCTTAAGGGAACTTCTTTGTAGATAACTGTCTCCTTCTCTCTCGCTGCTTTTAGAATTCCCTCCTTCTTTTTAATCTTGGGCAATGTAATGATGATGTGCCTTGGTGTGTGCTTCCTTGGGTCCAGCTTCTTTGGGACTTTTTGAGCTTCTTGGACTTCCTGGAAGCCTATTTCCTTTGCCAGATTGGGGAAGTTCTCTTCCATTATTTTTTTCAGGTAAGTTTTCAATGTCTTGCTCTTCCTCTTCTCCTTCTGGCAACCCTATGATTCAGATGTTGGAGCATTTAAAGTTGTTCCAGAGGTTCCTAAGCCTCTCCTCATTTTTTTGAATTCTTGTTTCTTCATTCTGTTGTGGTCGAGTGCTTCTTTCTTCTTTCTGCTCCAAATCATTGATTTGAGTCCCAATTTCCTTCCCTTCACTGTTGGTTCCCTGTATATTTTTCTTTATTTCACTTTGCATAGTCTTCTCCTTTTCTTCCATTTTGCCACCATACTCCACCAATTCTGTGAGCATCCAGATTACCAGTGTTTTGAATTCTGCATCTGTTATGTTGGCTATCTCTTCCTTGCTTAGTTCTATTTCTGGAGCTTTGATCTGTTGTATCATTTGGGCCATTTTTTTTTTGTCTTGGTGTGCCTATTACATTGTGAGGGGCAGAGCCTTAGGTATGCACCAGGGTGGGGCAACCCACCTCACTGCCTTGTGTCGCTGTATATGAGGGTAGGGTCAGAGAGGGAACAGTCCCACTTGCTTGGCTCTTGACCTGCTCTCAGTCACTTCCCCTGCTACCCACAAGCAAATTGGGACCTTCTAGTGCTGATTCCCAGGTGGGCGGGTTTGTATACACTCTAGGACCCTGTGGGTCTCTCAAATGAACTCTCCTGTGAGACTGGCAATTTCTCCCACCACTGCAAACCCCACAGGTTTTTACTAGTAGAGGTATTGAGGCTTTCTTTTCCAGCGCCAGAACCCTGGGTTGCACAGTCTGTCTCATTCCCCTGTTGTTCCTCCCAGTTTATCCCCATGAAAATGTGGGACCGCCAGGTCTACCAACCACTGCCTTGCTGTGTGTCCCTCTGCCCTGGCTGCCTGTCTCTGCCCCTCCTACCTGTCTGGATGAATGTTTCTTCTTTAACCCTTTGGTTGTCAGACTTCCATACAGTTCAATTTCCTGGCAGTTCTGGTTATTTTTTGTTTTTAAATTTCTTGTCCTTCTTTTGGTTGTGCAAGGAGATAAAGTGTACCTACCTATGCCTCCATCTTGACCAGAAGTCCTGTAGTTCTTTTTTTAAATCTAGAGCATCTCATATTAATGGTGGGCAGCCAGAGAATTGTGTTCAAAATTTCCTTGCATTAATTATTTTCTCCCTTTGTTAAGTGTTGTATCAATTTGATTCTTAGGTAGTCATTTGTTTTTATTCAATTTGAGAGTTTGGATTCTAAGAGTTTATTTTGGTTTAATTTTTTAAATATTTAAACTCTTTACATGATTTACAGATGAATATATAAAAATATATATTACTAAGATGTATGTCCAGAAAGTATCCAGCCATGTAATGTGTGAAATAGAGACGTTTGTTAAAGAAGATACAAGAGACAAGAGACATTGTACATAGTACAATGATACCTCAATCCCATACATAGGAGGCACCTTGGGACCTCACACAGTTCTCCCAATCACGATCAGCTGCCCCACTGTATTTTCCTGAATCTTATAAATAGTCTGAAATCTCTTCCCTTACAAAAGTTATTTTAGTTTTGGTAAAAGCCGGAAGCTGCAAGGCACCAAATCTGGGCTTTAGGGGGGGCTGAGTCACCTGGTTGATTAGATGTTTCACCAAAACACTCTGCACAAGACATGATACATGAGCAGCCACATTGTCTTGATGGGGCTACCAATCACCAGTTGCCCATAGCTGCGGCCTTCTGAATCATCTGAATAGTTTCAGTGGAGGAATGTTCAAGCTTAATGCAAAATTTAATGCAGATTCATTGCTCTACCTACTCACTCATTTTGAATACGAGGCCACACAATACAGATGCTGACTCAACGGTGACTACCACCCTTACTTATTAGTGCAGTGAAGTCGTCATTATTCACACATGTGCATTCCAGTCCATTCTCCTTGGCTGCCAGGTTACATCGATGTCCCACAAACCATTTTCTTTATATTAGCAATGACTGGACTTTTCCTCTACAGACCTCGTATGTATATATATATATACACACACACACATACATGCACATACTCAGGGAGTCCCTCATCCCTATTTCTTCCCTCTCTATTCAGTTCCCAAGTACTGTACTCTATATTGATAATAATTTTCTTCTGTTGCTGATTACCTTTCCTTTGATTCTTTTTCAATAATAACTGTATATACACTCTTATTTTCTCTTCTTATAAAAATCATAGTGTACTCGTTATATCCTCTATTTTATTTAGCTTTAAAATTTTTAAATATATTCAAATTTCTCAGTTTATCATTTTATGTTAAACTAAAGGATGAGTCCTTTCTGTTTCTTATTTAAGAATCCCTTACTTGCCCAAAGGTCATGAAAATTTTCTATAGTATCCTCTAAAAGTCTTAAAGTTTTTCCATTTTCATTTAAGTCTTTAATCAACCTAGAGGTGCTTTCATATATGGTGTGATGGAGAAATGCATTTTTTTCCTTTTTGTATGGATGTGCATTTATCCCATATACTTTGTTGAACAGTCTATTCTTTGCTTACTGATCTTTAATGTCACATCAGTTATATATCAAGTTTTTATACTGCCGTGGGTCTGTTTCTTATTCTGCTTCTTATTCTGTTTATTTATCATTCCATCTATTCCTGAGAAAATCTCTTATATTTAAACTTCAGATTTTTTCATTCTAGAATTTCCATTTTAAAAAATGGTTACTGTTTCTATGCTGGCGGATTCTATTTTTTTCATTCATTATGAGCATGTTTTCTTCTATGTTCTTGAGGGTAGTTATGATAAAATTTTAGCTAATCTCAACATCCACCCAGCTAGTCTCCACCGATTGCTTTTTTTTGAGTATATACATCACATTTTCTTATTTCTTTATATGTCTAATAATTTCAAACTTTATCCCAAACACTATAAATGATATTTTGTAGTCTCTGAATTCTGTTATTGTTCTCTGAGAATGTTGACTTTACAGGCAATTAACTTTGCTGAACTCAAAATCCTAACTGTCTACTTTGCAGGTGAAATCTCTGTTTAACCTCTTTAGCCTTAGAAGGCTGCACAGAGCCTGCTCCACACAAACACAGTTCAGGGATCAGCCAGAGATTTGGGGAGAAGTTAAATGCAGAACCTGGGGCTCTCCTTCTCTGGGTCTCTTCTTTCCTGGATTTCTTTCCCCACTTTATAGCCACTTGGTTGGCCACAAACTCTGTTCTTTGGGTTTTTCAAGCCACTGAGATTACAGATTTCTTTTAGAGTTTGAGCCAACTAATGCTTGTCCTCAAATAAAAATTCATTTAAAATGAAAAGCTCACCAGTTCTGTCACCTTCATCTAAGTGTAGACTCCTCAGCAATTTCTGCCTGCTTTTAGTTGCTTCCCAGTTCTTCCAGGGAGTTGTTTTTTAATATTTTTTCCAGATTTTTAGTTTTTATGTATGAAATTTTAGTCTGATAGAAGTTACTTAGTCATAACTGGGAGCCGAGTATCCACACTATTTTATTTATTTTGGATTTTAATTAGTTTTATATCTTGTATAACAAGTTCCCTTACTTTGGTCTAATTCTTCAGAAGTGTCTTAACTATTCTTGTGTAGAGCCTAAGTCTTCCTTAGTACACTCTTCTACCTCCCAAGTATAAATGGCAGGACTTTGGAGTTAGTCATGCCAAAGAGAGGATGTACGAAATCTGGGAAAGGAACCCGTGTGTTTGCGCTTTGTGAGGCTAATGCATAATATACTTGTGCATGTCCTGTGTGTTGGAGGAAGGTCATTTAATCATGGGAACAGAATATTTGAGGACAAGAAGTCTTTTGGGTAAAAGGAGAAACACCTAAGGAGTCTGAAAATGGAAATATGGGCAAGTTAGTAGGCTACTTCAGGAGACAGGAGAACTGAAAAGCCAAACTACAGCAGCGACAATGGGAATGCAGAAAGGGACTACATAGGAAAGAGGATTAAAAGCTGATAAACTATATTCAGTGATATGGTGTTGAAGGAGATATTTATAAGGGCAAGAAATATTTTCTTCCATCACTCAATTATTAGCATGTGTCAACCTCTTACTTTGCTTACACATGTGATAACACTATAGAAAGTCTAGAAAAAGGGACAAAATCCAAAATTCCACTGTTCTTATAAAACTACAATATTTTATATTCCCTTCCAGGCCTTATTCAGAAACAAATATTTATTTTTCATAAATGTAACCATACCCCATGTTGAAGAACTTTGATACATCATAATTTTGTATTATTTCTATCTCACACAAGTAAGCAGTTCTCACTATTCTTCATAATTATATTCATTTTAATGTCTGCACAACATTCCATTATATCATGCACCCCAACTTTTTGAACCATTATTATTCAATACCTCAGACATTTATATTGCTACTAACACTATAAATAATGTTTCATGAACATGTTTATGTGTATAGCCTGTCTTTCCCTCTTGTAGGGGTTAGATTGTTAGCAGTTAGGCCCTGTGGTAGAGTACATCCTTTTAATATTGTTTCATTTGTCTCAATATTTACTCACTAGAACTCCATCATTACAAAGCTCTTAGGGTGATATGTGTGAGAATCTTTGTATTTCAGATAATTACATCATTCAGGTCATTCAGAAGGGACTTTGCCTTTGTTATGGTTGTAGCATCTAACATCTAGCATAGTTCCTATTATTAGGCTCAGTATAGCTCAGTTGGAATGAATAAATCAATGGATAAATAGAAAATTCAGTTGTCTTGTGAGGAGAGTTTCAACCTGTTTCTTGCCATCTGGTGCACGATAGAGTTTGATTTCAAGTGTACCCTGTGATATTGGCAAGGTCTTTAGAGCCATTTATATAAAGAATTATTCCTGTGAACTGGATTTTACAGAAAGCAGAATATCACCCTGAGAACACAATCTACAACAGTATCTGTCTGAGATTTTTGCATTTGCTTCCTAGATCACTACAGACCCAAGTATTTCTATGGGCACCCTTTTCTTTCTGAAGGAAACTTTCCCATCACTTTTTACCTCAGTGCAACAGGCCTACACAGGGCAGGCTAAACTTGGGCCACAGTGTTTGGATATCTCAGTGCCATTCTCTCCCGGGCTTCAGAAAACAACTTCGTTCATACTCAACTTGAACTCAATCACTGTTTCTGTTTGTTTTGTTGTTTGATGCCTTTTTTCTTTTCTTTTCTTTTCTTTTTTTTTTTGGGGTAAAGGGAGAGAAACAATTTTGGTTCAGATCAAAGTGTAAAAGAGAAGTTTGGTTTGGGATTCAGCTAATTGGAATCATAGACTTATGGAATGGAGTACTTATATCAATGCATTTGTCTTTTACTAACGATAATAATTACTCTTTATAGAACTTTGTACCAGGCCCTATTCTGGCACTTTGCGTATATTTTTCACTCAGTTTGATCATCACAACAACCCTATGAATTAGGTATTATTTCTATCTTGTAAATCAGGAAATTGATGCTTAAAGATCTTAAGTCACCTTTCCATGAGCACACGGAAGGAGAGGAGACAGGACTCAAAGCTAGGCTTGTCTGATACCAATGTCCATAGATTTATTTACAGAGCACTTTCATGTAAATTCTACTCTGTAATTCACAGCTGTAACATTAGTAAGGAGATCGTGACTAGTTCTTACTGGCAGAAGTGGAGACAGAGTCAGAAAACACATTCTTTGCCATCCAGGTTCACACAGGAAGAGTTACTACGGCTGCGGCATGACTGTGGACCTTCTGCCACCTCATCTCACACCCTTCCCACTGCTCCCACCGCCTCCCTGGGGATCTTCTCTCTGAAGCCCCACCCTTGTAGTTGAGGAAGCTGGCGCTCAGAACATCGCAGTGATTTACCAAGGCCATACAGCCAGCTAGCAAACTATGACCTGAGCCCAGGTTTTCTGCCTCCCAAGATAGTGTCTTTTCTATTATGCCTACATGGCAAATAAAAGCTTGTTGCTAAAGAGTGTTCAAGGATCGTTATATTCCAAACCAGAAATGACAATAACACCGGCCCTCCTGTGCAGAGAACTTTAACTCATCGTTTTGTTAAAATGTCCTCCATCATTTGATATACCTAGTGAATCTGTTAATCATCAAGTATATACCAGATGGTGGGTATAAATGTGCTGAGCACTGCGGGCCAGCCCCGAAGTGGGGTCTCCATTGTCAGTGTATGTGAAATCTCAGGATTAGCAACTCTCCCTCCCCCAGTGTAGACCTCAAAAGAGCCAAAGTAAATAGAACTTTCCGTCTGAACAGCTGTATTTATTTTGGGCCGTTTCTTCACCTATAACGCCCATTTGCTGTCCTCAGAGCTCCTGAACCTGTTTATTTTCAACCTCCCAGAGGCAGCCAGCTGTTGTATGCCTATGTCATGGCAGAAAGAAATAAACACGTTCTTCTGGAGAGAAGCAAGCCATTTCAAGAGCTTAAAGGCTATAACCCAAAGAGAGTTTACCAACTGCAGCTATTTCCTGAGCAAGACACCAGCCCTGCTCTCAAATGTCTTATTCAAGTAGCTTAATAAGATATAATTGGAGACAGAACTTGACCACTGAAAATTACACAATAATATTAAAAAAAAGCTAAGGAGCATTAGAAGTTCAGTGTTCAAGTGATATCAAGTAAATACGATTGAACAGCCTCCTTACCAGTGGGCTGGACTACGTTTGGATATATTTCTCCTGGGCTCCAAGTTTGTTTATGTATGTGTTTGCTTTTTAGTGAACCGGTATTTAAAACTGAGAACTTTAACTCCGGATTTCTGACTTCTTTTGAAAAGACAGATCTGTTAATATGGGTTTGTCCTCGTGACGGGTGACTTCGGGCTGGAGTGGTGGGTGTGTCCGATGAAACGCGCACCGCCCAACCTGCCGCGGTCCTCAGCACTCCCTGTTTTCTTCCTAATGCTGAGGCCGACTCCCACTTGCGCTATAACCTGAATATTGCAGTGTTATTTTTCTCATGCTCATTATTTCAATTACATGCTGGGCCCACAGGCCTTCCATCCCTGTTGGGGTCATCAAGTGCTGTAAGTTCAGAGGAAGACGAGACCCTTGAGGGCTGGAGTGCCTTGTTGCCTGGCTTCTTTAATGGGACAAGCACTGCGTTAGGCATGGTACATCATTAACTAATCGCAGCAAACTCTACCGGGGAGGTATTATCATTCCTATTTTACAGGTGGGAAAAGTGAGACTCAGAAAGTTTATGTCGTCCAGCCAGAAGTCACCTAGGTAGTGAGTGAATAGCTAGTATTCAAACCCAGGGCTGCCTGAGTTCATTCAGTCTCGGTGCAGCCTCCCAGAGGACAAGGAAGTGGCAAAGCTGGGTCTTGAACTGAGGTTGTCTGACCCCGCGCCTGGTGATCATTTAAAAAATGTTGTACTACTTCAGAGGCTCAGGTTCTGCTATATGCAAGGGGATAGCAAGAAGCTATCTCGCGATGAATCAACAGCAGCAAGAAAAATAGAACCATTTCCACTGGGAAATAACTTACAAGTCCAGGAATAATTTTTGAAAATAATACCTTGTGATAGTCCTAAAAGTGCTGTGCTATCTGAAATCACCACTGGGGTATTTTGATGGGAAGGACTGACTCCTGTGAAGAAACTAAACAAGGACTACCAATTCCAAATGGCCTGGGCAGATAAAAGAGCAGTAAAACCTATATTCCAGGCTAATCATCACCTGGGAAGTGACCACCAGCGGTTAGACCTCAGAGACTGAGGCCCTATTGTAATGGTAGGAAACCCTAACCTACCTCACCATTTTTTGGACATTGTTTCCATGAGAGCTGACTCTGACTAATGTGTAGCTGGTAGATGAACAGCATGTTTGTATAAGAATCCCAGGAACTAATTTCAGAAGATACGGACTTTGACCTCAAGCATCCCAGCTCCGGAAGATTGGCTGACATTCCACCATGGATCCGGGATGATTTGAAGCTGAGATGACGTGAAGCCAGGGTGACTAAACCAGGAGGATGCACACGGGACCGTCACTTGCTATATTAGAATGGACTGTGCCTGTCTGCACGTGGAGAACTTTTGAACCCCCTCCCTTGATCTCTTTCTTCTGTTCTGCTCTCCCTCCTTATGAAAGCCTCTGCCTGCACTTGAAAGGTAGAGATGGGCTTTGTGACATGAGTCCCCCATCTTCCAGGTGTCCAGCACCTGAAAATAAACCACGTCCCTATACATGAGTGCCTGCTTCTCGAGGATTGACTTTCATAGTGGTAGGCATCCGGACCTGCCTTTGGTTACACCATGTCAAAATTCATCATTTTGGCTAAAGCTGATCTTGGGTACAGGAAATAAAAAAGATTTAAATATTAGTTATTCTGTTTTATATTTTTTCTTAAAAAGTTTTCATAAGTTGCAAAGCTTGGGTTCAAATCCAGAACTTCTTGGGTGCTTTTCACTATATGCTGCCTCTCAGAAAACAGATGGTGGAGAGGGGAGGGAAAGACATTCCAGGTAGGGGGCGCTGTGATAGGAGATTTGAGATCTGTTGGGCAGAGAAGGAAACAAAACAGCAGAGGTTGAGGCCTTTGACAACAGCCACCAACTTTATCACTTACGCTGTTATCACGGACTGCGGAGGACTCACCATGCTGGCCTCCCCTGAGATTCCCAAGGGCCACATCTCTGATGACAACTGCCTTTTTTACCCTCCTTTCCCCAGGCACGGCCTTCTGGCCCTGCCTGCAGGACCCACCTTGCCCCACACTTTTGGATCGATCTTCTTCCCAGTCAGGTGAGTTGCAGGCTAGTAGGTAAACCACCACCCGGCTTTCATTTGAGTAATGTTTAATAACAGCGAGAAAAACCAAAATGACAATTACTATAATAGCAATTACTTTTACCGAGCTATTTCTGTGTTCTAAAAACATTTAAAATATTTGTATGCTTTAGTCTATTAAATTATGACATCAGTTTGTGAAGTTTATATTATGGAGAGACAGTTCTCTGTGGGTCTCTTATAGTGCGGCGCACCTTTTGAGTGAGACACTGGTTCCTCTTTGTTCCAGGTGACTTTGTTTAGGATTTAATGATTTTTTATTAAATTTAATGATTTTTTTCAGATGACTTTTTGAAAGATGCCTGTATGACAAACAGCCTTAAAAGATGGCGATGTTCTTTTCTGTTAGAGCAAAGAACAGGTATATTTATTGACTATTACAGAAGATTCAGGTTCCTCAAACTCTAGGCTCCCTTTTGGTAACAGAGCCCACTTTGCATCTCTCTGGGAAAGGGGCTCGGGGACCAGCACAGAGATGCTGATCCTCTGGCTACAGCTGTTGCCAAATGCCAAACGCTGTCCTTTGTCTCCGACCCAGGAACCTTGTGTCTTCTACTAGCACCTATGAAACTGAGGCCGGCCAAGCCCTGCTCGTGCTTTAGCTCAGGTGACTCCTCCTCTGCGAAGCCTTCCCCATCCCGAAGATGGGGAAAAACCCTTTCCTTGTCCTCCCAAAGATTGCTGTACTTGCCTCTACCTTTTTGGCCTTGAAGGCCAAAGCCTTCAAGGCAGATAGTTCGTCTTGTTTGCTCTTACAGCTCACATGGAAGGCTTTGGTGGGATAGTACAGTATCTCGTTTACAGTAGGCATTTAGTTTTGGAATCAACTTTTGTTAAATGATTGAAAGAATGGATAAAATGCCTGAATGAGGGAAGCCATTTGTTTGCAGATAGCTTTTAATATAAAATCTTATTAATGATACACTTTTGATATTCTTAAAAACATCTACTTCTTCTGGCATAAGAACAGAAAGGTGAGGAAAGGGAGAGAAGGAAAGGAGTTAAATTTTAGCATGGATAGAGAGATTAAAGATAACACGCCCTGGCCTCCCCATTTTATTGAGAAGGAAACTGAGCTTCAGAAAGGGTAAGTAAGTAACCCCATGTCACACAGCTTGTTAATGGTGAAGCAGGACTGAAAACTATGTGCCGGTTTTCAATCCCAAACTCTCTAGACCAGAAGTCCCCAACCCCCTGGCCATGGACCAGTGCCAGTCCGTGGCCTGTCAGAAACCAGGGTGCACAGCAGGAGGTGAGCGGCAGGTGGTGAGCATGCAAACCGGTCCCCGGTGCCAAAAAGGTTGGGGACTGCTTGTCCAAACTAACCATGGTTTCTCCCCCCAACCAAGTTATGACCCTAGTCAAAACCCAGCTAAAGTTTTCAACCGTCTGGCTTTTATTGACCTCATCTGATATTGATAATACTGTTACTTCACATTATCTGAACAATTCCTATTCCACATTGTCATTACATAACTTTGTCTTCTCTGATGGATACTCAGTGGTGGGGGTATTTTTAAAAAGATTTTTATGGTGTTTATCCTTACTGTTTAATTCAATTTTTGTTTTTATATGTGTGACTCAAATTTGCCTCCTCATCTTGACCGACTAGTTTTGATCTGATAGATTTTTCTAGAGAAATATCTCTTTCATTAGGTATTTAGGGAAGAAAAATGTGGTATATTGAAGAATAAAGTCTCCTTGGTTTTCGAAATGCGTCCAAAGCACAATCAATCATCTCTATCTGTGTTTCGTCTTTTGTTTTTTATAAGCAGATGTGGAAAATATTTAGCATCCCATTGAGTCCTCCGGTTGAAATCAGTACACATGATAAATTGCAAGGGCGGTATTTAATTTGCTTTGCAGTGGAAACCTTTATCTTTGCCCTGAGGCCTGACTGTTGTTCAGTAAGAGAAAGGCCCTTTGAGTAGATCTTGTGCAGTCTGGGGGTCCCAACTAGGTCTATGAATAATTTATCAGGCAAGGATCTTGCTTCTCTTTATGAAATAATATTCTGGAGGCCATTAGGGCTAGACCTGTGCAGTAGTCACGAAGTCCTTGAGTTCCAGCTAGGAATGGGCAGAAAATTGTTGCTATAACTCATCAAACATATTGCTAAATTCAGAGAATCTGTTAACTTCTTGTGTTGCATCCAAAAGCTTCCAATTACCAACAAAAGATGGCATACCGATCCAATTACTCCTGATGGATTCCAGCTAAGAGTTCCAAGTAACCATAGTTGTGTGGGCGGTTGTGGTCTGAAATAACAGGAATCAATGAAAACTTAAAGCGTAAATACACAACGGAGATCATTTACATATCACGACCAGACAAATGTGTCCCAAGGAGCTGAATGCGCTTTCCACAGGAAGCAGGACTCTTTGGGCCACCTCCCAACCCCTGATTCCCGGCAGTTGTAAACTATTTGAGATCCATTTTGTTTCCAGTTTTGCAACAGCCTTTTCCAACAGCTTATTTGCTTCATGTATCAACAAACTTGAAAAAAAAAAACACAAAACCACATTTCCTCTTATACGAGATAACCAGAAATGTGAAAAGCTATTGTTAGTGACCTGGTTACCACCCCCAACTTGGACAAAGATATTAGGGACTGTGATATAGAAGCAGGTTTATCTCGATGAACCTTAGTTATATCCCTTTAATTCCTAGATAACTCTTGTACTCATTGGAATGAGTACATTGGTTTGGGATCATTTCAAAGGTTGTTTATATAGAGTGACTCTCTGAGCCAAAATATAGCAAAGTAAGAAGGAAAAAGAAGACTTTGCCTAGCTTCAGAAAAATATATGCTGTGTGCTTTGTAGGCAAATCATCCCCAGGGATGAGCTCACAGGGGGATTCCTGAAGGCAAAGTGTTGACTTGCCCAGGTGATGTGGCCACACACGCCATTGCCTTAATCTATTTAGATATGAGCAGATACCACCAAGGCTGTCTGTGAAATTGGCAATAATTCAAGCTTGATGGTCCCAAAATGCAACTCAGATTATGTCACTAAAGCTTTACTGGTTCTTCCTCATTTATAAAACCAAGAGTAAGCTCTCCTCAGCCTGGCTCTCAATGCCTTTCCCAAATAGTTTTACAATCTTATCTTCCATTAATCATCCAGATTCTGATAAAACCAGACTGTTGGCTAGTTCATGAAATAGCCGTTTCTGTTTTGTTGTCTTTGTTCATTTGGTATTACCAGTACTATTGGTAGCAGCACTGTTATTGACTCTAGTACTAACTTGAGGAGTACTTACTGTGTGCAGAGCACCATATGATGACTTTCTATGCATTAATTTGTTTATTTCTCATAACAACCTATAAACTAGGACATAAAGTTACTCATTAATTGCTTAAAATCATAGAACTAGCAATTGGCAGAGTAAAGGTTTTGATTCTCTCATGTCATTTGTCTGACATGAGATCCCTAATTATACTGCATCTGAAATCTCTCTGAGAGGGCTCATTTTCTCTATCATTAAAAAGAAATAATCACTTAGCAACTTTTCATATCTCCTCCTTCACCACATGGTGAGCGGGTGGAGAGTGGGGATCACAACTTCTGTTTTCCGTATCCCAGACAACATCATAATTTTGTGCATAGTAGGTCTTCCATTTGTTCTAGGAAACTACCTATTTACCTGGAGATTAGAACAGGATTCTGAAAATGAAAGGAGGTTAGACCAGAAGGAGGAGTTGGTGAGGCTGGTCTCTGGCATCCCAGCTTTCTCTCCCGATGCCTCTCTTTTCCTCCTGAGAGACAATCCCATTCTCTAGGGCACCACTTGACCACGAGGCAGAATATTAGGGTTCTATCAGGTTCAGGCAGTGGTGTGCTGGACCTGGTTTGTACCAGCTCACGCGAGTCAATGACTGGTGTGTTTTCGAAACTTCGTGTTAAATAACATAAACAATAAAATATTTTTAAAAATTAAAAAAATAAAATACTCGAAAGAAAAAGAAAAAAACCAACAACCCTGCCATGTTAAATGATGTAACATTGGTAGTATTTATACCATGAAAATCAGCAAACACTATACAAGACTCCTTCCACCCCTCCCCACCGCAGAGAGCTGGTTTTCCAACACATGAGGGCCTGCCCAAAGATGAGAGGGACCCATGATTCCAACTGTCTCTCACCTTTTCCCTGTTCCCTTTGACCCTCTCAATTTTAGGATCCATATAACTTTTTTAAGTGCTTTCTGTAAGCAGTGGCTCTGCCAGGTGATATGAAGGCTATTGTGATTACTGCCATCTGGCTCCTCACTGAGGAACAGGCTGATCAGTGGGAAATAACAGACACATGAATAACATGATTAATTGCTAAACGATGATCTTATTTGGCTCTTTTTTTACCTCATTTGTTTTTGAAAGTATCAAAAAAAAAATGTAAGTGCCATGTGGACAGGAACTTTACTTTTCACTACTGTTACCCAAGTGCTAGAACAGTGTGAGGCATGTGGTAGGTGCTCAACAGCAAAAGAATGAAATTACACATTAGAAGGAAGAATGTGACTCCCAGTCAAGATGGTGGCATGGGCAGACATGGCTCGCCTCTTCACACAACCTCATCAAAATTACAACTAAAATATAGAGGAACCAATACTCAGAACCATCAGAAATCGGCTTGAATGGAAATCTGACAACTATGGAATTAAAGAAACCGTACCTGTCCAGGCTGAGCTGGCAAGCTTGCGCCATATATGAGTCCATCGACCTGGCCAACAGTGTTTGACCCATCTTGCAGATACCCAGAGACTCTGTCCCACCAAACTTATGGGCCCCCACAAGCTGCTTTTCCAAATGAATGGCTGGTATAGGTTCATGCTTCACAACTTCCTAAATCCTCTCAAACAAGCAGCAGCTGGCCTCAGTGAGCCCCAGGCTGGGCACTAGCAGTTGCCAGCCTAGACTCACAGCTTGGCTTTGCCTGGGTAGCTCCGACCCCAGCACAAGTAGCAGCCACCTCAGGTTGCTTTATAATCAGGCAGGGTGCCCCCAAGCAAAACACAGGTGGGACTGACCTTGGCCTGCACCACCCAGGAACCTTCATGGCCAGCACTACCAGAAGACAGCTACAGGCCACGTTGGAGCACCACAATCCTGCCCTTGCACAGCTGATCATCCATGGAGGGCAGAGATTGGTGGTAAGTGGTGACAGCCCATCCTTGCAGTTCACTGGCCTGGGTAAATCTCTCCCATTCTTCTGCCAACAGCAACCAAGCCTCAGCTACAAGAGAAGTGTGTACTCAGACCACATAAAGGGTGCACCTTGAGTACCCAACATGGGTGATAGGGGAGGCTGTGCCATTGGACCCTATAAGCCACCTACTACATTAGACCACACCACCAAGACACAGAGTCAAAGCAGCTCTACCTAATACATAGAAACAAATACAGGGAGACTGCCAAAACAAGGAGACAAAGAAACATGGCCCAGATGAAAGAGCAGAACAAAATTCCAGAAAAAGAGCTAAATGAAATGGAGATAAGCAATCGATCAGAAGCAGAGTTTAAAACACTGGTTATAAGGATGCTTGAGGAACTTAGTGAGGATATCAGCAGTATAAAACAGGTCCAGTCAGAAATGAAGGATACACTAATTGAAATAAAGAACAATTTACAGGGAAACAAGAGTGGATGAAGCCAAGAAGCAAATTAGTGCTTGGGAGCATAAGGAAGCAAAAAACAACCAGTCAGAACAACAAGAATCAAAAAGGATCCAAAAAATGGAGGATCATGTCAGCAGCCTCTGGGACAACGTCAAGTGTTCCAACATTCGTATCATAGGGGTACCAGGAGGAGAAGGGAAAGGAAGAAATTGGACATCTATTTGAAAAAATAATGAAAGAAAACTTCCCTACTTTGGTGAAGGAAATAGACATGCAAGTCCAGGAAGCACGGAGAATCCCAAACAAGATGGATGCAAAGAGGCCCACTCCAAGACACATCATAATTAAAATGCCAAAAGTTAAAGACAAAGAATCTTAAAAGCAGCAAGAGAAAAGAAGTTAGTTACCTACAGGGGAGTTCCCATAAAACTATCAACTGAGTACTCAAAAGAAACTTTGAAGGTTAGAAGGGATTGCCAAGAAACATTCAAAGATTTTAGGGACCTACAGCCAAGATTGCTCTGCTGAGCAAAGCTATCATTTAGAATCAAAGGGCAGATAAACAGCTTCCCAGACAAGAATAAAACTAAAGGAGTTCATCATCACCAAACCATTATTATATGAAATGTTAAAGGGGCTTATTTAAGAAAAAGAAAATAAAAACTATGAACAATAAAATGGCAATAAATAACATATCTATCAACAATTGAATCTAAGAAACCAACTAAGCAAACAAGAACAGAGACAGAATCATGGATACAGAGAGTGTTTTGATGGTTGCCAGGTATGAGAGGGGTATGGGGGAATGGGTGAAGAGGTGAGGGGATTAATAAGTACAAATCGGTAGTTACAGAATAGCCATGGGGATGTAAAATACAGTACAGGAAGTGGAGTAGCCAAAGAACATATAAGCATGACCCAGGAACATAAACAATGGTGGGGGGATTGCCTGTGGGAGCGGCAGGGTGCTGGGTGGAGGGGAGCAAAGGGGGAAACATCAGGACAACTGTAATAGCATAATCAATAAAATATAACTAAAAAAGAAATTACACACTAAAATACTAAAAAGAATATATAAAAGTACTAGTGATGCTTATTTATAAATAATGGGATCATGGGTCATTTTAATTTTCTTCTTTTTTCGGGGGATTGAGGACCTTGCAGACTTTAAATAATGTGCATGTATTAGATTGGAAGCCAAAGAAATGAAAAGAAATAACAACAGGAATTTTGCAAAGCAGTAAACTTAAGAACCAGAGGGCATAACCCTTACTGAAATCCAGTTACGGGACAATCTTGTAGAAATACTTCTTGAAAGAAGTGAGGCTTGAGAAGTTTAAAATCTCTGTCCCTCAAATTCATTTTAAGCTAGATATCATAGAAGAAGGACCAGGTAAAATAATGTGCACTAAGAGCTAAGTGAATGGTAGCCGATGACACTATCTTTCCCAGGTGTCAAGAATCGAAACTGGCCCTGGCTGGTGTGGCTCAGTTTGTTGGAGTGCCATCCCATGGACCGAAAAGTTGAAGGTTTGATTCTTGGTCAGAGCACATACCCAGGTTGTGGGTTCCGTCTTTTGTCTGAGCCCTATCCTGGCTGGAGCATGTACCCTGGTGGGGGTGCATATGAGAAGGCAACCAATGGATGTTTCTCTCTCACATCGATGTTTCTCTTTCTCTGTCTCTCTGTCTCTCCATCTCTCTCTCTCCCCCTCCCTTTCCCTCTCTCTAAAAGCAATGGGGAAATGTCCTTGGGTCAGGACAAAAAAAAAAAAAAAAGAATCCAAACTGATGGATTTCGTGGTCTCACTAATTTTTTATATGCTTCACTTATCAATTACTGAGAAAGGCTCATTAAAATCTCTCACTGTGGTGGTGTATTTGCTGGTCCCTCCTTGAAATAAGTGCTCCATTCTGTGTAATTTTTTCAGATCCAAGTCACTATTTTCCCTTTACCTGTGTCTAAACCAATGTTTAAACTTTCCCTTGGGGTTCAAATTTTAACTATTAAAATTTTTTACCTTAAGACATTATATTTGGTCTTTTTCTACTTCAGCTCATTAATGTTGATACATTAAATACTTTTGTGTGGTTCTTTAAATCATTTCATAGTTGGTATTTGGTAATTCTACCTTCTGCTATCTGTCTGTGGCTGATTCTTCAGTTTATTTATTTCATGATGATTATAATTTGTTTCCAGATGTGCTTAGGGACAGCTTTGAGGCCTGTCTTTAAGTGAGTTCCTCAAGAAAAGATTGGTTTTTGCTTCTGTCAGGTGTTTTATGGTACTATCAACCGAAGTCTGGTTAGATGGTGTTGAGTTGTAGCTCCAAACCTGTTTGAGGGTGGGCTCACGATCAGTTAGGAATTATGAGGAGAGGTCTTTTTCTTTTATTCTCTTCATCTAGAGTGGGGCTGAAGCAGCCAAGTATTCCTACCACTCATTCCTTTACATATTTTTTTCCTATCCATCTACTGACCTCACTATCTTTTAGGGGCCCCCTAAATTTATACAGCCCTCTATAATACAACCTTCTACATTGCAGGATTTGTCCTTTGCCACTTGAGCACAGGCTGGTCAACCCCAGCTGTCAGCCCCTAGAGACTTATAAACGACCTCACTGGAGGGTGACTGCAGAGCTGACTTGTTTCTTTGGATTGGTGCTTTCTTGTTATTTTCTCTTTTCTCCACTAGTTTATCATGTATTTAAAAATATGAATTGTATATTTTAGAATCACTTTCAGACATTCTGTACTGGGAGGGCTTCTCTGGAATCTGGATTGCCTTGGTGCCAAGAATATATGTCTTAGTAACAACCCGCTATCTAAGAATTATTGCACTTATTACCCTTCCCTTCTCCACAAATTTTATCCATCTTCATCCCTTCCTCATCATCTCATCTATTCCAACTAACAAAGAATAAGTGCTTCCATTTATTCGAACACTTGCTGTGTTGTAGTCACTTGTCTAAGCAATTTACATGTTATATTTTATTTTGTCTGTAGAGTAGTCCTGTGATGGAGGTGAAGTTTTAATTTTTATCTTGAAGAAGAGGAGTCTGAGGTTCAGGGAGGTCAGGCTATGTGCCCAGAGAAGTCTGCATGCTTGTCCCCCAAACTGTACTCTTTGTCATGACTGACTGATGGGGAAACTGATGTGGCATCTCCAAGTAAGTGTCTTGAACTCAGAAAGGTTTAGGGGACACAGTTCAATAAAATTAAATGGTTTTCTTTGCAAAGAAATCTCAGAACCTTTAATATATTAAATGTGCACTGTGAGTCTTTAAGGGAATAGATTGAGTGTGTAGCTTTTCCCAAACATTTTTGACCACAGAACTCTGTTTTCCAGCATCTGCAGTGCCATAGAACACAATTTAGGAAATGTTACTCTAAAATAATGAAATTTATTCCTCTCCTTCTGTATATTTAAGCATCAAAAATTTGGGAAACTCCAGAGAAAGATAAAAAATAATCTTTAACCTGCATAGTCGTAGTGATGATAAGTATGATGACGATAAATACCGAATGAAGGTAGCCAGCCTGACCATTTTCCTAGTCATGTGATGTATCTTCAAATGACTTTTGCAATATTCACAACCAGCCTCATATGACTCATTACGAAGGGCATTCAAAAGACTGTGGCACAGTCTGTAGGGAATTAGTTACCAGTAGGGACCACCTCAACTTCCTAACATGTGGACAGCACTGTTGGCATAAGTACAAGCCTCAGAGTGTCACTGAAGTGACAGCCCTCGCTGGGAGATATACATTCAGTGATATTAAAATCCTAAGCAACCTCAGCAAAAGAAGTACGCGAGAATGTTAATGGACATTATCACAGAGTAGTAGGATTGTGAATGTTACTTTTTCTTTTAATTTGTTGTATTTTTAAATATTTCTACAACATTCAGTATCATCTTTAGAATAAGAGAAGTGTTTTTAAGACAGGAATCTCGCGACTACTTAAAAGGGAAAATAAGTTTTAAAATCGAGGCATCTGAAGCTCAGAGAGGAAGGTGGCTTTTCAAGCCACACAGCCTATCAGAGGTCAAACCGGAGCTCTTGCCTGACTAGGACCCCCTGAGGGTCCTGTACATTCTTCTATAATCACCCAGATGAGACACTGTCAGGGCTGTCCTCCTTAGGAAAGGAGCCCCCCAAAAAGGAAATACATGGGTCTTCTGGGTAAGTTTGCTCTCTTTCTGGACAAACAGGAAGCTATGCTGCCAACTCCATGGAATTCTCTTGCCAGTGCTTTAGTATTTGCTACTAATTTTCTTACTTGGGGAGGGAGTCATGAAAGGAGGGGGAAAGGCTCACATTAGGAGTGAGGGAGAATTAGTTTCTTTCAAGGACACCATCCTATAATACATGAAGCATTGTTGCTGCTGCTTTTTTTCAGGATGTTTGTTGTTACTGAGCACTCCTCAGGAGACATGGAGAAAGAATGTCACTTGACTTCTCCTCTAGGGAAGAGTGGCTGGAACCACCTAATGTGAAAGTTTGCAAATCTTTGGCTGCTGAGGTTGGGTGATTGGGAGGTCTGTGGTGATGCTGGAATTCATTTTACAAAATAGACAATGAAGTAATTGATTGATACACTGTTTTCAATTAAGACTGAATTTTTGTGGTTTTTCCTGTGGAAATAAGAGCTCAGAAGGATGATGGTGTAACACTGGAGAAAGGATTTTGTAACCTCACCCACCTGTATCTGCCTTCCCAAACAACGTGAGCAGTGGAAGTTGGAAAGTGGGGGTTGAAATGAGGACTGGGAGCAGATGTCCTCTCTCACAGTGACATAGAATTGGAAGGAGCACTCAGAAAGCTTTGGCACCAACCTCATCATTTTTCATACGTGGAAAGTAAATTTTATTTTTTCTCTTTTTAAAAAATATAATTTATTGATTATGCTATTATGGTTGTCCCATTTTTTTCTCCCTTTTATTCCCCTCTGCCCTGCACCCCTCCCCCTACCAGCATTCCCCCCCTTAGTTCATGCCCATGGGTCATACAAATAAGTTCTTTGGCTTCTCCATTTCCAATACTATTCTTAATCTCCCCCTGTCTATTTTGTACCTACCATTTATGCTTCTTATTCCCTGTACCTTTTCCCCAATTCCCCACCCTCCCCTCCCCACTGATAACCCTCCATGTGATCTCCATTGCTGTGATTCTGTTCCTATTCTAGCTGTTTGCTTAGTTTGTTTTTGGGTTTTTTTAGGTTCAGTTGTTGATAGTTGTGAGTTTGTTGTCATTTTTCTGTTCATATTTTTGATCATCTTCTTTTTCTTAGATAAGTCCCTTTAACATTTCACATAATAAGGGCTTGGTGATGATGAACTCCTTTAACTTGACCTTATCTGGGAAGCACTTTATCTGCCCTTGCATTCTAAGTGATAACTTTGCTGGATAGAGTATTCTTGGATGTAGGTCCTTGCCTTTCAGGACTTCAAATACTTCTTTCCAGCCCCTTCTTGCCTGTAAGGTTTCTTTTGAGAAATCAGCTGATAGTCTTAAGGGAACTTTTTTGTAAATAACTGTCTCCTTCTCTCTCGCTGCTTTTAAGATTCCCTCCTTCTTTTTAATCTTGGGTAATGTAATGATGATGTGCCTTGGTGTGTGCTTCCTTGGGTCCAGCTTCTTTGGGACTTTTTGAGCTTCCTGGACTTCCTGGAAGTCTATTTCCTTTGCCAGATTGGGGAAGTTCTCTTCCATTATTTTTTCAGGTAAGTTTTCAATGTCTTGCTCTCCCTCTTCTCCTTCTGGCACCCTCGTGATTCGGATGTTGGAGCACTTAAAGTTGTCTCAGACGTTCCTAAGCCTCTCCTCGTTTTTTTGAATTCCTGTTTCTTCATTCTGTTGTGATTGAATGTTTCTTTCTTCTTTCTGCTCCAAATCGTTGATTTGAGTCCCAGTTCCCTTCCTTTCACTGTTGGTTCCCTGTATATTTTTCTTTATTTCACTTTACATAGTCTTCTCCTTTTCTTCCATTTTGCCACCATACTCCACCAATTCTGTGAGCATCCAGATTACCAGTGTTTTGAATTCTGCATCTGTTATGTTGGTTATCTCTTCCTCACTTAGTTCTTTTTCTGCAGCTTTGATCTGTTGTATCATTTGGGTCATTTTTTTTTTGTCTTGGCACACCTATTACATTGTGAGGGGTGGAGCCTTTGGTATTCACTAGGACGGGGCCACTCATGTCACTGCCTTTTGGTGCTGTATGTGTGCGGGAGGGGTCAGAGAGGGAACAATGCCACTTGGCTCTTGGCTGGCTTTCAGTTACTTTCCCTGCTACCCACAAGCCAATTGGGACCTTCTGGTGCTGATTCCCTGGTGGGTGGGTTTGTGTACACTCTAGGATCCTGTGGGTCTCTCCAACAAACTCTCCCGTGAGACTGCCGTGAGGCAGTCTCTCCTTCCACTGTAAACCCCACAGGTTTTTACTGATAGAGGTTTTGAGGATTTCTTTTCCCACGCCGGAGCCCTGCGTTGCATGGTCTCTCTCACTCTCCAGTTGTTCCTCCAGGTTTATCCATGTGCAGATGTGGGATCCCCCCACCCCCGGTCTGCCAGCCACTGCCTTCCCTACTGCAGTCCACCAGCTGCTACCTTACCACATGTCCTCTCTGCCCCGGCTGCCCGCCTCTGCCCCATCACCAGTCTGGATGAATATTTCTTCTTTAACTCCTTGTTTGTCAGGCTTCCATACAGTTCAATTTTCTGGCAGTTCTGGTTATTTTTTGTTTTTATATTTGTTGTTGTCCTTCTTTTGGTTGGATGAGGAGACAAAGTGTATCTACCTTTCCCTCCATCTTGGCCAGAAGTCCAGGAAAGTAAATTGTAAAGATGAGAGAAATGGTAAATATTTAAATACATGTTGAGTATCTAGTATATACTAGATACTAAGCTAGGCATCAAAGGTACAGCAGAAAAACAATATAGATGGTTCCCCTGCCTTCTGCAATCTGGAGACCAGGAGGAAAAATTACAAAACAAACTCCCAGCTGGATTCCAGATCTCTTAGGTCCTAATTGGTGATCTTGCTTACTTTTTCCATCTAATTTACTTTAGGCACTTAAGATTTTCTGCATGATTTTGGGCAATTCGCTAAACGTATGTAGGCTTCAGTCTTAGTAACACACAGAAAGGAACGTACACATTTACCTGTTAGTTTATTTATTTACCAAATAGTTACTGGGGACCATCTACATTCTAGGCATAAAGCTAACTGAACTCACAGAATAGGACTTTTTGCTGAGAGTTAAATTTCCATCTGTCAGTGATTCTTTCCAAACAGTAACCAACAGGTAGCTGGAAAATACAATGCTGGCTAAATTTTGTTTTTGCTATTCAAAGCTGGCTTCCTCCCCCAACTTGACTTCCAACTTGATTTGCTTTTTCCCTCCTTCTTGCCTCCTCTCCCTCCCTCCCACTCTCCCTCCTCTCCTCCTTCCTTCCCTTCCTTCTCTCTTTTCCTTTCCCCCTCCCCTCTTCTCTCTCTCCTTTCTTTCTATCCATCTATCTTCTTTCCATTTACGCCAATGAATTTACAATAAGAGACTTCAAAGTCATAAAGCTGGACACTTGCATCGGCAGAATTGGGATATTCTTGCTTCGTAGCTGCTCCACAACATTGTAACTTTTTATTATTCCTAAGTTAGAAATTTTCCTAAGTCTCAAGATTTTATTTATCATAGGAGACATCAGTACAGGATTATATCCACCAGCATTTCTGGGAAACATGTTATTGGCATTAATCCTAAAGAGGGCAAGGGCGAGAGGGGGAAAAAGAAAAAAATGCAAAATGACATGACTGATTCTTGACAGGCCAGATAAAAAGGAAGAAAAAAGTAGTGGTCCTTATCAGGGCAAATATTGTTATCTTCCAAAGTACATAAGAATTTCCAATATTAACCAACCTGTACCCTTCAAAAGACATTTTCTCATAGCTGAAGAATCACATTCATGTTGGCAGCTGATTTACAAGTGCAGGAATGTGGATTCTTGGACCATTGCCTCATTAGAATTGAGAAAGTGGAGAAATAAGTGGTGCTCATTTGTTCATTTTTTCAGTTCACTTGCATGTAATCTTTTTCTTTCAACTTTCAGGAAATTAGTAGAAAGTAGTTACTTGAAATTAGCAAGAGCGTATGGGTATACTGCTAATTATGCATAGAAGCCCTCTCAGGGTCTTATTTTAATACTCGAACAAGGTAAATTTGCATATTCTTTTTTGAAGATCATTATTGTACCAGCCCAACGACTGACCATCTCGTTGAGACATTTCTCCTGTTAAACTAGATGCTTTCTCAGGGGACTTATCTTCCTGGCACTGGAATCCTGGGCTGAGGTCCTGGTGTGGGGTTGGGACTTAAAACCGTCCTCGCACAACCATATCAATATTACAACTAAATAGGTATATTTCCATATCTATTCATTGTTCATGGGTGTGTGTGTGCGCGCTAGTGCTTCCGAAGGCAGTGGGGGCCTTCAGCAAGTGCAGAGGAGGGATCTGTGGTTTAATTGTTGGAAAAAGGCAGGGCCCAGCTGGAGAAGCACAAAGCTGGCCCCCTGTCTTGGCAGGGTCTTTTTGTGGGGAAAAATGACAATTGTTTTTGTCACATTCTATCTCGGAGCAGGAGACTCCCAACCAGGCACTAGGCTGGGAAGAAAACTGTTCTTCATAAAATCCCACTTGATACTCTATGCCATTGTGTTTTCATTCTTTTACTTAATGCCTACACTTCTGTTTCCTTATCTACAAAACTGTGCCACGGGTAAGTGCTTAGTGTCCCTTAGCCACACTTACTACTATTACTATTACTATACTAGCACTGCTACTGTTACTATCACTACTATTACTCTACTGTTACTATTATTGTCACTGCTACCACTGCTACTACTGCCAGTCTTTCTACAATTTCTACCCTGGGTCATATCAGTATTGTGTTTGGACACTCAACAATGACAGTATTATTTTGAACTCCAGAAAACTGTGATGTGTTGGAAGGCGGTCTTTAACTAACAGAAAACTTAATTCAAACTGGCTTTAAAAAAGAAAAGCAACTGAGAGCTTCAAGCCTGGCAATAAAGTGAGCTATGGTAACCTGAAATGTTCCCACTACAAACCCAAAGAAATGCTGGATAAGCTTTTTTTCCAGATGATCGTAAAGTATGAATTCAACTTCTTTAATAGTTTTGGACTGTTCACATTGTCTGCTTCCTTATTTGTAATTTTTGAGGAATTGGTCCATTTCATCCCAGTGGTGAAAATGCTGTGTGTAGAGCTGCTCACAGTGTCACTTTATCCTTTTACTGTCTACATGGTCTACAGCGATTTTCTCTTTCATTCCTAATATCAGTAATGTATGCCTTCTTTCTTTTTTGGTCAGTTTTGCTATAGATTAATTTGTATTTTATTGATCTTTTTACAGAACAAGATTTGGTCATTTTGACTTTCTCTATTTTCCTCTTTTCAATTTTATTGACTTCTGCTTTTATCTTTATGACTTTCTTTCTTCTGCTTGCATTAGGTTTACCTTCCTCTTCTTCTCCTAGTTTTTAAAAGTCCTTCCTATAAGCATTCAATGCTGTGGACTTCCATCTAAGCACTGCTTTAAATCATTACACAAATTTTTACGTTATATTTTTATTTTTGTTCAGTTTAAAATATTTTCTAATTTCCCTTGAGACTTCTTTGATGCATAAATTTATTTATAAGGGTATTGTTTAATTTCCAAGTGTTGGGAGATTTCATGTTACCTTTCTATTATTACTTCTGTTTTAATTCCACTATAGTCACAAAATATACTTTGAGTGATTTTAATTCTTTTAAATGTGTTAAGGCTTGCTTTATGGCCGAGGATCTGTTCTGTCTTGTATGTGCCACGTGCACTTGGAAAGAATGTGTATTTTGTTGTTGGTGGTGGAATGTCCTAAAAATTTCTATGAGATCCCGTGGGTTTATGGTGTTGTTCAGTTCAGCTCCATCCTTGATGATTATCTATTAGTTCTATTAACTACTGAGAGGCAAGTTGAAGTCTCTAACTCAAAACTATGGATTTGTCTATTTCTACTCTTAGTTCAATTAGTTTTTGCTTCATACATTATGAAACTCTGTTAAAATTAGGCACATAATTAGGATTACTATATCTGTTGGTGAAATGATCCTTTTATCATTATTTAATGCCACTTTTTGTCCCCAGTAAAACTTTGCTCTACAGCCTACTTTGTCTGATATTAATACAACTCCAGCTTTCTTTTGATTAGGGATTGCATAGAATCTCTTTCTCTATCTTTTACTTTACCCTACTTATATCAGTACAATTTGAAGTAAGTTTCTTGGAGACAGCATATAGTTGGGTCCTGTTATTTTTTTTTTCACTCTGACAATCTCTATCTTTTAGTATTTTTCAACTAACGGTATTTTTGATACCTCCATCATAGTGACAAACAAAAATGTCTCCAGATGTCAAATCACGCTCTTTCTCTCTCAACATCTCTCTGTGACATGTATTTCGTTATTTACCAAATATCTCTTGATGGACAAAATCAGTCCATTGAGAGCCATTGCTTTAAAGATGCCAATATGTATCCTTAACTCATTGCAGTCTATCTTACCAGTACACTTACTGAAGAATGTAAGTCTTATAACTTGATTTCATTTGTCCCTGACTGACCTTTTGTGCTATTGTCCTCATGTATTTTATACTAAATTATATGTTCTAAACCTCGGACAATATTATTATCATTGCTGCTTAAAATAGTATTTTTTGTCTTTATCCACATGGGTATACTATTTTCATTGCTTTTCATCGTCCTTCAGTTTTCTGTGTTTTGAGCTGCAAGAATTTCCCTTTTGCCTAAAGAATTCCCTTTAGTACTTACTTTGGTGGTGTGCTGATACCAAATTTTCTTTGTTTTTGTTTGAAGGAAATATTTTCACTGGTATATAATTCCAGATTGGCAGTTTTTTCTCTCACCAGTTTAAAGATGTCATTACGTTGCTGTAGAACTTTCTTAGTGTCAATTGGAATTTTATCAGAAGAAATCACCAACATTGGATTAAAAGATTTCTCTGTCTGTGTGTGTCGATGCTTGTGAAAGATAAAAGCAGGAGAGGAGGACTTCCAGTCAAGATGGCAACATACATAAACATGGCTCACCTCCTTGCATAACCACATCAATATTACAACTAAAATATAGAACAACCATCACTCAGAATCACCAGAAATCAAGTTGAATGGAAGTCTAACAACTACAGAATTGAAAAAATCACATCCATCCAGACTGTAGGAGGGTTGGAGATGTGGATTAGGCAGGTCCCACACTCACGTGTGGTGGGTAAAAATTCAGGAGGGATATCTCAGGAGCGAGGAGTCACAACCCCACTCCAGGATTCCAGCCCAGGGGTCCAGTGCCACGAAGATAAGTCCCCATAATTCCTGGCTGCAAAAACCAGTGAGTATTGAGTTGGTGGAAGAAAATGCTGAGGTCCTAAGCAGTTCCCCTCAAAGAACTCACACATGGCCTGAGACTCACTCCCCCTGAGCTCCCGCACCTGGGTAGCAGCTTGAAGGGCACCAGTGGCATACAGGGAGGAACTGAAGGGTCTGGCATCAAGGCAGGAGCTAGGACACAGCTTTTTCTCAAACAGAAAAGGAGCCCTCCCCCAACAGGCCACAGAGCCAGTAGGCAGGTTCCATTTCTGAAACTCCATCAACCTGGCTAACACTATTTGCCCTGCCCTGGAGGTCCTCTGAGACTCAGTCCCACCTAACTTATGGGGCCACCTGGACAGTTAATATGACTTTTCTCTACGAACGGTTGGTCATATAGAAAATGACTCATGGTTCATGCTTCACAACTTCCTAAATCCTATCAAATAAACACAGACAACCTCAGTGATCCTCCAGCCCCTGTAACTCTTGCTAAGTGACCCCAGGCAAGATTCTAGTAGCAGCAAGCCTGGATTCACAGCTTGGCTTCACCTGGGAATCTCCAAGCCCAGCACAAGCAACAGCCATCTCAGGTTGCTTTATAGTTCAGGTAGCATGGCCCAGGTCAAAACACAGCTGTGCGCTGACCTTGGTCTACATCACCCGGGAAACCTCAGGGCCGGCACACCCAGTGGACAGCTACAGACCATGTTGGAGCATCACCACCCTGTCCCTGCACAGCTGATCATCCACAGAGGACAGAGGTCGGTGGTAAGTGGTCATAGCCAATCCTTACAGGTGACTGGTCAAGGTAAATCCCTCCCATTCACCTGCTAACAACAATGAAGTCTCAATTACAAGAGGAGTGCATATTCAGCCCACATGAAGGGCACACCTCAAGTACCCAACTTGGGTGATAGGGGAGGCCGTGCCACTGGACCCTACAGGACACCTACTACATTAGGCCATGCTACCAAGACAGGGAGTCAAAGCAGCTCTACCTAATACATAGAAACAAACACAGGGAGACTGCCAAAACGAGGAGACAACGAAACATGGCCCAAGTGAAAGAACAGATCAAAGCTCCAGAAAAGGAGCCAAACAAAATGGAGATAAGCAACCTGTCAGAGGCAGAGTTCAAAACACTGGTTACAGGGATGCTCAAGGAACTTAGTGAGGACCTGAACAGTATAAAAATGACCCAGTCAGAAATGAAGGATACATTAATTGAAATAAGAACAATTTACAGGGAAACAAGAGTAGAGTGGATGAAGCCAAGAAGCAAATTAATGATTTGGAACAGAAGGAATAAAAAAATAAACAATTAGAACAAGAAGAAAAAGGAATCCAAAAAATGGAGGATCGTGTCAGCAGCATCTGGGACAACTTCAAGTGTTCCAACATTCGCATCATTGGGATGCCAGAAGAAGAAAAAGAGCAAGAAACTGGAAATCTATTTGAAAAAATAATGAAGGAAAACTTCCCTACTTTGGTGAAGGAAATAGATGTGTAAGTCCAGGAAGCACACAGAATCCCAAACAAGATGGATGCAAAGCGGCCCACTCCAAGACACATCATAATTAAAATACCAAAGGTTAAGGACAAAGAGAGAATCTTAAAAGCAGTAAGAGAAAAGCAGTTAGTAACTTGTAGGGGAATTCCTATAAGACTGTCAGCTGAGTTCTCAAAAGAAACTTTGACGGCTACAAGGGGTC
Organism: Mormoops blainvillei; assembly: GCA_004026545.1. NCBI lineage: Eukaryota > Metazoa > Chordata > Mammalia > Chiroptera > Mormoopidae > Mormoops > Mormoops blainvillei. The sequence goes on along the minus strand of PVJD01001105.1, from coordinate 212,848 downwards.
TAGAAATATTCAAAGTCATGAAAAGCAGGGACCTACAGCCAAGATTGCTTTGCTCAGCAAAACTATAATTTAGAATCGAAGGGCAGATAAAGAGCTTCCCAGACAAGAAAAAACTAAAGGAGTTCATCATCACCAAACCATTATTATATGAAATGTTAAAGGGATTTATTTTTTAAAAAGAAGAAAATAAAAACCATGACCAATAAAATGGCAAGAAATACATATCTATCAACAATTGAATCTAAGGAAAAAACAAACTAAGCAAACAAGAAGAAGAGAGACAGACTCATGGATATGGGGAACATTTTGATGATTGCCAGTAAGTACAGGTGTGGAGGAATGGGTGAAGAGGTGAAGAGGTGAGGGGATTAAGAAGTAAAAATAGGTGTTATGGAATAACCATGGGGATGTATGTAAAGTACAGTATAGGAAATGGAGTAGCCAAAGAACTTATACACATGGCCCATGGACATGAACAATGATGGGGGGTTGCCTGAGGGAGTGGGGGTGCTGGGTGGAGGGGGACAAATGGGGACAATCAGGACAACTGTAATAGCATAATCAATAAAATATAATTTTTTTACAAGTAGGAAAAGAATAGATAGGGAGAATCTTCAGAGAACCAGGAAAGTCTGGTCCTGGTGAAAAAAGAGTGAAAGAAAGGAATGGAAGAGCCCCAGATGTAGGACAGTTTTGAGAAATGCTTGGCCAGGTCTTTCTGTAAGAGCGATCATGCACCTACCTAAATGACTTGTTCTAGTATGTCCACTGTCTCTCATTCATTGGCTGGAAGCATCCCAGAGAAAGTGTGACTTGGCATGGAGAGTTCAGTGGATTCGAAAGTGCAGCAGCTGTCAATCACCCATGCTCCCCGCAACAGGATCTCTCTTTCTTTTTAAGAAGATTTTATTTATTTATTTTTAGAGAGAGGGGAAGGGAGGGAGAAAGAGAGGGTGAGAAACATCGATGTGTGAGAGAAACATAGATTGGTTGCCTCTCACTTGCCCCAAACAGGGAGCTGGCCATCAATCCAGAAACGTGACCTGACTGAGAATCAAACTTGCAAACTTACACTTCGTGGGATGATGCCCAACCAACTGAGCTATGCCAGTCAGGGTGCAACGGGATATCTTGAAGGAAGATCTGACAGGTGCACTTAGGTGGCTGTCACATATATTTTCTTTTGAAATGTTAGCTGTCAATTTTATTGTAGCTCTCTTTAAGACAATGGGCAGAATACAATTTAAAATTTTCTGTCTTTGTTTTTTTTGACAATTTCTATAATGTGTCTATGTAGGGTTTTCTTTGTATTTATTCTTCTTTGGGGGTTTTGAACTTCTTGAATTGGTGGGTTTATGTCTTCCATCAATACTGGAAATTTCTCAGTGGGATGTTTTTGATACTGCTTCTCCCCCATTCTCTTTCCCGTCTCTCCTTTTGGGACTCCATTTCATGTATGTTATACTGTTTGATATGTCTTACATTTGGACATACTCTTTCTTTCCATTTTAGTTTCTTTCTGTGGCTCAATAAAAATGGTTACTATCGATCTACCTTTGAATTCACTAATTTTCCCTTATAAGTCTAGTTTGCTCTTTAACTCACCCAGTGAATTCTTAGACCTAGAAATTATATCTTTCAGTTTAAAAATATCTATTAACTTTGCAGATTCCAATTCTCTGTTTAAATCCTTGATCATTTCTTCTGTTTTCTTTAACATATTAGGCATATTTATTATATTGTGCCTAATACTTTTATTATAACTTCTTTATCTGAATCCTCTGTGGACTTGTGTTGATTTTATTTTTTTGATTATTGATCACCATTCCTGCTTCTTTGTATACATAATATATTTTTACTACATCAGCATTGTGTAAAAGAACTGTGGGCACATGATGATATCTTCCATTGAAGAGGGATCTCTTTTTCTTCTTTAGGCAGTTAGGGTCAGAGGCTAACTACCTCCATTCCATCATAGGCTGAGTTGAGGTGGGCTGGATTTACAATGTTAGCAAGATTCTGCTCACCATTGCTTTGTCTTTGTCCTTTGTACGTGGCTTTACCAGGCTTTTGATTGGAAGCCTGGAATGTCTACTGCTTCCCAGCCCTAAGAAGGGCTTTTCCCTCTGGACCTTTAGTTCATTAAATTCTCCACAGCTCTTTGATGTCTTTAACATGTTCTTTTATCCAATTTGTCCATTTGTTTTTAGTTGCTGCAGCAAGAGCTTTGACCTGCTGTGACCGCCTACATTGTATCCAGGAGCCAAAGTGTATCTAATCTGTTATCTAATAATATTGCAACAAGTAATCTTATACATGCTTTATTTCATACAAATTCAAGTGCAGCTATAGGATGAAGTCTTAGATAAAACATATGTTCATTTTTAACGTAGGTAGACGTTGCCAAAATGCTGTCCTTAGAGGCTCTACCAATTTACACTCCCACCAGCAATATCTGAAAGTGCCTGTTTCACAAAACCGTGACCCAACGCCATTACCGATACTGTGTGTTATCTTTGCACATTTTGCACATAGGAGTGGCATGATCAGAACTTTTCATTAAGAAGGTTAATTCAGTGACAATTTGATAGATGGATAGGAAAAGGCCAAGAACAAAATTTACTTACCTCATAGTTTTTGTTTCTAATAATCTACCAAGCGAAAGCCAACTGTATTCATGCTTGAAAACCTTCCCCCAACTTTTCCTATCGGGCTCCTTTTCAGCTGTAAAGGTGATGGCTCAAAGTCCTTTCAGGGGCTCTCATTCCAGATGTTAGGAGATTTTTAATGGCTGCAGCATCGTACATCTGTTTGTCACACCAATCTCAGTACCTGAGTCAGGAAGAGCCAGTTTTATGATTCAAGAACAGAAGGGTTTCCCCTTAGGGCTCTAGCAGAGGAGACAATCTGGGGAAGTAAAGAACATGAGATGATGTCTCTGTTAAGAAGGAGTCTGTTCCTACCTCATTCTTGGCCCAAAAAGCCATTAGCCTGATAAAACAATATTGCATGTTAGTTTCAGGAATGTAACTCAGCCATTTCAGTGTTTCCTTTCTGGGTCTCTGTGGATTTCTAACCCTCACTTTAACAGTAAGGCTATATTATCCTCATTTTCTCCTGCCATCATTCGGCTGTTTTTCTTTCTCCTGGGTTCAGTGAGTCATTTCCTCAAGTCTTCCCTGGTTTGGCTTCAAATATGTAGGATAGTCATCAAGAGCTGTCCTCTTCTCCCCTTCAGGCTTGAATTGCTCTCAGTGTTCGAGACCTTTTGCTTCCCAGTGCCTGAGGTGGGTGGGCTCCAGCTAATATCCTTCCTTAAATCTTAGTATGTGTTCTGGAGAAAGCCTGACAGACAGATGATGAGAGAGAGGTAACAAAATGAATGTTTCAGGGAGGGGGAGGGGAGAGGGAGGGAGGGAGGGGGGAGAGAGAGAGAGAGAGGGAGAGGGGCTGAGACTGACTGACCCATGCTTCATCAAGTTGCTGATGTAGATGCATTATTAAAATACTTAAAGTACTGGAAGTTCTCTTCAGAATAATATAAAAAATTCAATCCTTTGTGAGAAACTTGACATGGTTTTCTATTCTGCCCTCTAGGTGTTGGTGTTCTTTTACCTGGTATAGTTGTTAATCTCTTGAGTCCTGAAAGCAGACAGATCTGTGTTCGAACACTGACACTACCACCTTCTAGCAATATGACCATTGGACCATTGGCAGTTTATTCGACCTGCATATGTTTTCATTTTCTTACCTGAAAAAAATGGAGAGATATAATAGTGTTAATCTCATAGGGCTGGTAGAGCAATTAAATGAGGAGAGCCACATAAGAAGTACTTCATAAGTGGCAGTCATTATTATTATATCTGTGGTAATTTAGTTTATATCTACCATTTGCTTTTATGTTTTTCAGGGGTGTTCATATGGGTACTTAATAAATAACTAGGTCTAGATCAGGTGTCAAAAAACAACAGCCTACTGGCCGAGTCAGCCCTCACCCTGTTTTACTAAATAAAGTTTCACTGGGATGTAGCCATATCCCTTTGTTTGTGTATTGTCTATGGCTGCTTTTGCTCCACCATAGCAGAATTGAGTTGGTGTGACAGAGGACCCTATTGCCCTCAATGCCAAAAATATTTACCAAATGGCTTTTATTAGAAAATGTACCCTGACTGGTGTGGCTCAGCTGATTGAGCATCGTCCTGCAAACGTAAGGGTCACTGGTTCAATTCCCGGTCAGAGCACATGCCTGGGTTGTGGGCCAGGTCCCCAGTTGGGGCTCATGCAGGAGGCAACCAATCAATGTTTCTCTCTTACACAGATGTTTCTCTCCCTCTCTTTCTCCCTGCCTCCCCCTCTCTCTAAAAATAAATACATAAAATTTAAAAATAAATTTGCCAATCCTTGATGAAGATAGCTATGTTTTAAGCAAATAAACAGTTATGGATATATTTATAATTCTGTGTCTCAGTTTCTCTCTCTGAAAGGTACATATATTAGGTAAGATGACCCCTAAATAGGATCTTTCTAGAATTATTGAACTGTCATTGTAACTTGCAGAATCTGGGAATTTGCAGTTGGTTTGGTCTTTCTGGTGGGCTCTTCTATAAGCTAAAAGGAGAGATAAAAAGCAGAAAATAACGCTCAGAAACTTAGATGTCAAATATCATGTCAAATTATGAGAGGTGATTTATTCCAGAGAGAAGGATGGCAGCTTTGTGAGGCTTTTACTTTTTCCTCTGCAGCCAGGTGCAGGAGATCTTAGTAATTATTGGGCCCCTTCCTGGCTGATTTAACAATTTTCCTAATTCTTTGGCTTTAAAAAAATCATTTTTTCTGTCTCCCTCCTGCCTACTCTCCCTACCACTTCCTCTCCAGGTTGGCCCCTGCCTTTTTGTCTTCCAGCCCAACTTCTTTCTCCAGTGGTTTCTCAGCCCTCGGTTCTTCGCCCCCTCGCTCTGCCAAGTGCGAGGGGAGTGGGCTCCCCGCTCTCCCGGCTCCTCTCAGCTGGCAGCTGTATTGCTCCCAGCGGGGCCTCCGCTCAGGGCCTGGACTCTGAGCCGCAGGAGAACCAGCGGGTCAGAGGAAAGGGAAATTCCACCCAATGGTAATCTGTGTCCTTTGAGGCTTAGGGTTGGAAAGCAGGGAAGCCTGGGAGATGTTTGACAATTTCCATTAGGTACCTGGGGATTAGCCTTGGCCCAAGAGTCAGGACTCTGTGTCAATTGTGCCCCAAACCAAGTGCAGAGCCCTCGGGACAGCCTTTTGTTGTCCTTGAGCCCCAATTTCTCTTTGTACGATAAGAGTAATTCTTTTCTTGCCTTTCTCACAGGGCTTTTATGTTAATCACATGTGTGTGGCAGAGCTTTCTTTCTTTCCTTTTTAAAATGAGTATTCGATTTCTATTTTTCCCATTTCAAAATTACCTCATACTTCGGACCTATAAGAACATCTATCATTTTATGACCTCCCGGCAGCATCCACCATCCTTTATTCCAGAACCCTGGCTTCCTTCAGGGGAGTGAGCCCACCACCATGGCGTATAATCTGGCTAGGATGGCAAGTCCAGCTGCTTGTGCTCCAAAGACCCAGATTGTTCCTTTCCTGCCTCCTGTAGCCGGAAGGTGGACAGTGGCTTCAGCTCAGCCCATGGAAGATCTCTGCTGGGAGTTTGACTTCGAGTGTGTGAAATTCGATGATGGAAGGGGTTGGCATTCTTTCATCCCGGCAGCAACATCCCTACAGTCTGCTCCACCTCTAGACCCACCCTGTAATTCCTGCTTTCTAGCCCGTGAAGCTGAATTACTTTCTGCCTATTTCCGAGCCTGGTTTTCCAACTTTTCTGCATTGTTTTCAGTACATTCTTCTTTGTTTAAGTTGGCCAAAATGTATTTATGTCACCTGTAATAAAAAACCCCAATGGTACACATAGTCTATATAGAGAAACATTTAGGGAGCACTTATTATGTGTGGGGCAATGTAGTTAGACACCACATATATATTATTTAAATTTATTGCATACATTATTTAAATCAATCCTCACAAAACCCCCTAACAGGTGGATATTATTATTTCAAAGTGACAGATGAGGAAAAAAAGTCTCTGTGAGGCTGAATAAATTACCCACATTTGTATAGGGAACCAATGACAGAGCTGGGTGTTGGAACCGAGGTTTGGACCAAGATGTCTTTGTCTCCAAACATTTTAACCCGTATGCTGTAGGAAAATAGTATCAGTATAATAGTGGGCACTTTGCTTTGCAGGCTATGTTTGGGGGTTAGCAATTTATTATGAACATCCCCATGTCAATTGTATTCTTGAACGATATGACTTATCATGGCTGCCAATAGTCCATCATCTAAATTCACTAGCATTTATCTAGCCAAATTCATATTATTAGACATTATAAAATGCTCCGTAGTGAATACCCTTAAACATGACTTTTTATACCTATTGCCTTTTTTCCTTAAAGTAAGTTTTTAGATGTGAGCTTTCTGGGTTAAAGGTCCTGCATAATATCAAAGGTTTAGATGCATTTTGACGCATTGCCCACCAGAGAGATCTTATCGGATCTTGTTTGTGTCCACAGCGTGTTCGGGGACCAATAAAAGGGCTTTCTAAATGGAGAAAAGTAACAAAAAAGAACAAAGAGGTCATTAATGAATGCCAGTCTTATTTAAAGAAAATGTAAAATGCCTCTCCAAATTATATCTATTACAATGAATTAATATAGAAAAAAATAGATAAGGGTCCAAAATTAGGTACAACCTGAAATGAGATTAGTATTCAAAGTGTAGGCATTACCCAATACACAGATACAGAGAAAGGGAATTACTTTTATTCTAGTTTTTTTTTTAAGGAGTGAATTCAAAGAGGTAAGCAAGGGGATAATAATGAGGAGGAGGAGGATGACGACGACGACGTCGCTTATGGAGAAGAGGACAAGGAGGGGACTGCTGAGTGCAGCTGTGGTGGTTGTAGTAGCTGCTTGGATCTACTTTATTTCTGAGGCTTTGCCTCTGCATTCCTCCAGGATACATAGGAAAGTGAGGTTTCTCCCCAGACTTTTGGTGGCCCCTGTGGTAGGAAGGCAGCTGGGCCACCCAGATATACCTATTTGAGGCAATAAATAGTGATTAAAGTGGTATGATTTGAGGGGAACAAAACTATTCCTCTCCATATACCAATGAATGCACATTGGTTTCTTTTGTAGGAAAGCCTACATTTGGATGAAAATCTGGTATCTGAAAATTTTACTGCCCACTATGAAAACTCTAGCTATAATTACATCATAAATTTTATTTAAATCACTTAGTAAAACCTAAGAGACTGAATTATTTTCAAAGAGATAGGGAAGCTAGAAAAGTAGAAATTATCATGGTTAGGAGTAAGAGATACTTCTAGAAAGTTTTGGAGACATTTGGGTATCAGATGGGAGCTTGAGACTTTGGGAGCCTGGAGTGAGGGTAGGAAGAGCCATCGGTGGCCAGAAAGTGGGGTGTAAATACAGAGAAGTCAGAGTGAACTTTGGCCGTATCTGGTGTGGCTCGGTTGGTTAGAGCTCATTCCCATGTCACCCGAACAGTTGCAGGTAAGATCCCTGGTCTGGAAGCCTATCATCCCTGGTCCGGGCACGTATGGGAGGCAACCCATCAATGTTTCTCTCTCACATCGATGTTTCCCTCTCTCCCTTCCTCTCTCTCTAAAAGCAATGATAAAATGTCCTTGGGTGAGGGTAGAAAAAAAAAAAGAATGAACTTTGCACTATGTGATAGAGTAGTACAGGTATGTTGTAGCAAATGTCAATCATGTGTCAGCATTTGACATAACAAGCAAGTCTCCCAACATCTCAAACACTGCATTTCATTGATTCTAGGACTCGGGGTATTTTGCAGTTTAACATCTTTGAAGCTGAGCTGCATCATATGATCAATGGTGTGTCACGGTTTAGTTCACAGCATTTTTTCTTTATTAGTGGCACATAACGAAATGCTACATATTAAAATCATGCCATCTCCAATTTGTGTGTGTATGTGTGTGTGTGCATGTGCATACAGGCACGAGTGAGAGGGAGGGAGAGGGAGAAGGACAAAGAGAGAATACTGTGTCATTTAAAGAATGTCTGAATGATTATATTATGATTATATAAATAATGATTATGTATATTATATATATTGACTACTTATTCTATATATCTTAATAGTTGCTATTCATTTATTTATTTATGAAGAATCTTAGTGATCACTCAACCCAGAGTTTCCATTCTACTGATGAGGAAATGGGCCTGTCATGTGAGATGACGTTGTCCCCATCACATGTGTTTAGGGAGCAGTGGGTTTGAATGAGTATTCAGAGCGTATCTATGTATTCGCTACTTACCAAAAGCAGCTTAAAAATTACACTGGGTTGGGGGCCCCAAGCAAAAGGATCTGGAAGGACCAAGATTGATGAGAGCTGTGCCCTGATGAAAAAGTGCCAAGTCACCGAGCGGGAGGGAGGATGGAGACACAGATCGTGGCCTGGAGGAGTCAGCAAGTATTAGATTGGTTCAGTTATGCTGACAAACATCTTTCCCTCCCTCCCCTCCACTTTCCTTCCTTCCTTCCTTCCTTCCTTCCTTCCTTCCTTCCTTCCTTCCTTCCTTCCTTCCTTTCTCCCTCCCTCCCTCCCTCCCTCCTTCTCTCTCTTTCTTTCACTTTAAATGGCTGCGAGGCATGAGAAAATAATGAATTTAGTTATACTTTTATATGAGGAGGGCGGTTCTTGCCTTCTCAGACACAGAAGCGACACCAGTTATCCTGTTCTCTCCCTACACTCATCAGAGTTGCACTTGTTATTTCAGTGTAGGGTTGGGCTCAGGTGGGCCTGGATGAGATAGAATGGTCACATTTTTCTCTTTCCTGAAAGCCCTAAAATTGTTCCACCTCATGTTTTGCCCTCTTCCTGCAATTGATATTTTTACCCTCCTTTCCCACAAAAGTCTCTTTTCCAGTTAGATCATATGCTGACCGTTCTCGGGTCACAGAGAGTCGGAGCTGAATCGTGCCTTCAGGACTCTTTTCCAGCGATGCTCGTCTGTGGGCCTTGGCGCTGTCATTGTCGCCGTGTGAGCTTGGGAATCTTGAACCACAGTTTGCTCATCACATGTAAGGGTATTAAGAAGATTAAATATAACAGCGTCCACAGTTTTATTTTTCACTTCACAATGCCAGACACACAACAAATATTTAATAAATGATAGTTTAAAAAATATTCTTGTGGGAGTCCTTCTTTCTCCCTCATCAGGCATATTTCAATTCCTTCACCCTTATAATAGAAGGTATTCTTTTTAAATTTCTAGGTTTTAATATTAATTTTGGCTAAATGTGTGGATTTAGGTTTTTACTCTCCTGAGAGTGTTTGCATTCTTCACTTTCATTTATTTTCGCAGAGCATAATGATCCTTCTTATACTGAAAGAAGTTCAGGGAAGTAATTTTGTGGGGTGCATCGGGGGAGAGGTAGGGAGGAGTGCCTTCCTGTTTATGCTCTCTTACCTCCATCTTCCTTTAAGGCTGACTCTGTCATCTACATAGACATTTCCCCTGGTTCTGAACACCCATTTTGTCACAATCCCAATCTTGTGTACACTGATCGTACCTCTCGTCTTCCTGAAGGCAACTCACATTTAACTCCTCTGTTCCAGAAAACCATTCTAGGTCTTTGAGGGTAGAGAAACATCTTTTTTTTTTTTCTATCATCTACTTCTTTTCTCCCGATGATGATAATCCAGCCAAGCTACCACTCAGCTATTTCCACCTCAGACAAACCTCTCACAGAGCTCAAATCCTCTTTACCCCCCTCTCTTTCCACCTCTGCACAACGAAGTACACTCTTTCTTCTACTTGTGAATGAAAAAATAACTTTGATTATAAATAATTAGTACAGGGGACTGTGATAAGAACAGTATCAAGGAAAAGGAAATGAAAAGATATTTTTTATATTTTTATTGCTTAAAAAGTTTAAACACTATAAAAATGTAAGAAGGAGAAAGAGGGAGTCTCACATAACTTCACCAATAAAAGGCAGCTACTGACAACAGTTTGAGTCTTATTGGTTCAGTTTTTTTGTTTTTCCGATGGTGTTAACTTGTGGGGTATAGTTAGGCATGACGGAGCAGAGCTGGTTTCCTGAAACTCTAAAATCCTTTGAAAATACCCAAACCTGCTCTCAGGAATCAGCACAAAACTTCCAATAAAATCTGTTCTTCCTTAAACCAAACATCCAAAAATACATAAAAAGAGTTCAATTTACTGTTTTGTTTAATAACTATCATCACTACAGTATTGTATTGCACTGTTTTCTTAATAAACAAAGAAGGTTTCAGGTTCGTGATAGGTAAAACAGGCCTAATCTTGAAATTCAGCCACCATTAAAAATATTATTTCTGTAAGAAAATGTGTACTGACAAACTTTGGGAAGATAATTTGGGAACAGCCAATATTTGCTTCCAAGCGAGTGCAGCTTTCAGTCAGAAGTACGCAGAAAAGGGCCAGATTTCACTTCGTTAAGTGGCAAAGAAAGCCTGGCTTAGGACCCAACTCTGGCTTAGATGATAAAACCTTGGGCACGTCATTGAGCTTTGCTTGATTGTTTGGATCTTGCTATGAAATATTGCAACAGATATCACTGGTGTTCATGAACATTACATTATAGTTGCCAGAGAGGCAACTAATAATGACTTGAGAATTGAAGATGGGATGGTTTTGTTAAAAAAAAAAAAAGTCAAGTTATTTTAGAAAAATGAGTTGATTTTAGGGCTCAAATTGGCAAAGAGCAGCACAGTAAAAACTGTGGAGTTGAATAGGTAATGAAAGTAGAAACCTGGGAACTGAGGCAGCATGGTCTGTGCTGTTTCTCTTTGTGCAACGGCTATCCCTGCTCTCCCTTAACTTTGACTTACATGTGAAGACATTGGCCAGGAACTTGAGACTGTAACAGACTTCAACGTCTTTGAAACTTAGCTTCTTAAATAAACAAAGACTTCTAGTCAAAATGGTGGTGTAGGTAAACGTGGCTTGCCTCTTTGCACAACCACATCAAAATTACAACTAAAATATAGAACAACCATCACTGAGAACCATCAGAAATTGAGTTGAATGGAAGTTTGACAACTACAGAATTAAATAAGCCACATCCATCCAGACTGGTAGGAAGGGCACAAATATGGGATGGGCTGGTTCCTCACCCATGTGGTGGTGAATAAAAGTTTGGGAGGGATATCTTAAGAGCGAGGAGTCCCAGTCCCACAGCAGGTCTCCCAAATCAGGCTTCCAGTGCCAGGAAGATAAAGCCCCATGACCTCTGGCAACAAAAACCAGTGGGGATTGAGTCAGTGGAAGAAACTTCTGGAACCCCAAACCGTTTCTCTTAAAAAACTCACGCGTGAACTCACCTACTCAGACTCACTCCGACTGAGCTCCAGCACCGGGGTAGCAGCTTGAAAGACGACTGGCATAAAGGGAGGAACTGAAGTGGTTGGCATTAAGGTGAGTGGAGGCCATTGTTCCTTTTCAGGACCGTCCCCACACAGAGCCAGCAGGCTGTACCATAGTGAGACTCCATCAACCTGGCTAACACTGTATGACCCACAGTGGAGCTCCCCAGAGACTCTGCCCTACCCAAATAACGGGCCCATCCAATTTGGTTTTCTATATGAATGGCTGGTCTTGGCTCATGCTTCACAACTTCTTAAATTCTCTCAGAGAAGCAAGAGCTGGCCTCAGTGAGCCCCAGGCCCAGCACTGGAAGCAGCCAGCCTAGATTCACAGCTTGGCTTTGCCTGGGAATCTCCAAGCCCAGCAGAAGCAGCAGCCATCTCAGACGGCTTTATTGCTCAGGCAGGGTGGCCCCAAGCAAAACACAGGTGGGGGCTGACCTTGGCCTGCACTACCCAGGAAACCTCAGGGGCAGCACACCCAGGACACAGCTACAGGCCACATTGGAGCACCACCACCCTGCCCCTGCACAGCTGATCATCCACAGAGGACAGAGTTTGGTGGTAAGTGGTCACAGCCAATCCTTGCAGGTGACTGGTTGAGGTAAATCCCTCCCATTCATCTGCCAACAGCAATGAAGGTTCAACTACAAGAGGAGTGCATACTCAGCCCACATGAAGGGCACACCTCGAGTACCCAACTTGGGTGATAGGGGAGGCCCTGCCACTGGACCCCACAGAACATCTACTATATTAGGCCATGCTACCAAGACAGGGAGTCAAAGAAGCTCTACCTAATACACAGAAACAAACACAGGGAGACTGCCAAAACGAGGAGACAAACATGGCTGAAATGAAAGAACAGAACAAAACTCCAGAAAAAGAGCTAAATGAAATGGAGATAAGCAATCTGTCAGATGCAGAGTTCAACACACTGGTTATAAGGATACTCAAGGAACTTAGTGAGGACCTGAACAGCATAAAAAAGATCCAGTCAGAAATGAAAGATATGCTAATTGAAATAAAGAACAATTTACAGGGAAACAAGAGTAGAGTGGATGAAGCCAAGAATCAGATTAGTGCTTTGGAACATAAGGAAGCAAAAACAACCAATCAGAGCAACAGAAAGAAAAAAATGGAAAAAAATGAGGATAGTATAAGCAGCCTCTGAGACAACTTTAAGCATTCCAACATTTGCATCATAGGGGTGCCAGAAGGAGAAGAGAAAGAGCAAGAAATTGGAAACCTATTTGAAAAAATAATGAAGGAAAACTTCCCTACTTTGGTGAAGAAAATAGATGTGCAAGTCTAGGAAGCAGAGAGTCCCAAACAAGATGGATGCAAAGAGGTTCACTCCAAGACACATCATAATTAAAATACCAAAGGTTAAAGATAAAGAGAATCTTAAGAGCAACAAGAGAAAACAAATTTGTTACCTACAGAGGAGTCCCTGTAAGACTGTCAACTGATTTTTCATAAGAAACTTTGTAGGCTAGTAGGCATTGGCAAGAAATATTCAAAGTCATGAAAAACAGGCACCTACAGCCAAGATTGCTCTACCCAGCAATGTTATCATTTAGAATCAAAGGGCAGATAAAGAGCTTCCCAGACAAGAAAAAAAATTAAGGAGTTCACCATCACCAAGCCATTATTATATGAAATGTTAAAGGAACTTATATAAGAAAAAGAAGTTCAAACCTATGAACAATAAAATGACAAAAAATACATATCTATCATCAATTGATTCTAAAAAAACAAACTAAGAAATAAGAACAGAGACAGAATCAGGGATATAGAGAGTGTCTTGATGGTTGCCAGATGGGATTGGGTGTGGGGCAGTGGGTGAAGATGTGAGGGGATTAAGAAGTACAAATAGGTAGTTACAGAATTGCCACAGGGATGTAAAGTAGAGTATAAGAAATGGAGTAGCTAAAGACCTTATAAGCATGACTCATGGATGTGAACATTGGTGGGGGCGTTGCCTGAGGGAGTGGGCAGTGCTGGGTGGAAGGGGACAAAGAGGGAAAGAAACATCAGGACAATTTTAATAGTATAATTAATAGAATATAATTAAAAATCAAAATAAATAAAATATTTTAAAAAAAGAAACTTGGCTTCTCAAGCAAATTGCCAGTTATGTTCAGTGTCCTGATTTCAAACTTCCAGGAAAAAAAATGTCTGATTGGCCAGTGTCAAAGGTCCACTCATAATCCAGTCAACTGTGATTAGGAATGCAGTTTGGGCCAGAGGTGGGAGTAGATTCTCTTATAAAAGAGTGTGGCAACAATGGCTGCCATCTTCGATATAACTTAAAAGAAAAAGAGAGGGGGCTTAATATCTTTTAGTTCTAATTCTTTGTAGGGCTTTTATTTCAATTTAACTCAATTAAACAAATACTCACCTCTTCCAATCTAAGACATGATTTTTCATAAATTCATGTAACTGCTATCTAGTCATGCCTCAAAATGTGTATGTTCATTTAATAATCTATGTCGTAGTAATTCTTCTATTTCCATCCCCGCAGCCAAAAATTATTACCATTAAGCTAATGGGAGCTTAAAATTAAGAACATAGAAACACAGCATATATTATTGACCGTGTATCAGTTGCTTTCCATGGAGGATATAATAAAGTTACCATTAGATATAAGACTGGGTTGGGAGATGGGGAAATATTGCAATATCTTTTTTCTACCACTGCTGAAATCTTGCACCAAAAGAAAAAGAAGGCTATATATTTCTGCTGTAAGACATGAAGTCCATTAAAGATTCTGAGGTGGTCCCAGGATTTACAGCCCTGAGAAGCAAACATTTATTTTATAGAATCATAACTATCAGTGCTGACTGGGCAGGAAGTCAACACTAGAGCATGTGTGGGCACTAAATGTAGCTTTGTATGCAACTGAATTCCAGGCAATTGCCTCGTCTAATTCACTCAGAATTTTTAAAAAATACTTCCTTTGGAACTGAAGTTCTTTCAACTTGGTTTCAGCCCAAAGGTGAGCATTTTTTTTGAGGAGGTTAAATCTTTTCAGATGTTTTTGAAGTGTACAAAGAGGAAAAGTTAAGCCGTCCTCTATTATGCGTGCTTCTAACTTCTATTAACCAAATGGGCTTGAGCTTTACTATTTTTATTCTATTTTGAGAGTCCCATGAACTGCTAAAAAAGTAGCTTATGGAAAAAAATTCTACTCAAATAAGTCCTGAAAATAGCTACTTTCGTACTTGCTTAGAAGAGTAAACTTTTCAAATTATGTGAGGGTACAATAAGGTAAGGCCTATATATAGAAACTCATCAATTGGAAAACTGGCAGATGGAATCTGTTCATGTTCCAGAAAAAAAACCTTGAATCAAGTTTAAAAAAAGTTAACCTTTAAAGCATCTATGGATTGGAAAAACAGAGCATTCCCAATAAGTTTTAACGCTGCATTGCATAGCGGGTGAGCTTTGATGCTTATTATCTGTGTGTGGCTGGTTGCATTGCTTCCCCTTTCTTGTGTTTCATGTTTCTCATCTCATATGTGAGGCACTTATGATAAAAGAATCTATTCCAAAAGGTTGTTTGAGCAGTAAATCAGGTAATAAACAAAAAACACTTAGAAGAATGAGTGGCACATTGTAAGCTATGAATAAACCTTTCTTATTAATTACATAAAATCACCTTCTGATAGATACAAATACCATTAAATTAGAAATAATCATTGTCCTTTTAGTGATCACTTGGTTTTTCAACTTACTATTTTCTCAGAGAAAGGGAAAGAGAAAGGAAGGGAGGAAGGGAGGGAGAGAAAGAGAGAGAGAAACATCAATTGACAGCCTGTCATACCCGCCCTGGGGATCAAACCTGAAACCTAGGTATGTGCCCTGACCAGGAATTGAACCCTCAACCTTTTGGTGCACAGGACAACACTCCAACCAACTGAGTCACTCGGCTAGGGCTGTGTGCTAATTTTTAAAAAATGAAATATGTTTCATATTGCCTTTTCATAGACTTGCAATTTCAAATAACTTTTTACTTTTCTACAAACATTCAACACTTAAGGTTTATGCATTTCTTCCCTTGTCCTATTTTGCAAGCTACCAACATCCTCTCTCTCTTTTCTGTCAAGAAGTTTGTGATATGCTGTTATCTCTTTTGAATTAGAATAATCAGGCCCCAACCCCCTAATTCACTTCTTGCAGGTTTTAATTTCCAAGTGACAGCTTGTCGTAAAGTAGGGGCAGACTTACAAATATGTTTATTTCACTGTTGAAAGGTAAATAGACATCAATTTCGAAGGTAGCTAATGTCTCAAATTTTATAACCCTTAAATAAGTGATTAAAAACAGTATCAGTCCTATGAAAATAAAAGAAGGTTTTGGGTAAAATTTCTTAAATGTAACAAAAAAAAAATCTTGTTATAGTTATGACACAAAAACCAAGGTACCTATTTTCCCTTGGCACAAATAATATGTGTTGGCTGGGTAGAAATGGTTGTAATTATGTGGTATACAATAAAAGGTTCCATTGATGCCAAAAACAGAAAAATGGGTGAACCAGACCAGAAATCATGTATTGAGTAAACAGCTTCCCAGACAAATGAATTTAGCTGATTTTTAAAAAAGCAGTGTCTTTTACTTTCAGTTTTATGATCTTTATGGATACAGCCAAACTCTTTATTAAAAAAAAATTTGACGTACAAGGGTCAATATCTCATTTATAAACCAGAAACGGAGTAGTCACATGTTTAATAGAATAAATGGCCTACACTTTGGGATACTATTTTTGGGACTTTAAATACTAAGTAATGTAAAGCTAAGCTTTGTACAAGTTACAAAAGAGGGTAGAGAACTGGTTGTGTGTTAGATAGTTAGACAGATTAGAGCAGAACACGGATGAAGGGCCAGAAAGTCACTAGCGTAGAAAGCCCAGGGGACCTAATAGCAGGAAAAACTGGGAAAACAAGGACCTCGCCCCCAGGGTGACCGCTCCTCTCCTCGATTATCGCTGATCATGTAGCCTGGACCCTTCTCTGAATTATCCTCCCCTGGCATATTGCTGGTGGTGAGGTTTGGACCCTCCCCTGACCATTCCTTCCTTGGCATGTTGCCAGTCATGAAGATTAGACCCCCCCCCCCCTTAGAGGGGGAACAAACAAGGGAGCTGAAGAATAGCCCTTAAGCATTAAACCCCCAGGACAGTGAGTTTCTGACTCACATCAAATACATCCAGGCCTCAGTTGTGTTCCAGCTCCAGGCTCAGAAAAGCAACAAAACCAGACAAGTGACACCATGGCTGACCTCAGGGCCAGCTGCATTGACTAATAACCCTCTACCTTAGCACTGACCAATCAGTGGAAACCACTTCCCTGAGGAGACATACCTGGAAAAGTTGATGAGTATTCTATTGAGATCCTCCCATGGGACCTCCCCCAACGTCCCTGCCCTCCGAAACCCTCAGGACGGGGGATCCAGACTCTCCTTGTGCCCAGGAGTGCGCACCTGGACTTTCTCCCGCCCCTTCTTTCTCCCAGGCCCTTCGTCTTTTCCTTCCTCTCTCCTAAGCTCCAAGGACCCTACTTTTGCCTCTGTCATTTATTTCCTGAACCCATTTCTTCTATGGCTCACTTCTACCTCTGTGACTTTTTAAGTAAACTTTCTGTTATAGTTTGAGCCTTGGCTCTGAATTCTTTCCCAGGTAGAACTCAAGTACCCAGGTTGCTGAACCAAGGTCTGGTCTGACCCACCAGTCTAACACCTGGTGCCATGCTTGTCACCACCAACAGCTGGATTATGCTTATGAATGATGACACTGATATCTTGAGGTTTTTCTGTTTTTTCTCCTTTTACTCCTCAGAAGAAACTTCTCATTCAATTTAATTCTCTTTGATAGGAAGATGAATAATAATTATAATTTTGCAAAATGCCTGATCATCTGGGGTTCAATATGTATTTATGTAAAATTCTACATTTAAAATAACATATTTTCTTGGAATATAAAATAGAAAATGCAAAGAAGCAAAAAAAATTTAAATTTATAATTTTATTCACCCAGAGATAATCACTGTTAGCTGTCAACTTTAATACATGTACATCCAACCTCTCATTCCCCTACCATTTTACAATCAGGATTTTTAAAAAAGAGTATTTATTTATTTATACTGAGAGAGAGAGGGATGGAAGAGGAGAAAGAGAGGGAGAGAAACATCAATACGTGGTTGCCTGTAGTGCGCCCCCCTACTGGGGACCTCGCCTATAGCCCAGGCATGTACCCTGACTGGGAATTGAACCAGCAACCCTTTGGTTTTCAGGTCCACATTCAATCTACTGAGCTATACCAGGCAGGCCACAATGAAGATTTTTAAAAAGAGCATGTATTTATAACAAAATACTATAATATTGTTTGGAAATTCTCTTTTGTAACCTAACTTATGCAGTATAGACATCTTTCCATGTCATTCTTTGGAAGTTTTGGCATTTCCTAGTTTGTATAGGACCCAGCCAATCTTGGGGACCTGGTGGCTTTGGAAGGATCCAGTTACTGTACACTTGGCATAAACATTAGGACTGAGGTGTCTTCAAAGCAGTTTTAGGAGCAGTGGACATGGGTAAATGGGATCTGGAACTTTACACTGTGGATGTCTCATAATGGATTGTGCTAATAGGTTGACATGTGACAATATATAATGTCCCCCACCCCCACCCCACCCCCCAACCTGGGGACAAGACTTCTACAGCAGAGGTATGGCCACCTGCTGTTGTGCCTCTGAGAATGGGGCTGGTATCAGTAGTGATGGCAATAGCTCAAAATTGGAACTAAACTTTTTGTTGGGGCAAAGGGACATTGCTGGGGCAGTGACAACAGGAATAGTGGGTACAAGGGAAGGGGCAGATCCCTTTTTCTTCTTCTGTCTTTCTTGTCTCCCTATTGCTTCCATCTGTAGAACCTAACAGAACACTTGCAAAAGAGAGATGGCATTTTCAGAGCCCAGTCCTCGCATAAAGGAGTAGAATATAAAAGGAGAGGTTTGTAGCTGAGAGAAAACAGCCTAATCTAGCACAGGAAGTGCTTGGATAGCAATGTGATTCTCGCTTCGTAGTCACAGGGTGCTAAAGGAAATCTGGACAATCCCGTTTCTCTAATGATGAGTTCTTAATTTGTAACCACAAGCAAAGAAGCCTGTGAAAAAGGCAAGTTGCTGAGGTTAGTAAACATAAGTTCATGGTGACTGAGTTTTCCTTTAATCTAGGCTTACTATGTTAATTCAATTGATTTGTCAATAAACTAATAGCAGTAGTTTCCAAAATTATTTTTAAAAACATATTGATAGAAAAAGCTAAAATTGAAGCAATTCGTATATCAATTTTTAAAAATAAATTGAGGGAAAGTTTACATTATTTGACTTAAGAATTTGAAATTTATCCCAACTTTGTATTCTACCAGCATCAAGCTAGTGGTAAATGGTTGTAAAGTGTGAATAGGTACCATACACCAAGGGCTATCCTCTTTTCAATTTCTGTTATTTAATTTCTCCCTTGAAGTGGCTCTCCTGTTAAAGTCCAAAAAAGCAATCATGTAAGAACCATGTCTATATGTCAAAACAGTCACTCACTTGAGGAAAAAAGCAAGAAAGTAATCATATTAGTTCTTTTATGCTTGAACAGAACTCCTGATTATTTTTTCACTTTTTATTCAGTTTGGTTGGACAGTAGAACATTAGTTCATTCCCTTTATTGAGTGTCTCCAGTGTGTCAAGTTTGTTAAGTGCCTGGGATATAAAGGTAAAGAGATAGACCCTGCTCTGAGGGACTTCTGATCTACTAGATAAAGGTGGGTATGGACAGGGTCCTGCAGCAGTGACGCCTGCTTAGTGTGGCTAGTAGGGGAGTAATATGGGTGTAATAATTTATAGTTCTAATGTGAACATTTCACCTAAAATGCCATATGGTGTGCTTGAGTGTGATATTGTTATGTTGCAGAATTACATGCTTATGATTCTGTAATAAAAGACTTTGTAATAAAAAAAGAGGGGCATTATTTGCGTCAGACCCTGTATATAGTCGCTGAACTGTCTGAGATGCTGTGAGAGAACCAGGGGGACTTCCATGAAGGTCATTTGTTGCCGGGGGTGGTTAGAAAAGCCTCCATTGAGGAAGTGACTTTTGAGTCTTAGAAATTAAAATATATCGATCAAGTAGACAGTGAATATAGATAAATAACCTCCGTTAATTATTTTTCTTTCTACCACTCTCGTCTTCCCCTTTTTTGTGTAGATTAGACATTGCATATGGAAATGTCAGAGATATTGTTCTAGTGGAAGAGTAAGAACAAAACCACAGCGATATCAGGGCCAAAAGAAGAAGAAAGAACTCAGAAATATAAATACCTCTGCCAAGGAGACCAAGATTCTTTTTATTGTTTTTTTATTGTTGGTTTTTATTAAAAAAAGGGAATATGTAATTGGATACCTTATTACTTTAGTCAAAGACATATTGGAGGTACTGACTATATTCCATTGTGATTTGAGCTGCAGCCAGCAAGACCTGGCTTTAGAGAAAAGGATTACATCTGGACATAAAGGTTATGTTTTGTTGGAGTAAGGATTTAGAATAGTGATTTTTAAATGACTTCTAGGCCTTCTGGAAAACATGTTAATGTGCAGATTCTCTAGCATTCTCCCAAAATCTCCCACTGTGACATTCAGATTCAACTGGTTTGGGGAGAATAATACAAATTGGCATTTTTGAATTTTTTCATTTTTTATTGAATTTATTGGGGTGACATTCGTTAATAAAATTATAAAAGTTTCAGGTGTACAACTCTATAATACATCATCTGTATATTGTGTATTTATTTCACCAAGTGTCCTTCCATCACCATTTATTGTTCCTGTACCCAATTCTACCTCCCCCTCACCCCCTTTTACTCTGGTAATCACCATATTGTTGTTTGTATCTATGAGAGGTTTTTTTGTCCTTTAATCCTTTCACCTTCTCACCCAGCCTCAAAACCCTTTTCCCCTCTGACAGCTGTCAGTCTATTCTCTACTTATGGGTCTATTTGTACTTTGTTAGTTTATTTTGTCATCAGATTCCACATATAAGTGAAATCATATGGTACTTGTCTTTCTCTGACTGGTTTATTTCACTTAGCATAATGCTGTCCAAGTCCATCCATGCTTTTGCAAAGGGTAAGATTTCTTTCCTTTTTATGGTCAAGTAGTATTCCATCGTGTAAATGTACCACAGTTTTGTTTATCCACTCATCAGACACTGATGGACACTTGAACTGCTTCCAATATTTGGCTGTTGTAAGTAATGCCACAATGAACATAGAAGTGCATATATTCTTTCAAATGAGTGTTTCGGGTTTCTTCAGATATATTCCCAGAAGTGGAATTGCTGGTCATGAGGCAGTTCCATTTTTAATTGTTTGTGGTATCTCCAAGCTGCTTTTCACAGTGGCTGCACCAGTCTGTGTTCCCACCAACAGTACATGAGGGTTCTGTTTCTCCACATCCTTGCCAACATTCGTAGTTTGTTGATTTACTGATGATGGCCATTCTGACAGGTATGAGGTGATATGTCATTGTGGTTTTAGTTTGCATTTCTCTGATGGTTAATGACGTTGAGTATCTTTTCATGGGCCTATTTGCCATCTGCATATCTTCTTTGAAGAAGTGTCTATTCAGGTCCTTTGCCCATTTTTTAATTAGGTTATTCTTTGCTGTTTAGTCTTATAAATTTTGGGTATTAACTCCTTATCAGATGTATCATTGGCAAATATATTCTCCCATTCAGTGGGTCATCTGTTCATTTCACTGATGGTTTCCTTTGCTGTGCAAAGACTTTTTAGTTTGATGTAGTCCCATTTGTTTATTTTTTCCTTTGTTTCCCTTGACTGAAGAAATACGTCAGAAAAAATACTGCTATGAGCAGTGTCTGAGATTTTACTGTCTATGTTTTCTTCTGGAATTTTTATGGCTTAGAGTCTAACATTTAAGTTTGTGATCCATTTTGAGTTTATTCTTGTGTATGATGTAAGAAGGTGGTCTGGTTTCATTTTTTTTTTTTTTGCACATATCTGTCCAGTTTTTCCAACACCATTTATTGAATACACTATCTGTATCCCATTATATGTTCTTGCCTCCTTTGTCAAATATTAATTGAGTATAAAGTCATGGGTCTATTTCTGGGCTTTCTGTCCTGTTACATTGTTTTACATATCTGTTTTTATGCCAGTACCATGCTGTCTTTCCTACAGCGGCCTTGTAGTATAGTTTGATAGCTTGCATGATTCTTCCAGCTTTGTTCTTTTTTCTCAAGATTGCTGTGGCTATTTGGGGTCTTTTGGAGTTTCATGTAAATTTTTGGAGTATTTATTCTAGTTCTGTGAAATACAACATTGATATATTGATAGGAACTGTGTTGAATCTATAGATTGCTTTGGGTAATATGGACATTTTAATGATGTCAATTCTTCTCCACCCATGAACGTGGCATATGCTTTCAGTTATTTGTATCTTCTTCAGTGTCTTATAATTTCCTAGCACAAGTCTTTTATATACTTGGTTAAAGTTTATTCCTAGGTATTTTATTTTTTTGAAGCAATTGTGAATAGAATTGTTTTCTTAGTTTCCCTTTTTGATAGTTCACTATTGGTATATAAAAATGCAAGTGATTTCTGGATATTTATTTTGGACTCTGCTATTTTACTGAATTCATACATCCATTATAGCAGTTTTTTGGTGGAATCTTTAGGGTTCTCTATATACAGTATCATGTCACTGGCACATAATGGCAGTTTAGTTTTTTCTTTCCAGTTTGGGTGCCTTTTATTTCTTCTTCTTATCCGATTGCTGTGGCTCAAACTTCCAGTACTATATTGAATAAGAGGGGTGAAAGTGGATATCCCTCTCTGTGTTGTTTCCAATCTTAAGGGAAAGGCTTGTAGTTTTTGCCCATTGAGTATGATGCTGGTAGTGGGTCTGTCATCTATGGCCTACATTACATTGAGGTGTGTCTCCTCTATTCCCACTTTCCTGACAGTTTTTATCATGAGTGGGTGCTGGATTTTATGAAATACTTCTAGTGATATGATTATGTGGCTTTCATCTTTTATTTTGTTTATGTGGTATATCACATTTATTGATTTGCAGATATTGTACCAACCTTGCATCCTCAGAATAAATCCCACTTGATTATGGTGTATGAACTTTAACGTTTTGCTGGATCCGGCTGTGAGCAGGCACATACTGATAGTGCTACGCGGACATAGCTCATTACCACATTCTGAACCTGGAGTAGATTCAGTTTGATTCCCATTCATTTTTCACAAAAACACAGCGATTCTGAAGGGAACAGCTGACAGATAATGCCTAGTAAATGCTTTCTTTTGCTCACAGGCTCACCTCCCACGAAAGGGAGGTCAACAGCCTGTGTCCAAATGAATGACTATCATCTTCAATCCCTTAACCACAGCACTGTATCCAACATGGCAATGAAATTCCATACTAAGAGCCAACTCTAAATGATTTGTGTTGGCTCTTTGGACTGCTCATTGAGAAGCATTTCCTGAGCTGGAGTGGAAGGAGACTGTGACTGACTGGTAATGTCAGCCATGAGAGTAGGTTGAGGGTGTGGTGGAGTGTGTGCTATGTATTTTCCCACTGGCATTTCTGCACATTTGGGGCCTCGTCCCTCCTTTGATGACCCATTCTTTTCCTGCTATGAACCATTTTTGCCACACAAGCTGCCCAGGAAGGTTCACTTTCAATACTTCATTGGCCCTCATTCTTGGAATCTTTTTCTTGATGTGAGGTTAGCACATAAGTGGCATTGGTGGAATTTACCTTGTAACTGAGAGTAGTGTCAGAAGCAGAGCCAGTTCTCACATCCTGGATGGTTGGATGCTTTTATGGCCTCGCAGACATCTTTTTCTGGCTAGATCTAAAAGTCACATTCCCAGCAAACTGTCAGTTCATTTAAAAAAAAAAAGCAGGAAAGTACGATTTTGCACATGCTTATTCTGCTGTCTTTTGAAAACATTCCATCTTCCTGATTCCCAGGAGGTCACAAGAACAACTTTGCATGTAAGTGTTAGGCTAGGTATCCTGGATGATGGTAAAATATTGGTACTGTAGATCAAAAGCACAATTAACATGTGCCTTGAAACTTGGACAACTGCGGGAGCTGTGAGGCTGGGGCTTCAATATCTCCATGGGTGGTACTGTCAACATAGTACTGCTAGCTTTTTTTTTTTTTCATTTTGGCAAAGTCTAGTGTTGGGCAATGTTAGAATTTAGGTAAGTGACTGGGAGAGTTTATTTCCTTCTATTCTTCTGTCTGCTGCTTAACTTTCTTCTTCTGTTTTGATCTATTTTAATCTCTTTTCAAAGACCCATGTTTCTGTATTACTTATTCAGCATTGGGGTTTTGAGATTCTCATGAAAATGTTACTTTTCAGAATTTTTTTAAATCAGAAGCCTATTTTTTTGAAATGGTAAGACAATCTTAGGATGTCCTGTGGCAACAAGATATCTTCTGACCTTGTCTTGTGGAAAACAAAAACCCCTTCTCTTCTGATGGGAAAGCAATAAAAACCTGGACAGAACTTGATTTGGCCTGTGGAATTTGGGCAGGTCAGTTTGGTTCTATTATATGAGATAGAAAGATGAGGGGAGGAGAGAGAGAGAGAAGGAGATCAGCAGTTTTTCAAGCCTTTGAAACATGAAATTATGAAAAGAAAGTTTGCGCTAGTGAGAATCCCTTGTTCTTCTTCAACCAGAACAACTCTGTTACTATTAGTTTTCTGTAAGGGCTTTCTGCACTGGCGTGCATTTGAAAGGCAGTTTCCGTTTTTCAAATGTGAACACAACCAGCATCAATGAGCCTTAGGCCCCTTCTACCTCTAACACTTTGCATTACCCACGGTCATCAGGTAGCCCTAGGTAGGAGAGTAAGCTCGCTTTATGGTTAAGAGCATCACCTCTGTCAGATGTCTCTGTGTATGGATCACAACCACACTGTACTGTGGGTCTCCAGGCATGTTATTCTTTCAAGGCTTCAGCTATTCTCCTCTTCAAAGTGGAAATAATAGTTGTACCAGTCTCACAGAATTGTGGTGAGAACCAAATAAGATCATTAACAGTGTCCAACAAATTGTAAATGCTCGATAAATATTAGGCATTATTATTAATCTGAATAAACACTGGCGTTACACATGGTAGGCTCATCTTCTTTTACTACTTCATTTATGTTTATTTCAAATAAGCTTTCTCCTGGAGCCAGTTCTAAAGGCATTAAAATTGAATATCTACTACTTTGCTGCTTTTTAACTTGATTGTAGGGAAAATTTATATGCTTTTAGAATACTCACTTAAGAGCAAACTGATGTTCAAAACACACTGTACCATACCATGGCTATGTAGATTTTTGGTCAAAGATTTTCAGTAAAAAGTTAAAATGAAACAAATATTTAAGACAAAAAAAATGGTTTCTGTGGATGATGCTTTGCTAAAAAATGAGCTTTTTCTTGAATTTTAAGCATCTGTTTGCTGAACTTTATTTTTCTTTGAGTCTTTGGGTCTCAGTTTCTTGGATTAGCTTGGACCAGATAACCTTTCAGATTCAACACTGATGACTCTAAGTTTATTTTCATATACTGTGGTACACTAGTCAATTCGTCTCATTTCTCCAGGCCTCTGTTTCCTTGGGTGTAAAGTGAGAAGATAATGTCCCTACCTATCAACTGTTTTTAATTCAAGCATTAGAGTTTTAACTTTTCTTTTTGTGCTTCTCTGCAACTTAATTTCTGGTTATGTAGTCATCACTAGAACTGTATCACAAAATTGTATCACAAAATAATTCCTAAGCACATGGTTCTAGGGGCATGGTTAAAACCCGCACCAGGCAGTTTCTGGGTGCCGGAGACACAACAGCAAAAAGATACATTTTCTGCCTGTGGGAACTCTGACCTAAGACATACAGTAATGATGATGACAATACAAGCAATAAATGCAAAGATAATTGCTTTAATGGGAATAAGCATAGCATTCACTGGAAGACTAAAGATAAAGAGAATAAAAGCAGCCATGATGTTTGTGAAGGTCGAGGTAAGAAAATGGGAGAATGTGTTCAAGGCTGGAAGGACGAGAGAAAAGGGCTAGACCAGGAATTACAAATTGTTCAGCATTGTTTGAATTGAAATGTAAGAGCTTTTGTATGCCATTTCATTGAATAATATCTGGTCATATGTTAAGATTATTGAAGCATAATTGTAATGTCAAGATTTTAAGTTAAAATGGAAAAGTGTTTTTAATATAAACTTCTGAAACTCTTAAAAATACGTATGTTCAGGATCATTGGTTTTGTATTTTGCCTTAGAAGAAACTAAATCGGGAAATTAATTAAGAGTGCCTGGAAACAAATACCAATGTATTTTACTTTAAAATATTCCCAGAGGAGTTTTCTTTTCATCAGATGACCACCGATCAAATTTGGACATATATTTTTAAAGTGAATGTAAGATAATACTTCTTGTTTTTTAAAGTTTCATGGATTTTCATATTTTGCAAACTTAAAGATTTAATGTAATTTACACCATAAAATCTGCTTATCCACCCACAGTTGATTGCCTGACATCTGACCTGTTCCTCCACTTTGAGTAAATTGAAAATTCTTTTTTCTTAAGTGATATTAGAAGATAAAAACAAATAAAGCAAATATGCTTTATGAAAGCAAAGATCTGATCAACGATGCCAGCTGTGATTCAAGTTTTGTAGAAAGAGCACAGGACT
This sequence comes from Mormoops blainvillei, assembly GCA_004026545.1. Classification (NCBI taxonomy): domain Eukaryota; kingdom Metazoa; phylum Chordata; class Mammalia; order Chiroptera; family Mormoopidae; genus Mormoops; species Mormoops blainvillei. Next base: position 186,599 of record PVJD01001105.1, on the reverse strand, counting down.
CAGAAGCTGTGAATTCAAGGTCCTGTTATTTACCTATCATTTCAATAATGATATTGTAAACATTTGTTACTTCATTAGCTCTTCTAAAAATTATGTGGCCATATGGTTTAAAGAATCAGATTCTTCTAGAAGACTTGTATAACAACCAGAAGTACCATAAGCCTTCCCCTTATTTCCTATTTTCTACAGGCAACAACTTCCAACGCTTAGCTTGATTCAATTTTTACCTCCATATCTCCAAATAACACGCTTATATTGCCACTTCTGGATTTTAAAAGTTTTCATCATTATCTATTGATATTACCCTAAAGCAGACGAGGTGTCACTTTTCACCACTGCCCTACCTCAAAGCCGCCACTACACACATGCACACTTTCCAGTCCCCGAAATTCCTAATCTAGTTATATTTCAATTTAGTTTTGAGCAGCATTCATGGTTTACATTATTGCAACTACATAAACACTAGTTACAGCTCAGCCATGTAGCATATTCTATGTTGACTGTGCTGCATAGCATTTTTTAATATTTGAAATTATTTCCTGTCTATTTTTTGTACCATAGTTTTCTATAAACCAATCACAAATTTAACCCTAAAGTTGCCACCAACTGTCTTAATCTCCTCTGAATATGTTTTAACTCTTCAAGAATTCTATGTATTTAATCTAGAAGAAATCCCTATCCTGAGACTTCTGACTTGTTCCAATTTTTGTTCTCCTCTCACCATCATTCCAAGGAACACCTTTACCTCTTTCATGTGCTGGATCTCTTGTTTTCTGTGTTCCATGTTTTTCTGTTTATCTTGGTTTACTCCCTTCTTTTGGTGATACACTGTCTTCGGTAGCTGGCTCAGGTGGAGTATACCTAGGAATGAATTTGTCCTCCTGTTGGATTGATAGTTGCACTGGGTATATACATCTGTGTAAGAAATTCTTTTCCATCAGGCCCTGTTCCATTGCTTTCTAGCTCCTGGTGTTTCATCCGTTTGGCAGGACTCCTGTGTTTTCTCTGTGCCGGCACACATGAAGCTAGCACGGGTGGAGAAAGTCCGGGCAAGCAGGCCGATCCCATTACAAATACAGAGTTACCAACATCGGCTGGACTCTCAACAGCACCAATTCATTCTTTACAGATGGAAAGCTAATTTGAAAACTCTATAAGCAAAAAATACAAACAAAACCTTTCTACTTCTTTCAAACCTCTGGCAGCTCTCCTTCCTATATACTTTCGACAGGTAACTTTGACTTTTACTCTTTTGGGAAAAATAAAACCCACCCGATGGGATTCCCTTGTGTTCTAGAAATGAAACTTGCACACTGACCTACATTTATATCCATCTGTTCATCTTCTGATGAGCTGTTTCTCCTCTACTTGTTCATGCTTTCAAAGCCCTGTAGTACTGATCCCTCCTATTTCTTTTCTTATATATTTAATTTTTGTTAACTGGATCATTTCCAGTGCTTAATTCTCAACCATTAGATCAATCGCCCAAGCTACCAGCCAACCAGCCCAATGAAAAACAAAGAGCTCTTCCTCTACCCATGTTATCCTTCAGCTATTGCTCTTTCCTCCTCTTTTCAGGCAAACTTCTTCCAAATTGTTGTCTTTACTCCTAATTTCATTAGCTATATTCAGTCCTTTACCAGTTTATCCTGACTTTCTTGCTAAGATCCTAGTGACCCCCATCAAAATGTTTTGACCTCCCTTATTATACAAAGATAATCATGCTTTCCTTTTTTGAAATAGTCTTTTTCCTGGGTATACATGACAAAGCTTTGTTTTGTTTTTAATTCTTCCTTTACTAGCGCCATCTCCTTTCCCATGATACTGTTATCTACTATTGGAATTTGTGAAAGGCTCTTTCCTTGATTCTCTTGTCTTCTAATTCTCTGTTATTTTCCTAGACAATCCTACCCATGCCTATGATCAGAATGACCACCTACAAACAACACATTTGAATCTCCAGTCAAGGTCTCTTTTTCTGAACTCCAGACCCTTGTATCCAGTTGCTTGCTTAGTTCTTGGGGGTTTCAATGGCACCTCAAACTCAGTATGCCCAATTCAAGCTCATCTTTCCTCCAATATATTAAGGCCTCTTCCGGTGTTTTCTATTTCAGTGAATGGTACCTATCTCTCTCCAATAATGCTAGCCAGGACCTTAGGGTCATTCACATTTCCCTCTTCATCACCCTGTACCGAATCTGTCACCAATCTAGTTGGTGATGTTTACCATCAGAATATTTCCCAAATCCTTTCATGTCTCTCCATCTTCACTACTCTAGGTAAGCAACCAGCATCTACTGTCTAAATTTTCTAGATAGTCTCTTAATTGGTTTACCTACTTTTATCCTTATCCCTCAATCTGCTATCCATATGATAGCCACAGTCATTTTTTAAAAATGCAAATCTAAGTACCCTATCCATTATTGAATGTCTCTCATGGCTTCCTTCTGTTCTAAGGATAAAAATAAAAAAACACCTTAACTTGGCTTTCGTGCTCTCCTCCTTATCTCTCGTGCCTTAGCACCATCTAATTCTTCATTGTCTTTTACCAGCTTGGGGTGGTCTTCTTTTAATTCTTCCATGGAAGAATGCATGCTCCCTCCTCCAACCACAGAGTCTTTGCTTATGCTGATCCCACTGAGAGACAGTATAGGTCGGTAGCTTAATACAGAGTACCTAAAGCCCAACGTTCAAGGGAGGCTGCCCGGGCTCACATCCTGATTCTGCAACTTAGTTGTGCAAAGTTGGGTAAGTTATTTTACTGCCTGTGACTCAGTTTCCTCAACTGAAAAACCAGGGTAATTGTAATATCGAACCTCAGGGATACTATTATGATTGAATGATCATTTGTAGGAAAAGCTCTTCCCTCCCGTTTCTTGCCCAGTTAATTTCTTTGCAAACTTCCATTCTCAGCTCCAGGGGCGTTGTCTCTGAGAAGTCTCCACGGACCTCTCTGACTAAATCTGATTACTCCATTATAGGATTTCCTGTATCTTGAGTCTCTTATTTTCAATGCTTACTATAGGTGCAGTACAATATTTTTCTGAGTAATTTATTTATTTTTGCTCAACATCCTATCTTTCTCATTAGAATGTCAGCTCCAGAAGTGGCGTTTGCTTTCGGTCACAATTCTTTGGGTCTAACACCATGCCCAGCACATAGTATGTTCCCAAAAAATATCTGTTGCCAGAAAAGATGGTAAATATACCCGATGCAAGTCTCCTCGATAACCTCTTTAGGTGCTTAAATTAGTGCTTTGCACAGCGCTTAATACTTTCAGAGAAGGGATGTACGGTGGTGAATCAAGCAGTTAACTTGTACTTCTGCTCCAGGTTCTTCACTAGGTGACCAAGCAGGAGGGTTCTCTGCTCAACGAGGCAGGGTTGTGTGAAGATTATGTGTCAAATACACACATGGGTTTGATCCTTGGCTTTGTTATCTGTTGTTGTGTGACTTTAGTCATGTCATCTGACTTCCCACAGTCCCAGTTTTCTCATGTCAGTTACACCACAGTACCCAGCCAGAGTCAACTGTTAATTAAGCAACTGAACCTGTAAGAATTTCAATTAACCTTAAGCATAGTACATGACTATCCACAGGCCCACGCCAGTAGTATGGCTTTGCCCTCATGTATGTTAGTAGGCCTCCCTCTGTGGTACAGTGAACAACTACTATCCTGTCCCACCTCCCTTCAAAAAGAGTGAAATCTTTGTGCTTTGGGTCACAAAACAAAAGAGGGTATGAATCGGTGTCAGCTAGGAAAGTAGAGTTCCAAAGGTATTCCTAGTGCAAACAAGTCTCTTCTTTCCTGGTGCTTCCAGTCCAAGTTTGAGAGTGGCAGTGGGTGGGCTGGCCAGGGCAGATAGGATCAGAGGTTCATTTGCTGGTTATCATCTGTGAGACACTGATCTTGAGAACAGAGAAGAGCCCTCAGTGCCTGACAAGAAAGCCTGGATCCAGCTAACCATCATTGTAATCTCAGAGCCCTTTCATCTCCTTAAAAATAAAATAAAATAAAATAAAATAAAAAATCAGCTGAACCCATTCCTTGAGAATCACATAGAAAATGACTCCATCCTCACCTCATTGAAGAAAAAACTTCCTTTCCTCGCAATAAGAAGAGTAAGCCTCTTGTCCACCTCTTGTGCAAGCTGGCTACTTTGCTGGGATGGTTGAGAGGGACGATCTGAGTTTGAACTCTTAGTGGAGGAATGAACTGCATGGGAGCAATGACCACAAGTGATGTCTGTAAGAGATGGACATTGTTCTTTCCGCAGCCCTTCTCTTTTCTCCCTCCTGTTTCCAGCTTGTGGGATGGACTGGGGTTGTGGGTTTTAGCGTGTAGTGTGTTGTAAGTAGAAGGGAAACTGTGTGTGCACTTCATGTGCGTTCTGGAGGGTGCTGTGCTTGAACTTGGAGAGTGTGTTTGAACTATGAAAGTATGTGCGTGGGGCAAGATCTATACGTTTAAATGCAGAAAAGTGGTAGTGTGTACGTGGTGAGTGTGTGTGCGCGAGTGTGTGCAAGCGCCAGGGGCCGCCCGCCCGCGCGCGCGTCCGCCCGCCCGCCGGGGCTCCCGTGGGCCTGCCGGGCCAATGAGCGCGCGGCTGCAGGGGCGGCGGGCGGGGAGGGAGCCCCGGAGCCCTGCGGATGGATGCGCGGGCGGCGCGGCGCGCTCATTTCGCGCGGGCGTTGCTGGCTGGGGGCGGTGCAGCCACTGGCCCAGGACCGAGGCCGGGACCCGGGGCGGCGGGCAGTGTGGGCGGCGCCCAGGGCTGGGATGCGCCGGGGACTCCGTGGCGGCGGCGTTGGCGGCGGCGTCGGCGGCTGCGGGTGGACGAGGTAGCGCCGCGGCGCGGGGAGCCAGACGAACCCGTCCGGCAAGCGAAGGCGGCGCAGGCACAGCGGCGGCTGCAGCCGGAGCCCGAGCACCGCACGCCCACCATGGCCGCCCAGGGCGAGCCCGGCTACCTGGCGGCGCACTCGGACCCGGGATCAAACAGCGAACGCAGCACTGATTCGCCCATGCCTGGCTCCGAGGACGACCTTGTCGCCGGGGCGCCCCTGCATAGCCCGGAGTGGAGCGAGGAGCGCTTCCGCGTGGACAGGAAGAAACTCGAGGCCATGTTACAAGGTAGGCATCCCCCCCGCGTTCTCGGACTCCCCCATTGCGTCCCCAGCCCCATTCCGGACATCCTCGTCGCTCGTCCCAGCGCCCGCCACTCCGGCCCATAGCCGACTTAGTTCCCTGGTCCCTTTACCCGCGGAGCCGGCGGACACCTATGGAGTGGAGATCTAGCGGGACTCTCCACCCTTCCACGCCTCTCAGGTCTCTAGGCACCGGGGACCCTGTGCTAACTTGCCGGCTTCATAAAAGCCTAAGGCCGAGTTTGTACCGGCGCGCCCAAGTTGCGTTCTGGACTTTGGAGATGCCAGCTTTAGTGCGGACACCTGGGCTGTGCCATCCGAGCCCACTCTGACCGCACAGAGCATGTGTGACTCCCCACTCGCTAGGAGCCTTGAATTCTAGCTCTGTCTCTCTCTGTCTGTTTCTCTCTTTCCTCTTGTCAGTATCCACTTCCTCCAGCTGAGGGGCCTTGTCTGGCTATTGGAAAACGCTCTGCAGATGTCAAGGCTTAAGACAGGAGTTCCGCCCACCATCCTCCACCCTGGAGCAAGAGGGGCCAGGATGGGGGTGAGCATCGAAAGCTGGGGATTGTGTCAGGGCAATGCTGCTGGGTTGGAGCACAGTATGTGTTCATCTCCTGACAGGCCTATAAAACACATCATGAGTTAAAATAAGTTCATAAAAATCTTCCAGTACTATGGGTGTCTGACTGTGTCTTTCACAACTTGGGATTTTTTTTTTTTAACTCCCTAGTTTCTTTGGGACTTTCCCAGGCATAACAGCTTTAACCATATTGTACTGAAAACAAATTCTGTGTTTTAATGGGAGGATTGGAGTTCTCTGAGTGAACGCTAAAATGTCCAAGGTCATTTTGCCCTTCCTTAAAATGTTAATTACTAGCCTAACTGTAGCCACAGATGTGGCTTATTTCCTTCATCCAGAGAAATAAAGTATTTTGAATGACTGTCATTCTTAAAGTACTGAAGAGGACCAGGCATTAGTTTCACTAAGGGCGAGTAGTGGATTCATTCAGTAGCTAATGTCCTTATAACAAGGGAGCATTGGAGCCTTCCAGCCTTTTTTTTGTGTGGCTTTATGCATAACTTACTTTGACTTTATCAGTCAATGCATCGCAATATGGGAGCTATTTAGCCTCTGGAAATGCAGTGGCTTTTTAGAACATTTAAGCAGGTTATTTTAAGAGAGAACAACATGTTTTCCAAAACAATAACTTGGTGGAAACAAATAGCAGGAGTGTTTGGCAGGCGTTTTTGGATGAGCTACAAATTCATCTCCCTTGTTGCTTATTTTTATTGATAAACATCCCTAGTGCTTGTCATGTCTCTCTCTCTCTCTTCCTCTCTGTCTTTTCCCCCCTTAAATTATGTGACTTTTTAGGAGAGTTACTTCTGTGATAAGCTGTTCAAATTGGAATATTGCAAAGTGGATTTGGGAATTAAAGCCCCAGGTGCATTTTGGTAACCCATTTTAGTTATCTCATTTGTTTTATGATTCTTTTTGTCTAGTGTCTGGTTATAAAACAAAATATTACATTCATTCAGAAAAATATTGTTGAGAAATTGTTTGGATTTAACTGACACACTGCATACCTACCTTTTCAACAAGTTTCCTATTTGTTTTCTCCATGCGTTTGGAGTGGTGGTGGATCTTCTAATAATAATATGTCTCCCTTATCTGTTTTATCCATGCACATACAAGTAACACTAGTGATGTTAGCTTCCAGGAAGCCCTCATGCATAACTTGAGCTTTAGAAGTGGATTTCTTTTTAAAAATAATTAATTTTCATTTAGAATAAAATGAAATATGGGTGAAGCATTTTTAAATTTAAGGCTTTTCCCTTTGTAGATATGGTATTCTGACGTGAGATGGTTTAATATTGCTTTGCAGTGGTAAGGGTTTATTTACAGAAAGTCTTAACAGAGTTCACATTTTTTCACCAGCCAATATATAATGAAATATTCACATTTTAACCCCAAAGAATTCTTTAATGATTGAACATAGTGCTTTAACTTTCCAAAATTACCAACAAGTGAATTATGCCTTCTAAGGAAGTAAACTTTGAACAAGTTTAACAATAGAACCCAGTGCAGGGTGTACCAAGGCATTTTGTGATGCATGGTTCTAGTGTCCAATTATGTAGAACCACCATGTTGGAAGGAATAAGACTAGTTTTCTGAACCAGACACAATCGTGCCTTACTGCTTTATACCAGATGGTGATTGCAAGTGTAGACGCTGGAATCCCACAGACTGGGGTCCCTGTGGGACACTGGGCCAGTTCCCGGGACTCTATTTCAGTTTGCCCTTACGATTTTGTGAGCATTATTAGTGATAATGACCAATAAGCCAAAACTTGCCACACTGATAAGAGCTTAATATTTATCAGTTGTTTATCATTATTAATAAAGTATTACAGCATGGATTCAAAAGATTTCTAGTGCCTATCACGATTTCTGACATATAGCATATACTTAAATAAAGGGAACAAAAAAATTTAGCAATTTCATAATTGCAGAGATGAAATAGATACCAAGGTAGGAAATTTGACCAGTCAACAAATATTCTAACATTGTTAGCTGTTCTTGGGTGAGAAAAAAAATTTTCATTTGAAAAGTGCCAAGTCAGTAAAGTCTGCATTTGGTTGGGTTTCTGATTATTGTGAATTTGGAGTTGCCATTTTTCTTTTCACAGTTACTTTAAACTATGTGCAAGTTTCCAATTCAAATCAGGATAAATAAGATTATCTGCCTTTAAGTCTACATAGTGCAAATTGGTGATTATAATGCTTGGAATTTGTTTCCAGAGAAAGTGTCCTGGGGGCAAGTTAATCTTTAATGGGTTGTATTTTTATTAGTAGAGAAATTCTTCTACGCAATGGACCAAAAATTCAGTGAGGTTAAAATGTGGGGAGTGGAGTAGTGGTCACAGAAATGAAATGCCGTTCTTGGATTATCATCGACTCCCCAAAGAGCTGACACGAATAAAACCACCAGGCTGAAAATGTAGGGGAAAATCACTAGTTTTTCTTTTCTTCTCCTTCTTTTTCTGGGGACCCAATAAGTTCTTTGGAACAGCCTTACAGAAGAGCTGGCATTTGTGTTCAAAGCCTAAATGAAGATTATCCATTTTATTAGTCAATAGTTTTGTAAATGGTAATTTATTTTCAAGTTTAGTTTAGTTTTTTGATTGGTATGATCAGTCTTGGGATGGATACCATGAACAGCATTGTTTAATTGTAAAGAAAAATTGTTTTTAATCGATTTAATACTGATCTTCAAAATTTAGATTTTATGCTTCCTGTGAGATCACAGTGTTGATTCATTTAAGTCAGTTAACTGAGAGTTATGGTGTGTAAGGAGGGAGGAGAGGTATAGAGGAAGTCTGGGAGAGGTAGAAAATAAATAGGTCAAAAGAGTCGCAAAGAGTTTTAGTGTTTGGCAGGAGTCCTGAGAAGCCAATGTGAAATCTGTGTATTTTAACTCTTGATTTTTCTTTTTCTGTGGTTGTTTACATCTTACTTACTTTTCTTTTTATGTTGAAAAACATGTATGTGTACAATACAATTAAAAATTCCTACATAAAATTTAGAAGCGTAGGTACTTTAAAAGTGCTGAATCCCTTGAGTTTAATCATAGAAAGAAGGAAGTGTTAAGTGTCCTGTTATCATGAATTGAGGTTGACATCTGCTGGGCTTTTAGGATATTGCTGTTAAAGACTCTAAAAACCATGTTGCATTTTTAAAATAATAGGCACAACTTGGATCATTTACTGCTGCTTGCTTGCAGTGCAGAACTAGCCACTAAAACAGGCTATCACATAATTGATTAAAAGAGCAGCAATTATGTTATCTCTTTAATTTGGCAGACTTCAGTGAAGATTGTCTTATGATTAGGTGAATAGATAATTTTTTAGATGTTTTTGTGGGAGTAGGGAGAAATAAGTAAAAATAAATGAATATAGGGAGTACTGAAAATGAAAATACTTATAAATTAGAGCTATGCATAATATAGTTTTCTAGCTACTGTTTGGTTAATGCTAATAAACAGCAAGAACAAATCACTGAATGAAGCTTAGTGGTTTAAAGTACAGGGTTCTGGGCCAGATCGGGATTTGAATCTTACTGTTACCTGTTAATAGGGAGCTTGGGAAGAAAATTCATCACCTGCAGAGTCCTTTCTAAAAAGGGGTGTTGATGATAGTGCCTGCATCCTTAGGTGGTTGTGATAATTAAGAGAAAAAAGATCTATATAGAATATCACAGTGCTGGCCACATAGGACGTGCCGAATGCATTAATAATAACTATATTCATTATAAAGCATAGTTTGTAAAATTCACATTCTAACTGAAAATGAAAATCAAATAATTGGAAAACGAACTAAATGGTCCTCTGATACACGAACATTCACAGCTCTCAAAATATTATTATTGGCCTTCCTGGTAGCTCACCGTGTCCCTTGTAAAGGTGGATGAGTACATACTGAGTAAAAGTATATTAAACCTGAGTGTGGAATTACAGAGTTTCCTCAGGATGGGAGGGCTTTACATCCTCTTTAGTTGTAATCATTCCTGTCTTGAGTGTTTCTCATTCTTTAAACGTCCTGAGTCAATCAGTTCTGATATTTTTACTATAGACTAACAGCAAAATCAATTAATTTCCCTTCTAATTTTGTATTGCTCTGAACTTGTCATTTACTGGTGTCTAGACCGAGACGTTTTCCAAGATAATGCTGTACCCGGGCCAATGTGTTCTATTTGCTCACTTGTAAGATGGGGACAATAGTAGTATCATCTGGGGATGCTGTGAATGATGATAATTATCATGATGATAATTATCCCGATATTATCACGATGATAATCCATGAGCACTGAATGCGAGGTAATGCAAGCAAAATGCATAGCCCAGCACCGGGCACACAGGGTGCCAACAGACCCTAGCACGGCGGCGGCAGTGTGCTGCGTGAAGGATAGAGGCCTCAAAACACTGGAAAGCAAATGCTCGTCACTCTTAAAAAAAAAAACTGCCTTTGAATCCTTTTTCTTTAGGGGAAGGGGCGATTTATTTTTTAGTGGCAGTCTTCTTCCAATTGGAAAGTTTGTTTAGAGAGTTGTAGTTGAGTGAGGGAGCAGAACTGAAGGTTAAGATACTTTATAATCTAAATGAAAAAAATCCATCATGGGTTGTGTTGCTTGGCAGTAACAAACTCAGAACCTGCCATCAGACTGGCTGGGGGTCCTGACTCGGCCTGTGGTGGAGTCCTGTGAGGACAGAATGAGGTGGACGTTATAGCCCTGCATGCATGGGCATGGATTAACCACTCTTAGTAACTGTATACACTCTCAGTAAGTCTTATCTCTGTGAAGATTTGAAGGGCAGGCGGTTGGTTTAGTTGATCATTGATGACTTAAAACACTGAGTGTTTTGTCATATCAATGCGTTTAACAGGCAGGAATGTATTTGGCTGTGATTAATGGAAAACCCAACACAGAGTGGCTTAAATAGGCTGGGGGTTATTTTCCTCACCTCACCAATAATCTGGGGCTAAGAGGTGCAGGCCCCATAGGTGCCCAAGAAGCCCAGAGAATTGCCTTCTTGCATCTGCTGTCCTGAGCCTGTGGCCATCGACCTCATTGTCGAATGCTGGCTGGGCTACGCCTCCAGTTGCACTGTGGTCCGTGCAGGGAAAGAGAGGGGAACAGAAGTTCTCTTCTCTTTTTTCTTTTTTGGTGTAATCCAGGAGTAAACGTAAATCCCAGTGAAGAAACATCTTTGATCATGTAAAGCCGTTCTGGTCTTGTTACTCCTTTTACAAATAAGACCTAGGGCCACTAAGTACTATAACCATATTTTTTTTCCCTTCACCATTTTCCTCATGTCAGATTTTTTTTTCCATTGAAAATTGCACACTGCAAATGCCCATTTTACCTTTTTTACTGTATGATATTCTTTCTACCCTTCTTCTTCCTTTCTGCCCATCACCTATCTCAAATTGCTTTTAGAATTAGCAGGTTCAGTGTAATTCAGGCTTCTGCCCTTTGGTTTTTTTGTAGATTGTTCTCTGGTCAACAAAATCAGAATTTGTTCAGAAGATGAAGTCAGTTTGGAGGCAGTTTGATAGAATTATCATCAGATTTGTGCCATGTTTTGCTGTTTGAAATTGTGTAGAATAATGAACTAATTAAATACAACAGTTGGCTTATCCTGGAATTATTCTAAAATATAGTTCTTGAAAAATAAATGAGGGGGCTGGAGGGTGGATGGAGGTGAAAGAGGGTGTGGGGGAATAAATGGTAAGGGAAAAAAAAACCCTAAAAAAACCCCGCATGGGATAATAGTGACCATATAGATTCTTTTATGTAAAAGGCCTATTAATAAACTGCCAGAGATGAGGCAAAATTTAATACTAATTTATAATGGCTTTTGCAGTGTGTGGGGGTGGTCTTGGCAAGAAACCCTTGTTATGTTGCAAAAGCTGCCACATTTGATTTTTAATGCTTGTGGTACTAGTGTTTAGGGCAGTATCAAAAATGCACAAACCATTGCTAGAAACATTATGTAGATGTTATACATTTGTAAATCCACTTCCTCCCTAATAAGTGACTAATAATAGTAGGTGATGAAAGCATTTATATTTATAACAAGTACTAAAACCCGCTCCCATTTATGATACTGGCATATGAAAAGATATGGCCACTTTCTAGCTATAGTTTCTTTGTTACGGTGATTACAATAAACCAGATATTAGTTTGCATATTGAGTTGATCTGGAACTTAACTACATCTCATGTATAGAAAGATGCTTAAACAAGGGATTTGAATATTAGCCATTGCTTTTATTTCCAATTATGAAAGTGATACAGACTTATTACAGAATAATTGAAAGTACAAACAGGTGTAAAAAAGAAACAGCAAAAGTCATCCTTAAGTCCCAAGTCCAGCAATAACCAGTGATAACATTTTGAGATTTTTTTACTTGTCTTTAAAAAAATGTACCTGTATGTAAATTTATTTTTGTGATAAATGTTGCTGTGTCACGTACAGTGTTAGGCTTTGGGGATACAGACAAAACTAAGATACATATAGTCCCTAACTTTGTGTGACTTGTTGTGTCACGTAAATGCTAAACTGGGATCACACTTCTTTTTCACTTCAGATTGCATGATAGGTATTTTTCTATTTCATTAGAGATTCTCGAAGAAGATGGTTTTAAGTGGCTGTATAATATCCCCTTGACATGTCGTACTTTGCTTAAACATTACCGCATTTTATAACATTTTCAGGCGGCTTGGCAGTGGGAAGGGCCTGATAATTGTATTCCAGCTGCCTGAGATTCAGATCCTGGCTCTGTCATTTATTGGTTGCATGGCCTGTGTTCAAGTTGATAAGTTTTCTGAGCTTCAGTCTTCTCGTCTCTAAAATGGGGAGGTAAAAGTAGTTTCTAGGTTGTGAGGGTTAGAAATATTGTACGTAAAACACACACGAGGGCCAGATACAGTGTGCATACTTCAGAAAGGCAGATAATGATATTAATGCTGCTGCCCCAAACACTTTTGCCTAACAACTTTTTTTCATCCTTGATTATTCTCAAAGGAAAAGTTCTTACCAGTGAAATTTTGGGGGCAAAAGGGGTGGACATTTTAAGGGTATTGATAAAGTTTGCAAAATTACTCTTTGGAAAGATTCACAGGCGAGGCAGAAGAGACGACGTTTGTAGGATATCTGTTTCTTGTACCTGTGATCCCTCAACCTGGTTTATTTGAGCTGGTGGTTGTGAGAAATTAGGGAGTAATAGAATTTGCAGTTTAGAGTTAGAGTTCTGTTTGTTTCTTTTGCTGAAATTTTGAATGCTGTCTGTGGACCAATAGTTTGTAACATTTGTGTACATAAAAATCACCTGAGGAGATCGCGTGAAGTGGCACAGTCTGGCCTCCCTCTGAGGTGGCAGTGCTGTATGTTTGAGGGTTGTTAGTGGCAGTAGGAATCTGGATTTTGAAAAGAATCTCATGTGAGCCTCCTGTAGGTGGTCCCAGGACCGCACTGGGAGAAGCCTTGCTAGATGATGATTCATCTAAGAAGATTCAGATTCTTTTCTTCCTTTGATTCCCTTTATTCTTGATGCTAGTACTTTGTCCATGTTATGAAACCATTTTGAAGCATTTACTCTAGGAGCATAATTTATAACTGGCACACTGTTGTTTGGGGTTGCTTGTCATAAGGGACCTGGGGGAAGAGTACAGATATATATATTTCTGTGGAAGGGATGTATTGTCTTTGTTATTGCTCAACAGGCCCAAAATGCATTTGATTTTCCTACAGATTCCCATCAAGTTAGGCATAATGGACACCTGTTTATAATAGTATATTATGAAATAGCTTAAATGCACAGTTTTTTATTACAGAAATTTAAAAAGTAATATGAAGGGAACTTGTATTTATTTTAAAAATTTATTTATTGAATTTATTGGCGTGACATTGGTTAATGAAATTATATAGGTTTCAGGTGTACAATTCTATAATACATGATTTGTATATTGTATTGTGTGTTCACTACCCAAAGTCAAGTCTCCTTCCATCACCATTTATCCTCCTTTTATACTCTTCTACCTTCTCCCACCCTCCTTTCCCTCTTGTAATCACCATATTGTTGTCTGTCACCCAACCCTGTTCCCTCTGACAGCTGTCAGTCTGTTCTCTGCATGTATGAGTCTGTTTCTATTTTGTTTGCTAGTTTATTTTGTTCATTAAATTCCACAAATAAGTGAAATCATATGGTACTTGTCCTTCTTTGACTGGCTTATTTCACTTCACGTAATACTGTGCAGATCTATCCCAGCTGTTGCAAAGGGTAAGACTTCCTTCTTTTTTATGGCCAAGTAGTATTCCATTGTGTAAATGTACCACAGCCTTTTTATCCACTCATCTACTGATGGACACTTGGGCTGCTTCCAAATCTTGGCTATTGTAAATAACATTGCAGTGAATAGAGGAGTACATATATTCTTTCAAATCAGTGTTTCGGGTTTCTTCAGATATATTCCCAGAAGTGTAATTGCTGGGTCAAAAGGCAGATCCATTTTTAATTTTTTGAGGAAATTCCGCACTGCTTTTTACAGTGGCTGCACCAGTCTGCATTCCCACCAACAGTGCATGAGGGTTGCCTTTTCTTCACATCCTTGCCAACACTTGTTGTTTGTTGATTTATTGATGATAGCCGTTCTGACAGGTGTGAAGTGATATCTCATTATGGTTTTAATTTGCATTTCTCTGATGGCATTGAACATCTTTTCATATGCCTGTTGACCATCTGTATGGCCTCTTTGGGGAAGTGTCTATTCAGGTCCTTTGCCCATTTTTTAAATAGAGTTGTTTGTTTTTTGGTGTAGAGTTTCACAGGTTCTTTATAAATTTTGGATATTAACCCCTTATCAGATGTACCATTGGTGGATATGTTCTCCCATTCAGTGGATTGTGTGATTTTGATAGTTGATAGTTTCCTTTGCTGTGCAAAGAATTTTCAGTTTGATGTAGTACCATTTTTTTGTTGTTGTTGTTTCCCTTGTCTGAGGAGATATATCAGAAAAAATGTTGCTGCGAGAGATGTCCTAGATTTTACTGCATATAATATGATATTATATATTGAGAACCTTAAACATTCCAGCAAAAAAGCTACTACAATGGGTAAATGAATTCAGTAAAATAGCAGGATACAAAATAAGTATCCAGAAATCACTTGCATTTTTATACAGCAATAGTGAACTATCAGAAAGGGAAGCTAAGAAAACAATCCCATTCACAACAATGGCTTAAAATAAGTACCTAGGAATTAACTTCAACCAAAGATGTAAAAGACCTGTACTCAGAAAATTATAAGACACTGATGAGAGAAAAATGAAGAAGATACAAATAATTGGAAGCATATACTGTGTTCATGGGTGGGAAGAATTAACATTAAAATGTCCATGCTACCCAAAGTAATCTATAGATTCAACACAGTTTCTATCAACATACCAACCTTGGATCCCCTGAATAAATCCTACTTGATTATGGTGTATGATTTTTTTAATGTATTGCTGGGTCTCGTTTGCTAATATTTTGTTGAAGATCTTAACACCTATGTTCTTTAGGGATTTTGGCCTGTAATTTTATTTTTTTGTAGTGTTTTTATCTGGTTTTGTAATTAGGATAATACTGGCCTTGTAAAATGATCTTGGGAATCCTCCCTCCACTTGAATTTTTTAGAATAATGTGAGAATAGGTGTTAGTTCTTTGAATGTTTTGTAAAATTTCCCAATGAAACCATCTGGTCTTGGGCTTTTATTTGTTGGCAGTTTTCTGATTACAACTTCAGTTTCACTGGTTGTAATCTGTCTATTCAGATTCTTTGATTCTTCCTGATTCAGTTTTGAAAGATTGTGTATTTCTAGGAATTCATCCATTTCATCCAGATGGTCTGATATGTTGGCATGTAGTTGTTCATAATATTTTCTTACAATCTTGTGTTTCTTTGATGTGAGATATAAGTATTGCCACTCTAGCTTTTTTTTCCATTTCCGTTTGCATGAAATACCTTTTTCCATCCCTTTACTATTAGTCTGTGTGTATCTTTCATTATGACGTGGGTTTTTTCTTCTTTTTTTTTAAAGATTTTATTTATTTACTCTTAGAAGGGAAGGAAGGAGAAAGAGAGGGAGAGAAACATCAAAGGGTGGTTGCCTCTCATGCACCCTGCACTGGGGACCTAGCCTGCAGCTCAGGTATGAGCCCTGACTGGGAATTGAATCGGTGGCCCTTTGGTTCACAGGCTGGCACTCAATCCACTGAGGCACACCAGCCAGGGCTGAGGTGGGTTTCTTAAAGACAGCATATATATGGGTCTTGTTTTCATTTTTTTTTTTAAAGAGTATACTTATTCATTTTTAGAGAGAGAGGAAGGGAGGGAGAAAGAGAGGGAGAGAAACATTGATATGAGAGGGAAACATTGATCAGTTGTATCTTGTACACACCCTGACTGGGGATGAAACCCACAACCCAGGCATGTGCCCTAACTGGGAATTGAACTGGCAAACTTTTGCTTTGCAGGACAATGCCCAACCAACTGAGTTACACTGGTCAGGGTGGGTCTTGTTTTCTTATCCATTTGGCTACCCTTTGTCTTCTGATTTGAGCATTTAAGCCATTTTTATTTAAAGTGTTCTTGATAGGTACATATTTATCACCATTCTTTTAACTATGTTTTTTTTTCCCCCTTCTTCATAAAGTAGGCCCTTTAACATTTCTGACTGACTGAGTGGTAACAAACTCCTTTAACTTTCTGTTGTCTGAGAAGCTCTTTATTTCTCCTACAGTTTTAAAGGCTAGCCTTGCTGGGTAAGTAGTCTTGGTTGTAGGTTCTTGCTTTTCATCCTTACTCTCTCTCTTCTTATATCCCTATGGCATGGATGTTGTAATGCTTCGTGTTGTCCCAAAGGTCCCTTAAACTATGCTCATTTTTTTTTTTTTTAATTACTTTTTTGGTCTGCTCTGACCAGGAGTTTTCTGCCACCTTGTCGTCCAAATTGCTGATTCATTCCTCTGCTTCATCCAGCCTGCTGTTTATTCCTTTTAGTATATTCTTCATTTCACATATTGTATTCTTCATTTCTGACTGGTTCTTTTTATGGTTCTATGTCTTTTCTCATGCTGTTGTAATTTTCACTAAGTTTCTTGTAGTTTTCACTGAATTCCTTGAGCATCCTTATAACTAATTATCCGAATTCTGAATCTGATAAGTTTGCTTGCCCCCATTTCATTTAGCTCTTTTTCCTGGAGATCTCTCCTCTTGTTTCATTTGGGAAATGTTTCGTTGTCTCCCCATTTTCGCTGCCTTTTTGAGTTTCCTTTGTATGTTGAGTAGACCTGCTGTAGTTGTCAGGGCGAAGCCAGATGATTTTATCAGGTTCAGACAGACCGAGATTGCCTGTGTGAGGGTAGTGCTCTGCCTCAGTAGGGCATGCAAAGGAAAAAAGGCCCCTTTTCTAGAGCCACCACACTACTCAGTCTGTCGCAGGTTCTGCCCAGAGCCTGATCTCAGCAGGGTGGGGCCCCTGGAGGTCAGGAGGGTGGGGGTAGTGGATCTTCTGTGAAGGAGTAGGTTCCAGTCAACTTGGGAGAAGGTTGGGGGCAGTGGCACTCGCTTCAGAACCTCACACCTTGGTGTGTCCTGAATTCTGTTCAGCTTGGGGTTGGGGGAACCACCAGGAGTTGGGAGGATAGGGCTAGTGGATGTCCTGTGAGCGGGATGTACCAGTCAGGTCCATGGGAAGGTGGTGGGAATGGCCTCTGTCCCAAAGCCATACAACTCAGTTACTGACACCCCTTGAGTCTGCCCAGACCTCTACACTCCAGCTCAGGCAGCTGACTCTCAGCAAAGCATAAGCTCCATAGCGTGGGCCAGCAGAGAGTCTAGAGAGTGGGGCTGTTGCATTCTCACAGGCTGCTTTTGTACAGGAGGGAGCGCTCCACCTCAGAATGATGGTGTCTGCAGGGTGGGAGAATGACTCAGCACAGGGGGCCTGGCGGCTCTTCTTCAGCTCTCTCCTCTGAGCCACAGACTCCAGTCTCTCTTCACGTGACTGTAGTCTGCTCTGCCCTCCCTCTTCCAGAGCCCAGGGTGAGTGGCTGTGAACAAGATTTTCTGTGTGAATCTCTGCTGACTTTCACAGCCAGCTATTATGTGGGTACCTCTTTTTGGCTCTGGTGCTGTGGACTGGGGAGCCCAGCTTGGGGTTGAGACCCTATACTCTTCAGGGGGAGCCTTCGCAGCCAAGGTATCATTTTGAAACCTCAGCTGCCACCCATTGGAGTGGGACCAGCTCATTTTATGTCTGCGCCCTTCCTACCAGTCTCGATGTGGCTTCTTCTGTAAATCCTTCATTGTAAGACTTCTTTTCAACTAGTCTTCTGTTGGTTACTCAGGTTAATTATTATATAATTTAATTGTAATTCCAGTTAGGTCCTGGGAGGAGGTGAGAGTACCTTCCACCTACCCCACCACCATCTCGGATCTTTGATGAGGGGAACTTTTAAAAAGAAAAACTATCATCAGTAATTTGACCATCCTAACTATTTTCATTTTTCTGCCTTGAAATCTAGACCTTGACTATTTGCATTAGGTTTATGTAGTTGCTGCTGTAGTCTTAACTACTGCTTCGTATTCAGCATTTTAATCTATGTTTCTGTATTTCTAAGTAGTTTTTAGAATTAAAATTTTATGGTTGAGTCATAGTACATTTAGCCAGAATTTTTTTTTTTTACATTTGTAGACCACCTTATAGTGAAAATGAACTATGTAACTTTTCTCTCCTTTGGAACTATATTTTGAGGACTATGAGTACTAAAGACAGGTGGTGTTTTGAAAGCAGGGTTGACTTTAATTGAGCACTTACTGTGTATGAGACACTGTTTTGGTGCTTTATGCCTCTTCTGTCATCTCAGCCTCTCATGCAACAACCCATAAAATCTGTGTTTTACAGACAAGCTTTTAATCCTTTAAACTTGGGGCTTGGTTTTTTGTTTGTTTGTTTTTTTGTTTTTGTTTTTAGAATTCTGAGTGGGTCTAGGCACTAGTTTTCCTCTCAGGGTTATTACAGAGTGGAAAGCCTAATGTTGAATGGAGATGTCAAATCGGAGTCTATGGTGAGAAACTGTATTTCAGAATAGATCACCATGCTTCCAGAGTTAGAAATGTGGTAGTAGGCACTGAGGTGGTTTAGAATTCTCAGTGAGAATGCAGACATTTGAAAGTGTTGCCTTCTGCTGGCTTTGGTTAAATTTTCTCAGTTTCCTTCTTTGTGAAATGGGGATAATAATACCACTTTCCTCATGTTATCATGAAGATTATATGATAACGTGTATAAAGTTCAGTCATAATTGGTGTCCTGTTACATGGTCTCTGTTTGAAATTCATCTCCTTTTCTTCTCCAGCATCTAGCCCAATGCTGTGAAAATAGCCACACTATGTACAGAATATAAGTTCTGTGATGGCTCTGGATTAAAAGCCGTCCCATTTTGGGCTGGTGGACCGCATGGGAACTTTAACACTAGTGCATGTTCTTGGCATGAGGAGACACCAAATAGTTCTGCATACATAAGCAAGTAAGGCAGAGTAATTGTCCACATACAAAGTGGTCTTTCTCCACCTTCAGGCTAGGGGCTATGTAGAATGTTGTACTCTTAGTGATAGTACATTAGTGTGGAGTTTTCAATGAAGATATGCAAAACTTCAGTGAAGTTAATGTTGAATAATTTATATTTGTATCTGATCTGGATTAGTTTTTTTAAATTTAGTGATTTTTAGGGAGGGAGGGAGGGAGGGGGAGAGAGAGAGAGAAAGAGAAAGAAAGAAATAGAAAAAGAAAAAAAGAAAGAAAAGAAAGAGAAAGAGAGAAAGAAAGGGAGGGAGGGAGGGAGGGAGGAACATTAGTTTGTTGGTTCACTTATTCACGCACTCAGTGGTTGCTTCATTGTGCCCTGGCCAGGGATTGCAACCCTGGCTCTTGGCCTGTCAGGACAATGCTCTGATCAGCTGAGTTACCAGCTCAGGGCCTGCTTTAGTCTTATAAATTGAAATTTATCAAGGTTAATATAATTTAAAAATTATAGATTTTTATAGACACTAGATTATCTTATTCTTACAAGGACACATTTCCAGATACTTGTTTAAATATGATTTGCAAACATCGTAAGTGAGAGGGAATCCACTCTTAAAATAAGTGGTCTTTCATGCTACTTTGCTCATTGTACCAGGATAATCATTACCATATTTTGTGTTTGAGGGAAATAAACCACTCCTCTCAGTGTAATGGGTAACTGGGAGTTAGGGGACTCGAATTCATGACTATCTTGGCACAGACACTGTCACCTTGGACAAGTCATTTAACCCTCTTAGGGTTTTGGATGAGTTGTCCCTAAAATTTCGGCCAGATGTGGTAGCTTGAGTCTTTGGCACAGTATAGAATAGAAGTCAAATAGTATTTGGCCTGTGGTGTTGGAGGCTGACTCAGCTCTACATACATGAGTAGTTTTGGAAGGAATTTGTCTTATTTTGTGTCACAAGCATGAACATTCATAGCAAATGGGGAAGGTGGTAGAGTGAGGACAGTTGGAGTGTCCTGGCTTTGGAGGAGCAAGTTCTCAAAAGCGAGCTAACCACAAACTCTGCCTTTTGACATCTTGGCAGTAAGGTTTGCAATGCCCTGTATTCCGTGAGCTAGATGTTAGCTAATTTAAGCTTTTCTATAGTAATTGAGCAGGGATGACAGTGTAAATCATAGTTGAGACCTGTTGGTGTTGACATACTCTGTTAGATGAACAAAGGAAATTGTATGTTTTCCTGAGTAGCACTTTCTGTCACATTTTCCTTTCCCTCTGCCAGCGTGTCCAGTTATCATGCTGCATGTGCCAGGATTTATATTTGTCATCTAAACTACTAGAGAAACATAGCAGGAAAAGGTAGTAATGTTCATTAGATTACTATCTCAATTTAAAAGACACTTCTGTGTTCAAACTTTAATTATTTTCCAAATTATTTTAATTTCTTGTTGATTATTTAAAACCAAGACAATATTTCCCTTATCTTGTACATGAGACCACTAAAGCTTATATTATCTGTTTTTATTTTTATTTATTTTTTATCTTCACATGCTTATTGATTTTAGAGAGAGGGGAAGGGAGGGAGAGAAAGGGAAGGAAATATTGATGTGAGAGAGGACCATTGATTGGTTTCCTCTTACCTGTGCCCTGGCTGGGGCCTAAACCTTCATCCTAGGATGTGCCCCAACCAGGAATCAGACTTGCAGTCCTTCAGTTTACAGGATGATGCTCCAACTAACGGAGTCACCCAGCCAGGAATATCTGTGATTTAAGTTGATCTTTCATCATTTTCTGAGCTTTTGAAGTGCCCAAAGGAGAGTCAATATTTTGGCAAGATTTTATCGTTTAAATTGTTTCATTATAATGATTTAATTAAAAAGCCAGGAAAAATATATGTTTGGTGTAAGTGTGGCAAGAGGAATCATACAAATCTTTATTTTGATCAGGATGGGTATTTTTCTGAAAATAGTTTTTATACGGGCAAAGGAAAACCATAGATCTATAGAGTTTTACTTTTTTAAAAAAAATAGGGATCTATAATTTAGTAAAACATTGCTGGCAGTCATACTGTCACCTAAACAGAAATATTGTCTTCAAAAAATGTATTTATTATCAGTAATGGACATCTGGGATGCATTATCAATGAAAAGCATATTGATCAAGTCAAAACAACTAGGCTTGAGCAAAAATATTTTATAAAAATGGATTCGAATTCTGAAAGTTCTGCTTAAGTGATTAGCTTACAAGCTTATGAAAATTGTCTCATAAATTATTTGGAAATAGTGAGGCCATCTTAAAAAACAATGGGAAATTGTCACATGTGTTTAAAAAATAATATCATGGGAGGTCATATTATGGAAGTACACAAGTAGATGTGGTCTTTTACCTTTAAGAAGAATATAGTTTAGTGCAAGAGAGGAAACCTACCTGTACTTATTAGCAGGAAAGGAAAGGAGATCCTATAGAGTAAAACCCTACATACTTAACATGTGTCTTAGCCTGGGGTCACTTACCTCTATTCCACAAGACAAAGGCTTGTGACAACTAGTTTATTTGGAAAGTGCTCTCAAGGAGAGGAAGTGGGAATAAGGAGTAAGGAGGTGGGAAGAGGGAATAAGAAGAGTCACACAGGGAAGAAGAAGGTAAAGCTGTTTCTGGTAAGATCCAGAGACTGCATCCTTAAAATGTTCATCTAATGGACAAAAAGGAGAAGCATTTGTTTCTCAGCTTCTGTTCCTCTTAGAACAAGATTGAGGGCTGCCCCATGGGCATTGCCTCCCCTGCACTCCCAGCTTACATACATGTGACACCCACAGCCTGCGCAGGCCTCCAGCTGGCTCCCAGAGCCAGGAAGTGAGAAGCGTATCTGGTGTATGTTTGAGATGGGGCATGTGGGTCGATACCTGCGCAGATCCACTTACTGTAGCCTGGCTGGAATCAGAGATGGAACAGAGTGGAGGTGAGATGGTGTGTACAGTTCAATATCTTTATATACTTTTAATGCAAAAAAATTCAGAAAGAGAGATATAGAAGTAGATGTTTCACATATTTCAAACACTTTGTTCTAAATAAAAGTCTTTACTATAAACTCTTGATGACTACTATTGCATTTGTTTCTGTTGTGTTTGCTGTAATACGAGATTACAGAAATAAACCTGTGGTCAGCAAGATGGTGGAATAGAAAGCCCCACACCTGGCTCCCCAATGGAAATACCAACTTAATATATAGTCCAAAAAGCTGTTTTGAGGATGCCCACACAAACTGAAAGCCAAGAACAGCTGCATTGAAATGGGTAAGAAATGTGGTTTCATTTCATTTGCATCAGTTACTCCCCTAAGCCCACAAAGGTAGCAGTTGGGAGGAAAGCCCACTGTCTGTTTCTCCCTTGAAAGAGAAAGAGAGCAGTGGAATGTACATCCAAAGTTCCAGCTTTTTGAGGGGCTGCACTAGGGACTGATTTATATTTCATCTGACTTGGAGCATTGATGGGGAACTGGCATACTTTGAATGCCTGGGGGCCACTGAGAACAAAAGAGAGCTTAACAGCTTGCAGTGGTCCTGGAGGACCAGTAGTACTGCTGACAGACACAAGAGGTAGCAAGGGACTAATGCCTCATGGGAAAGAAACCAGCAACCCTTTTTAATTGAACATTACACATACAAGCCCAGAGAAGATGCATTCTTGTAAAAGATTTGAGAGGGCCCCAGAACCTCTAGCTGGCCGATTGGTTAAAGTCTTCCTCTCTATGAAGCCAGTCTGTAAAGACCGGGAGAGATGGCTGTTTATTTAAGTACAAAGATCACAACAAAAGAATAACAAGGCATGCAAAAAAGCAGGAAAATGTGGTGTAATCAAAGGACTTACCATAAAGAAATGGAGATATATTAATTATGCAACAGAGAATTCTAACTAATTGTCATAGGGAAGCTCAGAGTGCGTCAAGAGAACACAGATAAACAAACAAAATAAGGAGGCAAAACATGAACAAAATGAGACTATCAACAAAGAGATAGAAATGATAAAAAAAGAGCCACACAGATGTTCTGAAGTTGAAGAATATAATAACTGAATTAAAAAATTCACTGAAGAGGCTCAGTAGCATAGTTGGTCAAGCAGAGAAAAGAATCTGTAATCTTGAGGACAGTTCATTTGAAATTATTAAATTAGAGGAATGAAAGGAAAAAAAATGAATCAAGTGAAAAAAGCATAGGGGACTCATGGGACACTACCAGTGGACCAGTATACCCAATATTGGAGTCCCAGAAAAGGAGAGAGAGATAAGCATAGAACTTATTTGAAGATACAATGGCAGGAGAGTTGTCAATCTAGAAAGGAAATGGACATCCAGATTTAAAAAGCTTAAAATGCTCCAAGTAGGATGAATGCAAAGAAGTTCAAACTGAGACATGTTAAAATCAAAATGTCAGAAGTCAGAGACACAGAAAATTTTGAAAGCAGAAAGAGAAAAGTGACTCATTAGGTACAAGAAAGGTCCCACAAGAGCTTTAGCAGATTTATTAGTGGAATAATTGCAGTTCAGAAGGGTTTGGAATGATACATTCAATATACTGAAATTTAAAAAAAAGAAAAAGAAAACTATAACCAAGAATGCCATGTTCAGCAAAACTGTCCTTCAGAAATGAAGGAGAAATAAAGACCTTCCTGGATAAATAAAAGTCAAGGGACTTCATCATCACTAGATATACCTTACAAGAATTGTTAAAGGGAGCCCTTAAAGTTGAAACAAAAAGACACCATACAGCAACACGGGCATATGAAAAGATAAAGCTCTCTGGTAAAGAAGAGACCTATGGAAGATGAATATAAGAATACGAGAAAGGAATCAAAACATGCCATTATAAAAAACATCAAGGAAACACAAAGGAAGCAGCAAGAGAGGAAAAGGACAAAATACCTACAAGAAGCATTAACAAAAATGGTAGTAGTACTTTAAATTAAATTACTTTAAATACAAACAGATTAAATTACCCAATCAAGAGACATAGAGTGACTGAATGGTTTAGTAAAACATAATCTGACTATATGTTCTACAAGAGACTGACTTCAGATATGAGGACATATACAGACTGGACATGAAATGTTGGAAAAAGATATTCTATGCAGTTGGTAATCAAAAGAGAGCAGGGGTGACCATACATATATCAGACAAAATAAACCTTAATATCACATGAGAAAAAAGTCATGTATAATGATAAAAGCTGAATTCACCAGGAAAATATAACAATTATAACTACATGTACATAATGCAGAACACACAATCAGGTGAAGCAAACATTGACAGAATTGAATGGAGAAATAGTAATGCAATAATAGTAGGAGGTTTCAACACCCCACTTGCAATAAGGGATAGATCAATCAGACAGAAGTTTACAAGAAAAGAGGGGAGTTGAATAACACGATAGATCAGTTGGACCTAGCAGACATTTACAGGATACACATTATTCTCAACAATAAGATACACATTATTCTCAAGTGCATATAGAACATTCTCCAGGATAGATAACAGGTTAGGCCACAAAACTGGTCTTATTAGCAAATTTAAGAAGATTGAAGTTATAGCAAGTATCATTTCAGATCACAATAGAATGAAACTAGAAATGAATAGCAAAAGCAAAACTGTTAAATACACATATATGTGGAAATTAAACAACACACTCCTGAACAATCAATGGACCAAAGAAGGAAACACCAGGGAAATTAGAAAATATCTTAAGACTTGTAAAACAAAAATACAGTATATCAAAACTATGGAATGCAGGAAAAGCAGTGCAAAGAGGGAAGTTTGTAGTGATAAATGCCTACATTAAAAAAGAAGAAATATTTTAATTTAACAGCCTAACTTCACAACTCAAGGAGCTAGAAATAGAAGAACAAAGTAGCCCAGTGTTAACAGAGGGAAGGAAATAAAGATCAGAGAAAAATCAGTGAAATGGAGAATAGCAAAACAATGGAAAAATCAGTGAACTAAAAATTGGTTCTTTGAAAATGTCAATAAAGTTGACAGATTCTTAGCTACACTCAGAAAAAAAAGGAGACTCAATAAATGTCATAAATGAAAGATATTACAAGTGATGTCACAAATAAGGAAGATTATAAAAGACTACTGTGAACAATTATATGCCAACAAATTGGATAGCCTAACAGAGATGTCCATCCCATGGCCTGCAGGCCACATGCGGCCCCGGGTGGCTATGAATGCAGCCCAACACACAATTAATGATGGGAGAAATGCCATCATTAATTTGTGCATTAATAAATTTACTTAAAACATTATGAGATTTTTATTTTTATTTTTATTTATGTTTTTAAGCAGTTATGTGTTGCAATGTATTTCATGTATGGCCCAAGACAACTCTTCTTCTTCCAGTGTAGCCCAGGGATGCCAAAAGGTTGGTCACCCCTGGTGAAGAAATGGATAAATTTCTAGAAGCATACAATCTACCAAGAGTGAATTATGAAGAAATAAAACATCTGAACAAAGCTATAACTAGTAAGGAGATTGAATCAGTACTCAAAAATGTCCCAACAAGGAAAAGCCCAGAACTAGATGCCTTCTCTGGAGAATGCTACTAAATATTTAAAGAAGAATTCACACGAATTTTTTTCAAACTCTTTTAAAATTTTGATGAGGGAACGCTTTCAAACTCATTCTAAGAGGACCTCATTATTTTGATGCCAAAGTAAAGATACTACAAGAAAAGAAACTACAGATAATATCCCTGATGAATTGATATAGAAATCCTTAACAAAAAGTTAGGAAACCAAATTGAACAACACATTAAAATGATTATACATCATGTCTACGTGGGATTTATTCTTGAAATACAAGAATGGTTCAGCATAAAAATCAATCATTGTAACATTAACAGAATGAAGGACAAAATTCACATGATCATCTCAATTGATGAAGAAAGTGCGTTTGCCCCTATTCAACATTCTTTCATGATAAAAACATTCAACAAACAGGAAAGCAAAGAAAATTACCTCAGTGTAATAAAGGCCATACCTAAAAAGCCCATAGCTAACATCACTGAGTGGTGAAAAACTAAAATCTTTTCCTCCATGATGAGGAACTAGGCAAGGATGTCCATTCTCACGACTTCTATTCAACATAGTTCTGGAAGTCCTCGCCGGAACAATCAGGAAAAAAAAATCCAAATAAGAAAGAAGTAAAGCTATCTGTTTGCAGATGACATGGTCTTATTGTATACAGGACGGGTCTACAAAAAAACCTGTTAGAACTAATAAATGAATTCAGAAAAGTCACAGGATACAAAATCAACATGCAAAAATCAGTTGTTTCTATATATTAATAGTGACCAATTTGGAAAGGAAATTAAGAAAACAATTTTATTTATAGTAGCATCAAAAAAGAGTAAAATACTTAGGAATAAACTAAGGAGGCAAAAGACTTGCATAATGAGAGTGATAAAATATTGTTGAAAGAAATTAAGGCATAAATGGAAAGACATTATGTATTTATGAATTGGAAGACTTAATTTGTTAAAATGTCCACACTACCTAAAGTGGCCTACATATTCAATACAAATTCTATCAAAATATCAATGTCATTTTTGCAAAAATGCAAAAATAAACTATTCTAAAATTAATATGGATTTTCAAAGGAACCCGAACAGTGAGAAAGAAGAACAAATCCTGGGAGCTCACATTTACTGACTTCAAAACATATTACAAAGCTTTAGTAATCAAAACAGTTTGATATGGGCATAAAGACAGATATAGACCAATGGAACACAATAGAGAACCCAGAAATAAACCTTCCAATTTATAGTTGAGTGATTTCTCACAAACGCATCAAGGCCTCACAATGGGGAAAGAACAGTCTCTTCAACAGATGGTGTTGGGAAAACTGGATATCCACATGTAAAAGAATTAAGTTGTACCTTCACTTTACCTTCGAGGGGTGTCCAGCCTTTTGGCATCTCTGGGCCACACATGAAATACATTGTGACTCATAGTCACTAACAAATCTCATCATGCTTTAAGTAAATTTACAGTTTTGTATTGGGCTGCATTCATAGCCATCCTGAGCTGCATGTGGCCTGTTGACCGCAGGTTGGACACCCCTGCAGGCTTATACTATATACAAAAATGAACTCAAAATAGATTAAAGACCTAAATGTAGGACCTGAAACTATAAAACTCTTAGAAGAAACATAGGGGGAAAAACTTTACATTGGATTTGACCGTTATATCTTGGACATAACACCAAAAACATAGTACCAAAAGCACGAATAGACAAATGGGATGACGTTAAACTTAAACACATTTTTGCAATACAATCAATCAACAGAGCGAGAAGGCAACCTACAAAATGGGAGAAAATCTTTGCAAATGATGTATCTGATAAACAATATCCATAATATATAAAGAACTACAACTCAAGAGCAGAAAACAGTATCATTAAAAATGGGCAAAGAACTTGAATAAACATTTCTCCCAAAAAGATATAAAAATGCCTAACAAATATATGAATAGATGTTCAAATAATCATTAGAGAAATGCAATTCAAAACTATGATGAGATATTGATAGCCACTATCAAGACACCAGAAAGTAAGAATTGGTCAGAAGGTGGAGAAATTGGAACCTGTGTGCATTAATGATGGGAATATAAAATGATGCAGCCGCTATGGAAAACCGTGTGAAGTTTCCTTGAAAAAAAAAAATGGAATGACATGATCAAGCAATCCTACTTTGGGGTATATATCCCAAAGAAAACAGCTCCTCGAAGAAATACCTCCACACCCATTTCATTGCAGCATTATTCACAATAGGCAAAAGGTGAAAGCCACCTAGGTGTCCATCAATAGACCAATGGAGAAAGAAAATTTGTTATATACACACAGTGGAATGTTATTGACACTTGAAAAGAAGAAAATCTTGTCATATGCTACAACATAGATGAACCTTCTGGATATTTTGCTAAGCAAAAAGTGAAACAGATCATGACACAAAGGCAGATACTGCATGATTCCACTTACTGAGGCATCAAAAATAGTGAAACTCTTGGAAACAGAAAGAATTTGCCAGGGGCTGGAAGTTCAGGGAAGAGGGAATCTGTTGTTCAGTGAGTATAGAGTTTCAGTTTTGCAAGACGAAAAACTTGTAGAGATCTGGTGCACAACAATGTGTGTATAGTTAATGCTAATTTACTGTACACTTAAAAAATGGTTGAGAAGGTGAATTTTATGTTATGTGTTTTTGACTACCATAAAAAAAATCCTGTATGTTGTTAATGTGAGTTTTTTACCTGATGGGACAGCTTTGCTTTTATGAACAGGCATGAATCTTTTAAAAACTGTTTAGAAGTTTTGAAAATAAAAGAGCAAAGGCAGTTGAAGAGTCAAACTGGTTCTTTATCTTTCGTTAATAGTTTGAAACGGGAGCACTTTCCATATTTCATAAGGGTGAGAGCACTCACCCATTGAAACCTAAACCATCAGCGTTTCCTTCTGAGAGATGCATGAGAATAAGTCTGTGCAAAGGCAGAATCCTGTGGTAACTGGAACCTCATAATAGCATTTACATTTGGTGTTACCATGCACATAACAGGAAAAAGGATTCAGTTATTTTCAAGCTCTCAAATCCCAAATGTGCTGAGTAGACGTTTCTTTTAAAAATAAATATACAAAATGGATCTGTGTAACTTGAAGTTTAAAAGAAATGTTCTTGCATTCCATAGTTAACAATTGTAATGGTATCACTTTCTCAAGTTTCTGTATTTTTAAAGTGGACTATCATGGTTTGGCTCAGCTACTAAATTAAATTATTGCTGGCGTGCACATTCCTGTTGGTTACACTATAATCTTTACCTCCATTGGAAAATATGTTCTATTTGAATGTTTATTTCGAGCTTCTTGGCTTGGAATACCTCTGTTTAGCAATGAAGTGTGGATGTATGTGTGTGATCTGTGTTATGTATCTAGAAAGAAGTAGAAATGTGCCACACTGTGTTACAAATACACATTAAGAGTAAGAGAGGTGTGAGGCACTTAAAAAGTGGTATGAAGAAATTCAGTGTAATTGAATTCTCAAAAATTGATAATAATGTTTCTAGTTGAATACATATATATATACATAATGTACACACATGTATATATAGTATATACACATACATGTTTTTATGTTAGAGATTGAATTGTATCTACCCAAAATTTGTATGTTGAAGTTCTAACCCCCAGTATCTCACAATGTGACCTTTGGAGATAAGGTCTTTATATGGGTAATCAAATTAAAGTCATTAGCATGGGCCCACCAAATGTCCATCAGTAGCTGAGTGGATAAAAAAAAAACTATGGAAAATTATGGGACATTTACACAATGGAATATTATTTGGCTCTAAAAAGGAAAACATTTTACTTTTTATGACAGCATGGATGGACCTGGAGAATATTATGCTAAGTGAAATAAGCCAGTCAGAGAAAAACAAATACCACATGATTTCACTCATATGTGGAATCTAAAGAACAAACCGAACTAATAAGCAAAATAGAGACAGACTATAGATACCAGGATGACGGCTATGGTGGGGGGATTTTAGGTCATAGAGGGAACAAGCAAAAAGATTAAAGGAATCATGGGCATGGACAATAGCGTGGTGATTACAGTGGGGAGGGGCTATAAGAGGACTAAATGGCAATGGAAAAAATACAATAAGTAAGAAAAAAAAAGTCATTAGCATGGGCCCTAATCCAATATGACTGGTATCCTTATATATTATAAAAGGGGAAATTTGAATACAGCGACTCATAGAGGGAACATGATGTGAGAAGACATGGGGAGAACTCAGCCATCCCTTACACACCTTGATTTTGGACTTCAGGCCTCTGGAACTGGGAAAGTAAATTCTTTTAAACCATCCAGTATGTGGTACTCAGTGTGGTAGCACTAACAAACTACTATTATATGTTCCTCTATTATGCTGTAAATCAGGATATACTCGTTTAGCTATAAATGATAATTAGTCTTTGAACAGTTTAACATTTCTTCGTATCCTGTAAGCACTCTTAAAAATTAGTTTGCCAGTTTTGCAGATTGAGAAATTGTGATTGACCATGGCGATGAAGCAGTTAGATTTGCCAAGTGGATCCAGGACCTCTGACCCTACTGTGCATAAGTACAAAGACCTTTTCTCATTAAGGAGTTTATGAGTTTGTGCAATTTGTAGCAGAGCCAGAGTCCACCAAAGGAGACCTAATAGATTGGAAAGGTAGAATCAGAACCAAAGAAACCTACTCTCATCCACCACCAGAATTAAAAAATATTCTTAAAATTACTCATATCAGAATTAAATGATCTGGAGGTTAGAAACAGATGTCTTCAGATGGCTAGTTTTCCCACCGCTTAAAGGTGTGACTTTTTATTGTGCTCATCCTGTCGACTGCAGAGGGACACTTGAGTTCAGTGCTTAGAAAAGCTAGGAAGATAAAGCATTGCGTCCCCTGCACCCTCCACACTGCAATGCCTTTGAAGGCTTTCCATGTCTGAGTAAACCCTTTCTGGGTTTACTACTTGCAGCCCTTGGGAGAACATACCTTGCCTGCTCAAACCTCTGACTGGGGAAAATTGGAGTTAGTCATAGAGAATAAGAAAGCTATTTAAAAATGTTAGGTATTTTTGTTGTTGCTATGGAGGTTAGGAGAGGTTAATCTTTGGGAAAAAAAGCTGTCAACCTACTTGAATTTTTGTAGACCAAGGTAGTGGGAGCTATTAAACTGACCTGACCAATGGTTTTCCCAGTAATTTTTAATTAAGAAAACAAAAGAAGCTATGGTATATAAAACTATCATTCTTTCAGTCATGTTATTGGATGTTTAAGTTGTCCAGTATTCTAGTAACTCAAAATTTACCAAGGTATGTCATTTAAAGTCTTGCACTAGTGTTTAATATAAAACTAAACTTTTTGGAGTAATGAAGAACCCAAACTCTTTGGAGAAATTGACGTAGTCTTTGATAAACTTTTATTTTCTATTCCAAAATGTGGGTTTCATGTTTAGAAAACAGCTGATCAAGGGGCATTATATGATTTGCTATGCTTATGAATTTGAGATTTTTTAAATACTTTTGGGGATAGAATTCAATGTGTTATCACCATGAGTACCCTCTAAATATATACATACATTGTACTTTTATTATGACTAGTTCTATCCTAACTCTTAAAAAAATTCTTTCTTTTTTTTTTTTAGAGAGAGAGGAAGGGAGGGAGAAAGAGGGACAGAAACATCGATGTGCGAGATGTGTGAGAGAAACATTTTTTGGCCTGCCACCCGGGCATGTACCCTGACCAGAATCGAACCAGCAACCATTTGATTCACAGGCGGGTGCTCAACCTACAGAGCCATACCAGCCAGGGCTCTATTCTAATATTTTCAAACCCACGGTTTTTAGTTATAAACTAATCTAGTCAGTCGATTCAGAGTAATTTCTTTTTGTTTTTGCTTTTGTTTCTTTAAAATATTTTATTAACTTATTTTTAGAGACAGGGGAAGGGAGGGAGAATGAGAGTGAGAGATTCATTGATGTGAGAGAGGAACATTGATGGGTTGTCTCTTATACACCTCTAGCTGGAGACCTGACCTGCAACCCAGGCGTTGCCCTGACTGGGAATTGAACCAATGACATTTTGCCTTGTGGGACAATGCCCAACCCACGGAGCCACACCAGTCAGGGCTTGTGTTTATTTTTAACATTATAAATTGTGAAATAGGACACATATATAACAAAAGTAGCAGAAATGAAAAATACATTGTTTATACCACTCAGGTCAAGAAATAAAATATTGTGAGTACTCCAGTAGCATTCCCTTCATGTCCACCCCTCACTTTTGAAGGTAACAGCTCTCCTCATTCGTATGGTAATATCTGTCTTAGTTTGCTGTATAGTTTTACCACCTACCTGTATATCAATCCGTATAAACCTTGTTGGATTTTGCCTTCTTTTAAACTTCACGTAATTCAATATATAATCTGTTGGGTCTGGTTTTTTGCCCTCAAAATTTGAAATTCATCAGTCTGTATATTGCTATAATTTATTGGTTTTCATTACTGAATGTTTTCTGTGGTATTAATGTACCATAGTTTATCATTTCTATCCTGACAATCCTTGCCTTTTAATTGGAGTGTTTAGTTCTGCACATATTTAATGTAATTAATTACTGATAATAGTTGGATTTGGATCTGTAATTTTACTATGTGGGGTTTGTCTCATCTGATTTTATTTTATTTTATTTTAATTTTCAGTAGACACTTTTTAGAGCAGTTATAGGTTCACAACAGACTTTTCCAATATATATTTTGTTTCCACACATGCATAATCATCAGCGGAATCTCTTGGTGGTGTATATTCTGTAATTTTGGACAAATATACGAGGTCTGTCCAGATGGTATTCAGCCATGTAGTGTGAAAAATAAAGACATTTATTGAAGAAGATACAAAATACAAGAAACATTATACATAGGACAATGATGCCTGAGTCCCCTTCAAAGTGGGCACCTTGGGACCTCATAGAATTCTCCCAATTGCCATCAGCTGCACCATCAGTTGTGTTTTCCTGAATCTCATGGATGGTCTGAAATCTCTTCCCTTTCAAAGGTGATTTTATTTTTTGGAAAAGAAGAAGTCGCAGGGTGCCAAATCTGGGCTGTAATGGGGTTGAGTCACCTGGGTGATTTGATGACTCGCCAAAAATCCCTGCACGAGACATGATGCATGAACAGGAACATGTTGTCATGCGATGAAGCTACCAGTCACTATGTGTCCATAGCTGCAGCCTTCTGAATCATCCAAATAGTTTCTGGGGGGGAATATTCAAGCTTAATGCAAAATGTGATGCACATTTATTGCTCTATTCCATCATTTTGAATGAGATGGCCACACAGTACACATACTCATTCAGCGGCATCTACTACCCTTACTGACTAGTACAGTGAAGTTACCGTTATTCACACAAACACATTCCAGTCCACTCTCCTTGGCTGCCAGGTTACATTGATGTCTCACAAACTGTTCTTGTTATATTAACAATGGCTGGACTTTTCCTGGACAGACCTTGTATAATTGCATTTTCTTTGATTTTTCTGCTCTAGCCTTCTTTTGACTAAACTTACCTAGTAGCTTTTTAGAAATAGCTTTTTTCTTATTTTTTTAATGGTTGCTTTAGGATTGCACTATATATCATCATGTCACAATTTATTTAGACTTATTGTATCACTTCATACAAAAGGAAAGGCTTTGAAACCATTTATATCCATTTACCACCATCTTGTATCCTCTGTGATGTAGTTGTCATATTTGTTACATCTGTCTACTTTATAAACCCCACAGTACAATGTTACAATTTATGTTTTAAACAGCCATATATATTTTAAAGAAATTAAGAAGAAAAATGTGTGTATGAATTATTTGTATATTTACATTCCTTCTAGAAGAAAAAAATTTCTTTAACATTACTTGTAGTGCAATGTATACTGGAGAGTAGTTTCCTTAGTTTTAGCTGAACATGTCTATTACTGCACATTAATTTCCTGCCCCGTCTCCCTCCCCTCCCCTCCCCTCCCCTCCCCTCTTTCTTTCTTTCTTTGTTTCTTTGTTTGTTTGTTTCTTTCTTTCTTTCTTTCTTTCTTTCTTTCTTTCTTTCCTTCTTCTCTGGAATGTTCCATTATATGTATATACCACAAATTACCTACTCTTCTGACAGTTATTTATGTTATTTTTATCTTTTGGATATTATGAATAAAGCTGCTGTGAATGATGTACATGTCCTTTGGTGAACTAGTTTTTTTAGGCTGTGTACTTGGGGTTGAAATGATGTATAGTAACAGTGTGTTAGTTTTAGAAGATTTTGCTAGAGACCCAAGATGGCAGAGGAGTAAGTGGAAGCTACACTAATCTCCCAGAACAAATTTGGAATTATAACTAAATTATAAAAAATTATCCTGAATAACCCCCCTTAAAAGTGTGGGGTCTGAACTCCAAGCTGGGCTCCCTAGCCTACAACACCAGAACTGGGAAAGAAACCTAAATAACATATGGCTTTGAAAAGCAGAGAGGTTTCTGTCCACCAGGAAGAGGTGACTGGAGACTCTTAAAGGGCCAACACAAAATTTCATTTGCAGCCATTTACCCTGGGCTCCGGCAGAGGGAGGACAGAGTGGACTAGAATCACGTGAGGACAGTCTGCGGCTGGTGGCTCTGGGGAGAGAACTGAAGGAACAGCTGCCAGGGTCCCTGTGCAGAGTCACTCCCCATACTCCAGGAGCCACCTTTCTCAGGCAGATCACTCTTTTCCAAATGGCATCAGCCTGAGGGGAAGCAAAAACGAATCTACCCCCTACTCCTGCAGAGGAATTATTCTTCCCCACCCTGTGGTGCTTCAGCTCTGCTACCTAGGAGTACAGCATGAAGACATTCACTGGTTAACCCTACAGAAAACCAGTAGTCAGAGGTGGATCTCGGAACTCTGAGACCTCAGCAGACCACCCAACCATGGTGCTGATGAAAGCCAGCATTGGTGCACAACCTGATTCTTTCTGCAAGCTAATAGGCCCAGCAGAGGGAGCCACATGCGGTGGATCGCTGATAGCTCCAAACTGGTTGCCTAGGGCCAGTCATAGGCAGAGTTTGACTTAAGTCTGCACCAGAGTCTTACAGATTTCCCTATTACATAGAAACAAACACAAAGAGGCAGCCGAAATGAGAAAACAAAGAAATAGGCCCCAAATGAAAGAACAAGAGAATTCTCCAGAAGAATTATTAGATGAAATTGAGGCAAGGATTTATTAGATAGTTTAGAGCAATGATTATAAGGATACTCAACAACATGAAAATAGACATATAAACCATAAAGAAGAACCAGTCAGAAATAAAGAATGCAATATATGAAATAAACAATATGCTGGAAGGAATA
Source organism: Mormoops blainvillei (assembly GCA_004026545.1). Taxonomy (NCBI): domain Eukaryota; kingdom Metazoa; phylum Chordata; class Mammalia; order Chiroptera; family Mormoopidae; genus Mormoops; species Mormoops blainvillei. Next base: position 151,372 of record PVJD01001105.1, on the reverse strand, counting down.
AACAGTAGGTTAGATGAAGCAGAGATCAAATCAGCAATTTGGATAACAAGGTACAAAAAAATCCCCAAGCAGAGCAGTGAAAAGAAAAAAGACTTAAAAAAAAAATGAGAGTTTAAGAAACCTTGGGGACAACATGAAATGTAACAACATCTGCATCATGGAAATACCAGGAGGTGAAGAGAGTGAGCAATGGATTGAGAACCTGTTTGAAGAAATAATGACCAAAAACTTCCCTAATGCGGTAAAGGAAAAAGACACAGAAGTCTAGGAAGCTCAGAGAGTCCCAAGCAAATTGGACCCAAAGAGACTTGTACCAAGACATATCATAATTAAAATGGCAAGGCCTAAAGACAAGGCCACAAGAGAGAAAGGAGGTGGTTACCTACAAGGGAGCACCAACTAGGTTGTCATTTGATTTCTCAACAGAAACAGTTCAGGCCAGAAGGGAGTGGAGTGAAATATTCAAGGTGATGAAAAGCAAGGGCCTACAACCAAGGCTACTTTACCTAGCAGGGCTATCATTTAAAATCAAAGGAGAAATAAGGAGCTTCCCAGACAAGAAAAAGCTAAAGGAGTTTGTTAACACCAAACCAGCACTGCAACAAATGTTAAAGAGCTTGCTTTAAGAAGAAGAAGAAGAAGAAAAAAGAAGAAAAAAAAACCAGAGGAAAAGAGTCTAATAATTAAATGGCACTAAATATATATCTGTCAATAATCATCTTAAATGTAAATGGCTTAAATGCTCCAACCAAAAGACAGAGGGTAGCTGAATGGATAAGAAAACAAGACCCATATATATGCTGCCTTCAAGAGACCCACCTCAGGTTAAAAGATACAGACTAAAAGTAAAGGGTTGGAAAAAGATGTTTCATGCAAATGGAAAGGAAAAAAAAAAGCTGGGGTAGCAGTACTTATATCCTAAAAAATAGACTTTAAAACCAAGGCTAAAGTAAGAGACATAGGAGGACACCACATAATGATAAAGGGAACAATCCAACAAGAGGATATAACCCTAGTAAGCATTTATGCACCCAACATAGAGCACCTTAATATGTGAAGCAAATCTTGATGGACATAAAGGGAGAGATCAATGGAAATACAGTCATATTCAGAGATCTTAACACCCCATTAACTTCAGTGGGTAGATCTTCCAGACACAAAATCAACAAGGAGACAGCGGCCTTAAATGACACACTAGATCAAATGGATTTAATTGATACCTTTAGACCATTTCACCCCAAAGCAGCAAAATATACATACTTTTCAAGTGCACATGGAATGCTTTCTAGGATAAACTGCATGTTAGGACACAAAATAAGTCTCAATAAATTAAGATGATATTGCCAATTAGCCATCAAAAGTGGTCATACCATCCTGTACTCTATCCGTACTCTACAAGTTTTTCAGTTGTTCTATAACCCTGTTTATAATAGGTATTGTCAGTCTTTTTCTTTGTATCCATTCTGGTGAGAATTTCATTGTGGTTTTAAATGTGTAGCAGCATTTGACTGTGGTTTTAATATGCATGTCTTTGATTATTGATGAGGTTGAGCATCTTTTCACGTTTGCTGGCTACTTGGATGGTCACTTCGTGACACATGTATTCAATATAGTGTAACCTCACATCACTCCAACGTCTGGCTCTCTGGCTTCTGAAAGCTGAGAGGTTGTCAACAGCATGAATTGGGTTCTCAGATGCCTCGCCTTTGAATCAGCACGTATTCCCATGGAAAAGGCCCCAAATGCAGCCCTCATTTCCCTGGTCTTCTGTTCCCCACTGTATCTTGGCTTGGCAGTTTTTCAGTCTTGTGTAATTCTCCAATGCCTTTAAGGATATTTTCCTTTTTTAAAAAGAGTATTTTCATCTTGTATAGTTAACCTCAATGGGAGGGTCTGTATTAGTTGGTTTGTCATTACTGGAAGTGAAATTTCTCAGAGGTTTTTCTTTGTTTTAAATTAAGTGTTGTCATTTTTCTGATCTTAATTTTAAAGATATGGAGGAAAGTGTAATTTCATGAAACATTAATTTTTACAGGGAATAACTTTTAAGGGAATTTATTTGGAACTTCATTTTTGTGTTTGTTACAAATTATTCCTTGGCTTTGAAGGAATTTCCCATAAAATGAGCTGTACTTATATTTTTGGTTTCCATTTTGCAACATTACGTCTTGACATTTTCAGAAAGAAAACTACTTTGGTTAGAATTGATCTTTAAAATAACCTAGCTATACAATCATGGAAACAAGTAATAAAGCATATTCCTTCATAGTAACTTCTTAAATATCAAAACATCTGTCCTTTGAGTTGATTTGGTATAAATAGTGTGCCTATTTAGATGGACATGGGTGGTGTTCTCATAGAACTTAGAAAATGCAATGGAATGGCTTGAGGGAGCGAGAGGGAAAAAGGCAGAGTAGAAAGCACAAGGGACCTGTGTCTCCACCTGGCCCAACATTGCACGGGCAAAATCTGTCTGATGTAACTGTTTCGAAACTCTGGAGTCTGATTCCTGCTGCAATGTGGACGAACCTTGAAGATACGGTGCCAAGTGAAATAAGCCAGTAACAATAGGACCAAAATTGTCTAATTCCTCTTATATGAGGCACCTAGAGTAGTCAGAGTCAGAGAGACAGAACGTAGAATGGTGGTAGCCAGGGGTTGGTTGGAAAGGGAAGTTGGGCTAGTGTTTAGTGGGTAGAGTTTCAAATTGGGAAGATGAACAAATGGTGACGGTTGTACAACAGTGTGAATGTACTTAATGCCAAATAAGCTGTTTTCTGAAAAATGGTTAAAATGGTAAATTGTATGTTATGTATATTTAACCCCAATTAAAAAGACATAAATTATAAACATGTAATGTCATGTATTGGAACACATTTTATTAACTCCTATTCCTCAAATATCTAAATTAAGCCATAATTTGAGTGTATTATATGATGTTGCTATTTAATGCAATCATACAGTGAATTATTTTTCTAAAATGAAGCCTGATTTTGGAATGGGAACTATGCCTAATTTTTGTGCTTTATAGGTTTAGAGTTTTATATATTTAGTTTCTTTTAGTGGGACCCATTATCTTGATATGACATATAGCTCTTTTATGTGATGAAGCCTTCTTAATCTAATAAAATTAGTCCTTTTCTATTTGTAAATTATTGCGGAAAGCTCTCTCTAGGTTTTAAGTTATCCATTAGGTATTGTACGTGTGTGTTCTTGAAAATGGTGTGGCCACAGTGAATATTGTACAGGAGGTAGTGCTAGTTTTCCTAACCTGCAAATATGTCACCTTAATACTTTTTCTGGAGAAACTTTCTAAAGCCTCAGCAAATGAATAAATGATTGAAAAGAGCAAATTGGTTACTCCAGTATCAAATTATTTACTACTGAATGAAAGGCTCAGAAACAATTTACTTTGAACATATAACTGAATTATATTTAGTACAGAGCATCCTTAGGTACTGCAGGCTTTTTATAAATGACACGTGTTTAACTGTAAAAGTAACATATGGCTTTATGCTGCTTACTGTAGCTTTGCCTTTCAGATTACTGTATTTTGTGGTGTTTATGTGCACCCATGTTTTTGGCCCAAACTTTCAGGGAACAAATCTTTTGTTTCAATTTTTTAATCCTATTTATTTATTTATTTATTTATATTTAGATACTTGTTTTTTGTATTATAAAGGAATTTTAGCATTTATTTTTGAACATATTATGGTGCAGGAAATTCTATGTCACAAATAATTACAAAACACAGGAACAGATACAAGGTATTTCAGGTACTACCCATGTATAATGCGCATCCTTATTTTTCCTTCAAAAATTTGGGCAAAAAGTGTGCATTATACATGGCAAAATACAATATTTCAGTCATCTTTTACTTGAGAAAAATAGGTGTGTTATTGTAGTATTGTTTTCTTAATTAAACACTTCTATTTACACTTTTGTAAATCTGCTCTTGCAGGTTGATTTTAAAAGTTACCCTTTTAAATGTGGATATATTTTAAGAATAATTTTATTATTAAAGTTTAAAATAGAAAATTTCAGCTTTGATTTATCCTTAGAGTATGTACCACTATGGCCATTAGTTATTTTGATATTTTGTGACTCCTTTATTAGATATGAAAGTATAAGTTTCAGTATTAATTTGCAGTGTTTTCCTGCATCTGACATTTGCTCATGACCCCTCTCCCTTAGATTTGAATAGTTGTAACCAGCCTGAACTAGTTTGACTTCAAATGTGTTTTCTTTAAATTTATTGAGTTATATAATGGAAATAGAAAATGTCAAGATAAGTGGGTGCTCCAGTTCAGGCTAATGATTTGGCTCATATTCTTTAGATAATTGCTGGACAAACATCGCCTGGAGAGGCGAGGCGCGGCGTGGGGGAAGGGTGGAGAAGTTAGCCCTCTGGTGGCAGCTCTGGGCCTTTTTCCTCTGTTCACGAGATTTCGCTGCTGCCCCTCTCAAAACACACTCACTCGCCTCTTTAACTAGTTCTGCTCTCCCTAGAAGACTTTTTTAAATGTCCTTTGTGGAATTCACTGTCTCTCCAAAGAAGGTCATCAAGTTATTCTAAAACATACAGCATCCTCTCTGAGTTGGGTTCTGGTCCGTACCGTTTTCTCTGTTTTATTGCATTTGCTGATGTATTAGCACACTAGAGATTTTCGAGCCTCTGAAGGGATAGCTCTTTAGGCAGCAACCCAGTTTGGTTGCTTCTCATTTCAGCTCCAAGAGAAGAAGTGTAGACGAGTGCCTGCTGGAGTCCTATTCCTCTTGTCTCATGACCATCCCATGACTCATTCTAGATTTCTAAAGTTGTGTGGGAGTTAGTGGAGTGTGTGTATTTGTATCTTATTTTATCTATTATATACACATCTTAATCCATGATTTTTTTCCTGACCCAGAATTAAGTAATAAATACCGTTTCAGCATTTTTAGTAGGGTTGCCCATTATTACCTATAAATTCAGAATACTTCTGGGTCATGAAACAAAAATAATATTATTTATAGTAAATTTATCTGTACTAGCTGACAGATATTTTCTCCATTTATTGTTTTCAAATTCTAGTAGTAAAAGGGTGGAAGGTTGTAGAGACATAAGTAATGAGTGGGCTGGGATAGTAAAAATAGGGAGTGGTGGTATTTAACAAAAACTGGAAAGGCTGTACCTGCCTAAAGGGGCTGCCTCTGTTACATCAGCTTGTTACTATGGGAATGCAGGCCAGGTTTGGCTAGATCATCCTATTGTTTAAATGAAAAGGTAGACTTTTCTTTTAAAGATTTTATTTATTTTAGTTTTAGACAGACGGGAAGGGAGGGAGAAAGAGAGGGAGAGAAACATCAATGTGTGGTTGCCTCTCGTGCACCCTCTACCAGGGACCTGGCCCGCAACACAGGCATGCGCCCTGACTGGGGAATCAAACTGGTGACCTTTTGGTTTGCAGGCCGATGCTCAATCCACTGAGCTATACCAGCCAGGCTAGACTTTGAATTTTTACATGAACTATCTCAATTTTTATTACTGGCAAAAAGTTCATATTGAGAAAAAATATATGGCCCAAATAAAACACCACCTGATTTCAGCCCCCATTGCATAGTAAAGTTAGCACGTTGCGCCTTCAGGTAGCAGGGGATGCTTATAGAACATCACCTCCATTGAGGCGTTGTGGTGACTAGTCCTGCAGGATCAGCTCTGTGGAGGGGAAAAGGGTGGGTGGGTGTCTCAGTACTGAAAGTGGCTGATGTAGTTGCAGGAAAACTCGGGTCCAAATGACGCCCCCAGTTGACCCCAGTTTTATCTAAAGTGAACTGTTCTCTTATTGTATTTTATTTTTATTACCCTGTTATCAGTAGTTTCAAACGCTTAAGAAAAAAATCACTTAAAAAGTGTCAGTTTTGCAATCCAGGGAATGTTTGTACTTTTAAAAAAATGATACTTAAAAATGATAACGCATTGGCATCCTGCCTAGTAAATGTATCAGCTTTTATTTTATTTTTAATACTTAAAGAATGAATCAGAAGTTTAGACGTGCTGACATGGTACCTAAGGAAATAATGGAGGATTCTTATTTTTTCCCCACTGGTAAGAATTTGTAATTCATTCTAGTATTATAGAATTTAAAAAAAAAAACTTTATTTTAGAGCAGTATTAGATTTATAGAATAGTTGCAGATATACTAGAGTTCCCATATATCTCACACCTAGTTCCCTCTTTTTATTAACATTTTACACCAGTATGGTACATTTGCATAACTAATGAACCAGTAAAGATGCATTGTTATGACCCAAAGCCCATATTTTATTCAGATTTTCTTAGCTTTTACTGGGCTACAATACTACATTAATTGTCATACCTCCTTAGGCTCTTCTTGGCTGACAGCTCCTCAGACTTTTCTTTTTTGGTTGATTTTTACAGTTTTGAGGACAGTTTTAACCATTCTAGCAGTTAGGTGTTTTGTAGAATGTTCCTCGGCTCGGATTTCTCTGATGTGTTTCTCATGATTCAACCGGGGCCGTGTGTTTTGGGAAGGAAGACCAGAGAGGTAGAGTGCCCTTTCACTGGACATCGTATACAACACCATTGTGCCCTGTTACTGTTGAGGTTAGTCTTGATCACCTGGCTGACGTAGTGTTTGTTAGGTTTCTCCATTGTAATGTTATTCTTTTTTAATTTTTCCATTTTCATACTGGACTCTTTGGAAGGAAGCCAGTCTGTTCAGTCCACACTTAAGGTGGAAGTCATGTTCCTCTCTGGAGAGGAGAGCACCTATGTACTATGCCCGAATTCTTCTGCATGGAGCTTGGTCTCTTCTTTGTCTTTATTTCTTTGCTTAATCATACTTCTTTATTTTACTGCTCAGATTGCTCCAGCTTTGGCTACTGGGAGCCCTTTCAGTTGGCTCCTGTGTCTTTTTTGCATACCCCCATCATTGTGCCTTTTTAAAAAACACTTTCTTACTTTCTGGCACTGCGAGGCGGTCATGCTCATCTCTTATATTTCGTGCCCAGCCCTGGAATCAGCCGTGGTCTCCAAGGAGCTCTGGTTTCTCTTGTTGGGTAGAATGGTATCAGAAACCAAGATCTGGTGCGCTCACTGCTACTGAGATATGGTGCTTCTAGCCTTTTTCAGCTGACACAGGAAAGAGCTATATTGTGTATAGTAATCCATGGATATACGCATATTTGTAAATATTTCCATTCATATCCACATATACCTATGTTAAACTATACAGAAGTTTATACCGATCACTCAACTCTAACCTGTTACCACATGGATCATTGGAACTTTCTGCCCTTGCTTGTCTCTAAACTCCCACTCCAACAGTGAGAAACCTGGCCTCCTCAAGCCACCGTTCATTTACTTGCTTGTTCAGTTTTAGTATACAGCATGTAGTGGTTTAGAATTGTTTACTTATACCCACTGTGACAAGTGATTTTATCAACATAGCTAATGAGCTTTGCCTTCAGCCTTACTTTATGTACTGCACTTATTTCTGAGGACACTTCGGTTGGCACCTTCCCTCTTCCCACTTCAGGGAGTTTATTTCAGATGTGTCTTAGATTCCTTTGTCACAGTCTGCATTCCATCCTGGGACTCTCCAACCTTCTAAGTAATTTAAAATTAGCATACATTAAGTTTTGCTCTGTTTGCTGTGCATTTCTATGGGTTTTGACAAATGTATGCTGTCATGTGTACACCATTGTAATATAGAGAATAGGTTTAGCATCCTAAAAATTGTAAAATAGGAGGGGAATTTGGGAGAGGGGTAAAAAATGGGAAGAGATTAAGATGTGCAAATTGCCAATTATAAAAACAGTCTACCTAGTCATCTCTCACCTCTTTCCAACCCCTTGGCAGTAACTAAACTGTTACTATCTTTATAATTTTGCTTTGTTTCCCCCAGAATGTTGCATAAGTGTAAGCGTGTAATATATAGCGTTTTTAGACTAGCTTCTTTTACTTAGCTATATGCATTTACGATTCATCTGTGTTTTTTGTGCGGATTGGTGTGGTTTACTTTTTTTTTCTGAATAGTATTCCATTGAATGGAAGACTACGATTTGTTTATACATTCACTTATTGAGATCGTTTCCATTTTTTGACCATCATGAGTAAAGGTTCTATAAACATTCCCATGCAGGTGTTTGTGTGAACATAAATTTTCTTTTTTAATGTTTTTAAAATAGTTTTTTATTTTTCGGTTATAGTTGACACGAAATATTATATTAGTTTCAGATGTACAACATAGTGATTAGACATTTAACTTATGAAGTGATCACCCCAGTAAACCTAATACCCATCTGATACCATGCATACTTGTTAAAATATTATTGACTGTATTCCCTGTGCTGTACTTTACATCCCTGTGACTGTTTTTATAATTGGCAATTTGCACATCTTAATCCCTTCCCCTTTTTTACCCCTCTCCCATATTCCCCTCCTATTTTACAACCATCAAAATGCTGTCCGTATCTATGAGTTTGTTTCTGTTTTGTTTATTTTGTTTTTAAGTTCCACATATAAGTGAAATCATGTGGCATTTGTCTTTCTCTAACTTAAAGTTGTTGTCTGTGTATGAGTTCCCAGAGTCTGTGAGTATGTTACCATGGCCGGGGGGAATTGTGGTTGCAGGTAAAACTGTTTGCCAATCAGCTGACCTTTAAATAGGGGGATTGCTCTGGATTATCCAGGTCAGCCCAGTGCAATCACAAAGGTAACAGTGAAAGACGGAGGCAGGAGAATTAGAGTCAATGTGAGAAAAACTCTGCACTTGGCTTTAAAGATGGAAAGGGCCACAAACCAAGGAATGCAGGTAGCCTCTAGAAGCTGGAAAAGGCAAAGAAACAGATTATCCACTAGAGCTTCCAGAAAAAATGCAGCCCTGCCAACACCTTGATTTTAGTGCAGTCAAAACCACTTTGGACTTCTGACCTCGAAAACTGTTAAGATAATAGATTTGTGTGATGTAAAGTCATTATGATTGTGGTAATTTGTTATAGCAGCAATAGAAACTAACGCAACCACAGATGTTTAGTACAAAGAGCACTGTGTAAATTAATGTCTGAAAACATTTATAAAATATATCAAGACAATTTTATGGGGAGTGGGACACTCATTTTTAGTTTTCTTTGATGAACATCAAGAATTTTTAATGCTCGTTGTATATGCTGAAAATCTTGTGTCATTTTCAAGATAGCTTTTCAGAAGTTTTGCCAATAAAGTATAAAAATTATAAGAAATTTGAATTTGTCAGTCTGCTGGGACTGGATAAGAGGGAGTTCACTACCCATGTAATAATAGTTTTAGCTTCTTGGTTACCTGTAATATTTGAATTAAAAACATTGAATAATGTATATTTGAATTTGGACTGTGTTGGATAGTTTTGAATAAGGGTTTTATTTTTAAAATTTTAATTTTTATTATGTGTATTTAAAAATAGTTAATATTAAAATGATTTACATTTTCTTGATATTAAATGGACAGATTTCTTACTGGGTGACAAGTGAAAGGCAGAAATTGATTGAATTCAGAGTTGTTAACCCCTGATTAGAATCAGCAGGAGCTATGCGGCTTTGTAGAGGTCACACTAATTCCATAGTTAAGGAAAACAGGTTCAGAGAGGGTAGTTTAAAGGATTAGCCTCGAGTTAGATTTCCTGGCCATTGTAGAACCCTAAGCAGAATTTTAGTCTCTGGGCTTTAAATCCAATCTTTCTGTCTTGCCGCATACAAAAATAAGGTAAAAATTAGAAAATTTTAGCCTCTTACAGTTGAACTTCATTGCATCAGTCATTTCTGTAGTAAAGTACTTTTTATAAAGAGCATGCAGTATATAGGTTCTGTTTTTCATATATTTTTATAATGCAAGTGCCGTTATAAACATCTCAAATAGGTATTCTTACTGTTCAGTTTCTGAATTTTCTGCTTTTTTGTTTTTGTTTTTCCCTATGATGTAACTGTAAATAGCAGGAGTTTTGAAAGTTTAAAGGGAATCAGGCAACATGCCGATTTGTTTCTTAGGACAACATATACAAAATCAAAATTACTTTGTGTTTTGGATCCATAAACTATAAACATTAGATATGGCAACAATGAAGGACCTGATTTTAAAACTTAATATAAATGTTGGATTAAGTATCTGATTTTTAAAGTTGTTACATGAATTACATTTGAATTCTTTGCTTCCCTGGCTTTGTTAGAATTATAGTTAATTTGGGTATAAATTTTGCCTCATGTACTTCTTTATAATACATATTAATATTAAACTATTTCCTGTAAGCTTAATTCTGTTGTTTTTTTGTCTTTGTGTCTGATCATGAACATAACTAAATGTGTAAATCCTGAACCCATTTTCAATTTGCATATTTTTTCAGATTTTGTGATAGATACTTCAAAGCCCTTCAAAAATAAAAAAAAAAAACCTAATAATAAGTAACACATAGTGGGGAGAGTAAAATCATTATTTTAGTTAAAATTGCTTAGATCTAGGAAAAATACTTGAGAGAAAAGTGGATTTTTGAAATTTTTTTCCATAGTTTTGCTTGAGTTACCTTTAACTGGTGCAGACTTCTGACACTTGGTATAATGCCCTTTCTTGATTTCTGCTGAAACGACTCCATGGATTTTAGAGTTCTGTTTCACAGCTGAAGAAGATGGAAGCTGTTGGGCTTTTTTCCCCTCGGGTGGTTGACCCTAGGACATGAGTAGTATACTGAAAGTTGAAACTTGCGGTCCTAGATATTTCATCTATTTGATGGAATTAATTATCTCTTAACAGCATTGCTGTGTGTAGTGTCAGGGAGCAAGTTGACCACCCAGCAGCTTAAAAAGTACGGTAATCAGTAATCCTGACAGGAATCCTAAAATCATCACTGTAAATAGGTAAGATTTTTCTTCTGATCAAGACCTAAAAAAAGGAAGCTAAGGTCTAATTAATGAGATTCTTTTGTGTGTGGAGCCAGTTAACTTTAAGTGAGCTGATCAGCATTCTTATCTCTTCTCATGATAATGATTAGCAGCCCCTTGGTAAGGGAAGTTTCGTGAGTACTTGAAAAATACGGGTCAGTCAGATCTCTCATGTGAAACTAAATGTTGGTCTGGCATCTCTGGAACTCAAAGGATGACCAAATGGGCTTAGCCTCTGTTAAAGAGTTTTAATCATTAAATGGAAAGGGATGAAGTTGGTGAAAAAATATAGTGCCTTCAAAGCCACGAGTTTGGTTTCTAAATAGCCCCTTTGATTGGAGGTGAGTCAAGCGAACTATTTCACCACAGGTGTTATCAATAAAGAAAATCAGTTTTGTAAATGGGCCCCGTTTCTCTCAGCATGGTGTTCTACACTAGGGATCAGAGCTGCCATTTTCAGTTAGGTGGCATTGGGATGGAGACCCAATATTGAACTGTATGTTTCTAAAAATGTCTTTCATTTGTTTGCTTAATTATAGTTATTTAGATAATTTATAAATTATAGAATGAGAAAGTCTATTTGTAAGACTGAAACTTGTATTTATGTGTTTGGGGATGGTTAACATTTTAACAAATTATTAACTTGGGATGAAAGTTATACTTCGCAGGTTGTGTTCAAAATGCATCTTTTATTGCTGCATGGGAAACATTGAGTCTCTCTAATTTTTATTGGCAGAGGTATATACATGCAAATAGAAAAAAGATTAGTTTTACTCATCTGTAGCTTTTTAAATTTGAAATTGCATTGCTAGTTATAAAATAAATATTGTAATTGGTCAATTTGGTCATGCATTGAAGCATTTCATGAAGGGGAAAAAAAAAATCTGTGTTAGTTATTGAAATTCTTGATGGTCCATAAATCCATTTAGCATAAAAGTTTGCAACCTGGTTAAGAGTATGAAGGAGAAAAGGAATTTTATCAAAAAATATTATTTACAGAAATAGAATTAAGTTAGCATGATTTGAATCCCTTTAATACCAGATTTAACCTTAGAATTAAGAATAATTTGACTCATAAACACTTGATGCAGGCAGGCAGGAACCTTGGCTTTTTTCCAGTCAGCTTCTTCATTGCTTGTGAGTTCTTTAAAAAATAAAACAAAACAAAACCAGCATTTACAATATTATGATTATGCAAGTATTGTTTGTTGCAGATTCAAGTAGTATGCTCAGAGTGGGTAAGTAGAAAACAGTCTTAAATGACTAAATCTGTAGGTCAAAGGAGAATGCCCCAGGCATTGATACCCAAATGAGTCTCAATTTTTTTCACATATGTATCTTCTCAGTCATTCTCAGTTTCTATTTTTTTAAATCATGTATTTTCTTGCATTATTATTATTATTATTTTTTTTATGGAGTGTGTGGAGTCGGAAGTATAGCCCCCCACCACAGAGGTCCTCATTCCTGCACCCTGTGAACATTACCTTACAGATGTTAAGGATCTTGAGATGGTGGGTTTATCCTGGATAATTCTTTTTCTTCTGTTTGAAGAATTTCCTTTAATATTTCTTATCCTTTGATTTTTTTTATGTTACCTTCATTTTTTAAAGATTTGTTATTTGGGTAAATAATTCTAGGTTGACAATTTTCTTTTATTACTTTAAAGATATTCCATTGTCTTCTGGCTTACTTTGTTTCTAATGAGAAATTGTCCATCATCATTATGTTTGTTGCTCTGTAAAAATGTGTATTTTTTCTCTAATTATTTTAAAGATATTCTCTTGAACACTGGTTTTAAGCAGTTTGATGATATATGTCAGTATTGTTTTATGATTCTTATGCTTCTTGACTTTACGGGCTTATTTCTATCTGATTTAGAAAATTTTCAGTTATTTCTTCAGATATTTTTCTGTTCCCACTGTTTTGGTGACTCCATTTACATGCACATTAGATTGCTGGAAATTCCCTGCCTGCATGAACTTTGGGGGTTATTCCCCCTAATTCCTTCAGGTGGTTCTTGGGTAGTTTTCTCACACACATGGGTTGACCAACTGAAGATTTTGGGGAATCCCAGCACTTTTCCAGAGTTCTCTGTCTTTGCAGTTTTCTCCTCTCTGGTACTGTGCCCTGCAGACTCGAGTCATGTCTTGGCATGCTTGAACTCCCAGCTCTATCTCCTCAACTTAGGGGGGTCACCAGGCTCTGCCTGAATCCACATTCTTCATGCCACAGCCTGGAAACTCTCCAAGCAGGAAGCTTAGTATAGTTATTTTGCTTGTTTCCTGTCTCTTATGAGTCACTGCCCTTTGTTGTTCAGTGTCCAGTATTTTGAAACTGTCACTTAAAATATTTTTTCCAGACCTGACTGGTGTGGTTCAGTTGGTGGGCATCATCCTACAAAGTGAAAGGTCACAAGTTTGACTCCTGGACAGGGCACATGCCTGGGTTGCAGGTTCAGTTCTGGTAGGGGCGTGTGTAAAAGGCAACCGATGGATGTTTCTCTCACGTCAGTGTTTCTCTCCCTCGCTTTCTCCCTTTCCCTCTCTCTAAAAATAAATAAATAAAATCTTAAAAAATATTTTGTCCATTTTTTCAGCTGTTTAAAATATATACATCTATTCCCTGTTTCTTCATCCTGGCTGGGAGAGGATGTCTCCTGCCTATTAGATCTTAATCATGTCCAAGCAACACTCTTTGCTTTTTATTTTGTTGTTGCTGTTAACTTTGTGATGCATCTTGTTTAGTAAAAATGCCCTAACTTTTACTTGGGTACTGAAAAATAATTTCTTTCTATATTTAGGATGATTTATTATGTGTTATCTGAAGATCTATAAAATACAGAAAAATCTTCAGAATTCAGGCATAATGCTGAAATACATTAAATTTTGAGTTTTGAATAACTTATAAAACTGAAAAATGTTAGTATAGCTATTCACTTTCTAAAAATTAGTATCGAAATACAGGCATTACATGGGTTGTTCTGTCTTCTGGAATATATGAAATTTTAAATTCAGAAACAATGGAGTGTTTTAAAGTTTCCTTTGGTGTCTCTTAGTAACAGCAAACAAATAATTTTCTTTGGATTTCATTTTTATGAGTGATAAAACTTTTAGTGATGTGACGAGGTTATTGAAATTTCTTGAAAAAAGTTGCCATTTTTTCTGATGTTTGCTATAAAAAAAGGTTGTATATTTGAATACCCAAAAGCATGTATTTAATTACTTATAAAATCCTGTGCCATGTTTATTGCACACAACTTTTTTCTTTTGGCTTTTGTGGAAAAAATAAAAGGTCTGTGCTACATTGTGATAACTATATGGTCAATGTGTGAGGTGAGTGAAAGCTGACGACATGTTGCTGATTTCAATGAAAAATCCCTTTGTTTTAGCTTTATATTTTCATTATATCTAGGCACAGCCCAGTGATTTTGGGTCATTTTCAATCTTCCTTTTTCCTTTCTCTTTGTAGGCTGTTTTAAAAATTAAACAGTTGTGAAACAAAGTCTTTCATAAAATGCTTTGCTCTTAGTTATTGTTTATTTGCCATGGCTCTAAATCAAGTCCATAAATGAGAAAATGGTTTGGCTCCCTGATGAGGCCAGAGATGCCGATGGCAGCGTCTGCACAGTGGGGCTCTCCTGGCTTTGTAGGCGGCAGGCACTTTATATCGACCACCTTAAAAGCATCTCAGGACAGGCGGCAGTCCCCAAGTTACAGATGAGGGACCCGATCCTCAGGGAGGTCACAGTAAGCTGGCCCTGGAGTCACTCCACTAGCAAAGGGATGACTCTTTGTCCTCTGACACCAAGAACGTTATACTGTTTTCTACTTTTTTTTCCTCGCACACGGGTAGAGGCAATTATTGGCTGTTCTTGCGCCCCTTGTGCATTGCCGTAGAGGTCATTGTATCCTCAGCGAGGGGGGCACTGGCACAGTTCTAGCCTATAGGTAAGCTCCACTGCTTTACGAGAAGGGGCTGCACTAACCATTGTCTATGATTTTAGTAAATGCGAACGTGAAGGGTTCTGGCTATGATTTAGCCAAAAAAAAAAAAAAAATATATATATATATATATATCTGTCAAATAATGTACTTTCAGGAATGATTAAAGAATATCTATAAAAGGACATGCTTTTAGGTATAATTTTGTCCTTTCCATTTTAAACAGCATTTGGTATAAGAAATAAGGAAAGAAGGAATTATTCAAGAATCGGGTGCCTCTTTTTTTGATTCTTATTCAATTTAGCTATGTATAATTTTAGCTTCAGTTCACCTAGCTGTTGGAAAAACTTATGTCATAAGCCAACTCTTCCAACACTTTTCAGAGTCACTAATTCGTCTTCTGGGTGCAAGGTGAATATTCGATGTCCTTGCGTTAGAAGGCGTTGTAATCATGCCTGTTGATAGGTCCATTTTACATTTAGGATTTAATTGGCCCTTATACTTAATATATGGCATTTCAGAAGGTAGGCACATATGAAGGACCTATATCAATCAATCATTGAATATTTATTTTGTGTCCATTAAGTTCCTGTGTCTTGGGAACACAGTGTGAGCAAGTTAGACATGGGCTCTCATCTCCAAAGGCCTGCGGTCAGGGAATGCAGGAGTGTGGAACTTGGAAGAGATGCTGAGCAGAGCCTCTTTCCATCCCGTCCTTAGGGGAGCTGGTCAGTTATGTGGACCCAAATGCCCTGCCTCTGTGCACTCCGTCCCTTGGGGGTTTGGGAGAGAGGGCTAGCTGCTGAGTAAGAAACCACCTCTCATCCTCACAGCAGCTGGACACTACTGTCCCCCTGCTTCTCACTGTCTGCCCCAAGAGGACCGTATGAAATGCTAATGGAAAGACGCAATTCTTTAACTGGGATCCCTGTGTCATATTAAGTAGGTCTCTCTTGCTTCAGGCTGTAAAACTGATGGCCTTTCTGAGAGTTCCTGAGAAGCCTGTGCTAGCTTCTTTGACTAACCTCTGAAGGAAGGGGGGAGATGGCATTTTTAAAACCAGAGGTTGCTGTATAGGCTGATCCAGGTAAGTGTCTATGGCAAACCTTGTTTTTTTTCTTCTTCCTTTTTTATTTTTTCTTCTCCTTTTCCTATTTTTCTTCCATTTCTTTTCTCTCCCTGTCCTTCCTTTTTTTCCCGTAAAGCAAGAGGGATAAGAAATGCATGAGTAAATGTGTTATCTGTTCTGCAGTCCCCATCTGTGAATGGAGAAGTGTGAACATATGAATGAAATTTCAGTGTGTTAAAAAGATGGGGATTGATTTTTTTATCTTTTGGGCGGTGAATATATTAATGCTAAGCTTATTTGTGTTCCCCGTCTTCGAACCGTATTTATCAATCGACTGCGATTTACACACAGATGGCTATTAAATACTGCGCATCTGTATGTACCTATGTCTGATTATAATCATATTAAATTTTTTTATTTGTAAATGGTCAGTGATTAAAATGCCAATTCCAGGCTCTCTGTTTCCCCGAAGCTCACAGATTCAATTTATAATCAGAATGTTGCTTGGTAACATTATAGAACAGAGCTTTAATTTAAACATAAAATTGGAACAGTTAATAAATTAATGTGCCCTTAGAACAGAAAAGGGTATTCTAATTTAATTGAATGTTTCTAGAAAACTGAAACCCTGTCCTTTTAACTACCAAATCATCCAACATTATATTTCAGTATATATTATTTTGATTGTAAAGATAATATGTGATCATTATAGGAAGAGTTAAGAGAAGAAGAAAATAAAAGTATCTTTATTTTCACTATTCAGCAGTGCTTTTTGGTGATATCTTTGTTAAACTTTGATTTTAGCTTTATGGCCTTTAAAATTTTTTCTGTGATTTTATACATACACTTATGTACTTTAAACATCAGGACCCTATTGACCATATTGTAAAACATTAAAAATTTTTAGGTGCTTCTATTACTCTTCATACACATCTCTGCCTTCTTGAATACACTGACTTTATGGGTGTTTTAAGATCACTATTTTGTACTATTTTCATGTTTCCTGTTCTAATGTTAAGCTGCCTCCTAAAGTTAGGACCCTAACATGTCTTCTATTCTTCCACCTTGTGGTTCACTTGTGCTCTGACCTGGTTTAGCAGGTAACTAAGCTTTTTCAGAATGTTGAGTCAGTAAGATTCAGAGAGAGGACTTAAAGAATAAAGAGTAGAGTTACTGCTGAGATTCGTGATTTTACTTCCGTAAGTGTCCTTGTGGGAAGCTGAATAATGGTCTTCCAAAGATGTCCATGTACTAATCCCCAAACCTGTGACTATGTTACCTTCCATGGCAAAGGGACTTTGCAGGCGTGATTAAATAAAGGATCTTGAGCTGGGGAGATGGGTCTAGTGTAATCATCAGTGTCCTTATAAGAAGAAAGGCAGTAGCAACAGGGAATGAGAGGAGTGACAGAAACAGAGGTTGGAATGATATGCTTTGAAGTTGAGGAAGAGACCGTGAGCCAAGGCATATGGATGGCCTTTCGTTACTGGAAAAGACAAATGATTCTCCTTAGAACCCCCAGAAGGAACATATCTCTGCCAACACCATGATCTTAGCTATAAAATCCATTTAGGATTCCTGATCTCTAAAACAGATAATAAAATTTGTCTTGTTTTAAGTCACTAAGTTTGTGGTCATTTTGGTACAGAAGTGATCAAAAACTAATATACCCACCAAACAGTGAGGTTTTTGGAGGGAGAATGTATCTCTGCCTGCCTGCCTGCCTTCCTGCCTGTCTGTCTGTCTGTCTATCTATCTATCTATCTATCTATCTATCAATCATCTGTCCATCCTTACCTGAGGATATGTTCTTTATTGATTTGAGAGAGAGATAGGTAGATCTCGATTTGTTGCCCCGCGTAGGTACCCCGACCGGGAATTGAACGCACACCCCAGGTATGTGCCCTGACCAGGAATTGAACCAGCAACCTTTTGGTGTATAAGATGATGCTGCAGCTGACTGAGCCACTTGGCCAGGGCTACCTCTTATATTTTAGCATTCAATGCAAAATATAGTGCATGCTAACAACTAAAGGTGCAAAAGAGAAAATGAACAAATAAATAAATGAACATTGACTTCAACACAGGCTTTTTAAAATTTATAGTCTTGGGAATGTCAAAATTGACAAGAATGAAATTGTGCAGTAGTGGGTTAAAAAAAGGCTTCCCTAAATTTAGAGGAATTAGTAACAGGCATCTGTTAATTTATTAAAATTTAGCTGTGCTCAGGAATGTAATTTCTCCATTTAATTAAATGACACGTATGTATTTTACAATACCTTTGCAGCCCAGAAAGTGAAACACTTTTTAAAGGGAAAAAGTCATATTAATACTGACTTTTCTTCAGTCTTACCAAGACGTGGCCGGGGACATCAGAACGGAACTTACTTTGCCCTTGCCAGCTGGTGCATAATCACTATCAATAGCTTTAGCCGGAAAATGACTCTCAACACATTCTCCAATTTCATAGGTCAGTTGAATTACCTAAGCAAGAAGTTCTGTGCCTGTAGTCACCATCCGTGCCTTTGAGATCCTGGCTGCTGTGAGAAGTGATTAACGGGCAATGGTGCCCTCCTGGCAGGGCCATTCTTCCTGGCAGTCATGTAGTGTGTCTCCTCTGCTTGTCCTGTTGCAGGTAACCCTTCCCTATCCATCTACTTATGAGAAAAGTGACTTACTTGGAACCTGTGTGTATTCTGTTACTCACAGTTTCAGCAAGTTTGTTTACTTTGTATTTAAGTCCACAGCCAACTAGAAGTGGCACATTAGAAGCCTGGAGAATTGATACTTAGGCCAGCTACTCTGACATCATCAGCATGAAACACAGTTGAAAACCTGGTGGGAGAATCATGAAAGGTGTAAGTAGACACCGATGGTAGCCTGGGACTGCTGCCGCTCATACCTCTGAAGGTCCAGCAGCCTTGTCGTTCATGTTCATGATGATGACCTGGACCTGGGCGAGACCATATCTCTCGCACCTTATGAAAGATGGGAGAAAGGTGTTTAATACGCTAATAGAACACTTTCTGTTCTTCATAGTTATTATTAAATTTTGTTGTTGATTTACTTAAGGGTATAAACTTTAGTATCCTATGATGACCCATTCTCTAGAAATCCCCCAAAGCTCTCATGACTCTGTGTCTTTACCATAAGCCCTCAAAAATGATTTGAACCCCTTTCTCCCTTGAGAAGAGCTGTGAAGAGAAATGACTTGTCGTCTCCTAAAAAATATGTATTTTCTCTCCCTCCTATTATCGGATTATTTGACTTTAATGCTTCAGTATTTGGTTGATTTATTATTTAAATTTTAAAATTTTATTTACTTTTTTTTCAATCCCCTGCTTAATACTATGACCAGAGTTGCATAGCCTCCTAAGACTTAAGACAGGCACTGAAAGTTTCATGTTGAGATTTACATCAATTGCTTATCGGTAAAGACATAATTTATAATAGCACTTTTCAAGTTCCTGGTGTCTAGGGACCCCCTGCCCTGCCATGCCTGGCAGGGCTGTGAAGGCTGCTGGCGGGGAGGAGGCACCATCACATGATTCTGAAGGAGCGTCTTAAGGACCTCGAGGCAGAGGCGCCTTCAAGTGTAAGGTCTTGGAGGTTGGAAAGGACGTGGGCTTTTGGAGGAAGACTGAGAGATGTTTTGTGATCAAAGTACTGCAGGGCGGAAATCTGAAGGGGGAAAAGGAAAGAAAAAGTAGATCTTCCTGGAGTGGGAATTTTGCAGTCAGCATCATCTAATTTCAACATCTTTTGGGCCATGTGGGTTTAGGTAATTTACCCCGTGTCTCTACCTTGGCTTCTTCACCTGTACTGCTGATGGTACTAATAGTGTCTGTCTTTGGGAGAGCTTTTGTACAGACTAGATGAGACGGTACAGAAGCCTCTATAGCACACTGCCTGGAATGAAGTCCTCTACAGGGGTTATCTCTCCTTCTCAGGACCCCTAGTGATGGTCCCTGGTGCTTTCAGGAGGCCAGACCACACTGGCAGGTGCCAAACCAGAGCCTCAGGATGGGAAGGGTCTGGCTGGGGAATGCCTTTGCGTAAGTAACATTTGGTTCCCTTCAAAGAGGAGTTCCCCTGGACAGCATCACACCCTAAACCCGGGTCAAGTGTGTTCCAAGGCTTTCTAAAGCGAGTTCTGTATTGTATAGCACAGATTTAAATGTTGCAGCAGGTTATCTCTTCACCCCAAAGTTTAAACTGAGAAATCCTTCTGGCAAGGCTGAAAGGAAAGGAAGGATTGCTGGCCAGCAAAAACAGAATAGAAGAGAAACTTGTGCACAGATCTCCCACATCAGCACACCACATCCACTCCAAGGAGGCAGGAGGTTTCTCAATCCCAAAAATCCAGCCAGGGTTTTTTTAGGTAAGGATTGGTCTTTGTGTTCGATGTTAGTCTTGGACTTCACACTTATTCCTACTCCTGGTGCTCCATCCCCTTCTCCCCACTTCACCCGCCTTGGGAAAGAATGGTGTCTGAACACCGTTTGTAACAACTACATGAAAACACCAAAGCCTTTCTAAGGAAGGAGAATTTCACCCCAAAGGGCTGGGCCGCACAGTGGAATGCAGAGACTGTTCGGGCCACCCCTACTTTACCTTTTGTGTTCCTAAAGAAAGAGTTTTGCAAAAAAGACCAGTGAAGGCATTCCACTGGCTAGGTTGTGCTTAAGAATTCTTAGTTTGAACTTTAAAAAATGTTCCCTTCTCCCAGTAGCACAGGTAGGAAAATGAACCTGAGTAGGATTGGAAAAAAATGTAGTACAAGTGCTAATTGTGTGCGTGTTTCTTCAAGTTATGGCGAAAGAGGGAAAGTAGCACATTAAGTGAATTAGGTGTAGAATGCAGTTCATACAACTGATACATTCATCTGGAGATGGTGTAACTCAGCATTTGTCTGCTTAGTGTCCTGGAGGTTCTCTAGCCTCAAACCTCTTTAATTATACCCTCTTGCACTTTCCTTCTTGTTGCCATTTCCCTCACCATAAGGAACATGTGTCCATGTCATAATATTTAAGCATCATTTGAGGATACTGCAATTGAAATGGAATGTCAGGAATCTTTGGGGGAAATATTTATTTTTAGGAATATCCTTCAAGCCTATGGCTTTGGGAACTCTGACTTCTTAAACATCTGCAGTAATCAGTAATCAGCAACATGATTTCCTAGCAGAGAGCAGTAAGATGAACGTCTGTGCATTTCTCGGTTCCAGGAAGCACAAAGCACCTTCATAGTGGAATTTACTTTACAAACAATAGGTGCAGTGTCTAGTTCTCATGTCAGGGTTTGAGAAATTATCTTTGTCTAAGGTTATCATCTCTCTCGTAGCATTGAAATGCATGCTGTAGCGTGATGCCCACATGTGCTTTTCCTGGCTTGTGCTCTTGTAAGTTTGGCTCTGTTGGACTTAAAGGTTCTCCAAGTTGGCCAACCTTCAGGATGAACTTTTTGAGCGTGATAGGCTGGAATTGATGGCAGGAGCAGCCAAGATGACTGGAGCTATGATTCTGGTGTTGAAAGAGGATGAAATGGAGCTATTCAGAACAGATGCGGAGTTACTTATTTCAATTGATCCCGTCTTTGTATACTTCTTTTCAACTTTAGAACTGCTTCTTACTTTGGCTTTGTATGTTTATCTTTCCCTTAACTGTCTGGCCATAACCTATTTGAGCCAGAGGAACTTAGAATTTGTGCTTAATTTGTACGAATACAGCTTGGAAACTTAAAGGTCAGGAAACTTATGTGTCAATAGGAAATTTAACTTAAACCAAACCTGTGTGTGCGTTTCCCAGGCCTGAATCCATTTAACCTGGTCTCACTAAGCCAACTGCTAATTTAGTATTAATACAGCCTAAACAGAGACGAATGGGTAGCCAGTGTAGTTTGGTCAGCCCTTCTAGATGCTCCTGCTTTATGTGAAGTAGGAAAGGACCTTAATCACCTTTGTTTGTCAAATGTTTCATGATACCATTCCTGTTTTAGATTTGTAAAAATACTGCCGTTGATCATCTTTTGTTCTTCTTGCTTAGAAATGTTTGCTTGAGTCTGAGTTATTTTTAGTACCTGGCAAAAGTATCTGCTTCACCAATTTCTCATTTCCTTCGTGTCCATTTGTCATCACTTTGTGTCCAGTACATCCTAGAGTTGTTGGTAAGCAGTACGTCGAACAGTTTAACCTGTGAATCTGACATCCCAGTTTTATTATTTCTGCTTCTCAGACTGAAAGATTTTAGAAAGGCACTCTGATTGGACAAAGCCAACCAGTTCTGAGTGAAATAATGAGACTTCAGAGACGTACATGATTTTATTGGCTGCAGCCTTTGTCTTTCCACTGGGCCCATCAGAGTACCCGGCTAATGGAAAATGTCTAATTAAATACTCGTTAAATTGAACTGATATGGTCAAACAGGGCATTATTTTTAGAGATGTTCTTAATGGAGGCCAGATTTATGGAGATTACCTAGAGGCCAAGGTTACATTACTTCAGTGGCAATTGTAATTAATATTAAAAATTTTTGATTTGAACACATTTTATGAAAAATAATGTTATAATTCTTAATATAATGTGTATAAAATTGAAAGCACAAAAAGGTCTTCCTTAAGCATTTATTTCTCTTTATTGATATCTATACTTAGATATAGATATTTAGCTTAAATATATCTGTATTTAAATATGTAGAGAAAAAGCTAGAGGGACAAAATATTAACAAAGGTTATCTCTGATATTGGGAAGTGTGAATAAAACAGACAGTAAGAGGAAAAACCCCCCACCATGCTGTATGTAGGTGTCCCTGCATTTTGGGTGGAGAGGGGAATAAAATGTAAACATTTTTCATTGTCATTTGTTACTCTTTGATAGCATGTTTTTCTGTTATGTAGGATTCCATCACATGGATATTTGGTTTATTTTGACTATCTTCATCAGTGTTAATGGAGTAAAACCAAAGCAGGTAATCCGTATTTGACTTTAGATTCTATATTACCTGAAGTTTTGCCTCAAGCAAAATGACACAACACCTTGATGCGACTTGGATTTGGGAAGCTGTGTGTTTTCCCTGCATGGCTCCCTCCCACTCTTTGTTTTTCCTTCTCCCTGTCCTGCTTCCTTCAGTTGTAAGTAGGGCTGTCTCCATGCTGCCCTCAGCTGAATGGCCACCTTCTGTGGCACTGGTCCAGTTTTAGCACTTTGATAAAGGTGTAGCTCCGTGTTGGCACATTAAAGCAGTCAGTAAATGTTCATCCCCTTAACTAATTTTCTTGGAGGCGAAGGTAGCGAGATTCCTCATAAAAAGTAAACTAGATTCTAAATTGGGTGTAAAATCAAATTTGCCTTTTGCTATTACTGAAGATACTGGCTTTGTAAGGCGGAACCCCTGCAGCTTGTGAGCCTGTCAGGGCCGTTCTTCGCAGTTGGATGATAGGGACGGACAAAAAGGAGGAGGCATTTCTGAGATCCAGATGGTCTGAAAGAGGTTTTGCTAACACGCCTAAACTAATTTGATAGTTTATAGTTTTTCAGTTTGTTTTGGAAGGGATCTACCACCTAGTAGATAGCATAAGTGAGGCGTGTAGGTTTTCTCATCTGCCTTCCTATTAGGTAATGTGGTAGGTTTAGTTACCTACCAGGTAACTAAAACAAATTTCATGTGGAATTCTGCCTATGTGCAAATTCTTATTAATGAGCAGGGTCCAGTATGACTGTTCATAAACTTGGTGAGGACCTAATTCTCTGTCCTTTTGTCTTGTATGAAATGCTCACTAGAGGCAGAAGGGAAGTTGCTTAAGGAGTGTGATTGACTTCTTATCATCTTTTGCGCTGGAAATCCTACGCCTAGGGCGCTGATCCTGAAGGGATCGGGTGAGCGGCTTTCACGTGCTCTGCTTAGTCAAGGGCAGGAGTGCCCTATAGAATTTCTAGCCCAGCCCACATTTAAAAACATCACTATTTCACCCATGAAAATATTTTTTTTTCATTTTTTATGTTATATAGTTTATGCTATTACAAATGTCTCATTTTTCCCCCTTCACCCCCCTCCACCCCCCTCCACCCAGCCCATCTCCCCGCTTCCGTAGTCAGGCCCCACACCATTGTCTATGTCCGTGGGCCCTTCATGTATGCTCTTTGACTAATCCCTTCAGCCCTCTTTCAGTCAGTCCACCTCCCCCCTTCCCTCCTACAGCTGTCAGTCTGTTCTATGTTTCCATGCCTCTGGTTCTATTTCATTCATTAATTTGTTTTGTTCATTAGGTTCCTGTTATCGGTGAGATCGTATATTTGTCTTTCACCAGCTGACTTATTTCATTTAGCATAATGTTCTCCAGTTCCACCCATGCTGTCACAAAAGGCAGGAGTTACTTCGTTTCTTGTGCTGCATAATATTCCATTGTGTAAATGTACCACAGTTTTTTGATCCATTCACCTACTGATAGGCACTTAGGCTGTTTCCAACTCTTGGCTATTGTAAATAACACTGCTATGAACATAGTGGCGCATAAATTCATTTGAATTGGTGTTTTGGGAGTCTTAGGGTATATTCCCAGCAGTGGAATCACTGGGTCAAAAGGCAGTTCCATTTTTAATTTTTTGAGGAAACTTCATACTGTTTTTCACGGTGGCTGCATCATCCTGCCTGCCCACCAGCAGTGTACTAGGGTTCCCTTTTCTCTACATCCTTGCCAGCACTTGTTGTTTGTTGATTTATTAATGATAGCCATTTTGGCAGGTGTGAGGTGATATCTTGTTGTGCTTTTTTTTACATCTCTGTGATGGCTAGTGATGTTGAGCACCTTCTCATATGTCTATGGGCCATCCCTATGTCCTCCTTGGAGAAGTGTCTGTAGAGATCCTTTGTCCATTTTTTAATTGGCTTGTTTGTCTTCCTGGTGTTGAGTCGTATGAGTTTTTTATAATTTTGGAGATCAAACCCTTACCTGATGTATTGTTGGCAAATATGTTCTCCCATATAGTCGGTTCCTTTTTTGTTTTGATGATGGTTTCTTTAGCCATGCAAAAGCTTTTTAATTTGATGTCGTCCCAATTTGTTTATTTTTAACATCCATTTTGCTAATTAACAAAGACTCGGGTATTTGTGAAAGAGAAAAAAAAACATCAGACTCCTGCTCCAGACTCTGGAGTGAGTCCTGAGTGGAGGCTTTCAGATGCTAATGAAGCTCCCTTGGGGTGTGTTCTCAGCTGGAGTGCCCACCCATTCCTGGGGTGGGGGTCACAGCCAGCTAACACGCATGTGTCACATGAGCTGTGCTGAAGTATTTTAAATATAATTACAGACTACACAATAGGAGGATGTTTTGTGATTATCCTAGTGTGTGAGAACCAGATTGGGAGATGCATTTGGGCACAAAAATGTTGAAATATAAGGAACATTTTTGTGGTTGATGGGAAAAATTGGAAACACATTGGATGTTAAGACTGGCCTGGGACACATGGTTGCCAGAGAACAGGCCCTTACAGTGCTTTTTCCTGGGCAGAGACAACTTGGAAGTGAGATAAAAGCACAGATACAGTCTAATATACTTCTTTGCATAAAATATAGATGCATACTAGAGCAATATATATGTATATATATTTTTTGGTATGTTTTATTGATTATGCTATTACAGTTGTCTCATTTTTTTCTCCCCTTTCTCCCCTCCACCCTGCACCCCATCCCTTTATCACCACACCTCTTGGTTCATGTTTACGGGTCATACATGTTAGTTTTTTGACCTCTCAATCTCCTGTGCTATCCTTAGCCTCCCCCTGTCTATATATTAATAAATACAAACGATTATATGTATGGGTAGCATATTAAAGAATACACAGTCCTTTCAACTTCAACGGCAGTTTTCAAACATTTGGCCTCATGAGCCTTTTACATTTTAAAAATTATTAGGGACTGACCCCAAAAGAGATTTCATTTGTCTGGGTTATAGCCATTGATATTGACTGCATAGAAGTTAAAATTCAGAAATTTTAACATTTATCAATACAGTTAAACATAACTCTAAACTCATTGCTTTTAACAGAACGAACTTTTTTTTTTTCATGAAAATCTCTGTATTTTTCCAAGCAAGAAACTTGGTGAGGTACATGACCATTATTACACATTTTTTCAAATCTCTTAAGGATATTTGTACTAGATGACAACTGGAGTCTCACCCCTGCTTCTGCATTTCATCTCTTGCACTATTACTCTTCACGTAGCTTCTGAAAAACTCTAGTGTGCATTTGTGAGGAAATGAGAATGATAAAGGCAGAGAATGACTTAGCAGTAGTCATTATGAAAATCATTTTGATCTCACAGACCCCTGGGAAGGATAAGCTATCCCAAAGGTCCTGGACAACACTTTGGGAACCTATGCTTCTAAGTTTCAAAAAGTGCACTTTATTTACCATAACTTATGCCTACCTTCTATTCACACTGAGAGTTCAGGGAGAGTGAAACTTTTATCATTATAAGAGGTAAATTGTTTGCAAAGCATTATAGCTTTCAGGGATTTTTTCAAACACTCATATTAAGTTTTCACTGTAGTATTTTAATGCTAGACGATCATTTATGACAAAAATAAATGATACTGTTTACAATGGGCTTTTTTTTTTTGGTGTTTGCTTTAAATAGGTTATTTGAGGACAGTTTTATTTTTTTGCCTTATGTGGATTATATTTCACACCTTAGGAGAGAGTAGTTTTAGCAGAGTGTCACCTAGCCCCTAATTAACTATATTTATACCCTCCACAAACTTGTCCCCTCCATGGAGGTCAAAACAAGTCTCTCTCCCAGGTCTTTCAGGAACAACTCTATTGTGTAGGATCTGTGTTTTCAAACTTTAAAGTTGCAGTGGACTGATATTTTGTGTTCAGTGAAGATAAATTATGAGAAGAACAAAAAATACTGGAAAAACAATAAGATAAGCCCCAATTTTATAATTTTATTTCATATATAGTCAACTATTCTTTCAAGTTACTGTGGAAGTTTCTAAAGGCTTACCCTTAATTTCTATATTATCTGTAGTATTCTGTGCTAGCCCCTCACTCTCTGGTAACACACAGTTCCCACGTGGCCAGTGGACCACACCTGGAGTATCGCTGGTGTCCATCACAGCCACGTGCCTTCTCGTGTAATCCAAACCTGGAATTTGACCCATTTTATTCCTACCTCCCACCCTCAACCTCAGTTTAAACGAGAGAATTCTTATTCATTCTTTTCTGCCTCCTCAAGTAATATTTACATAGTGTTGTACATTGGAAACTTGGTTACAAAAGTAAGGTATGCATATTTAAAGTATAATGTCAAGAAGGATTATTATTATTACAAAAATACACTCCAACATAAGTTCAAATAACATTGTTCCAAACTGTATTTTCTGACTTAACAAGATACCAGTTCTGACTTGTTATTTTGTTCCTTCAAACAAGTAAGTTAGAGAGAAAAGGAAGGTTGTTCCAGATGGCTTGAGTTAAGGGACAGAATGCGTGGTCTCTTCGTTTTTCTTTACGGGGTTCTTACGTGATCGTTTTGTTGATTTGTGGATGCGAGGAGGAAAAGGCTGCAGAAGGTCAGAAGGGGTAGCAGCTGAGAAAAAGAGGGAAAACAGAAACCAATAGGTTGGCCAGGGGCAGAGGAGGCTGTAGTAAAGACAGCCGCTTTGGTTTCCAAGCTGTCCAGCTGTCAGCTGGATCTGTGGTTATCGCCGTCAGTGCTGGGATTTCTCTGGGCACTTCGCCTTTATTGGGTGCCCCGCCGTGTGCCAGGTAGGGGTGGTTCCTTTTCACGTAACCTCACTTAATCCTCACAATAGACCCAAGAAGGAAGATAAGAGGGCAGTGAGACCCAAGGAGGTAAAGTATTTGTTCAAGGGCATGCAGCTGGTAAGTGGCGAGGCTGACACTGGAGCCCACAACAGCATGCTGCCAAAACCTCTTGCTCTTTCCAGATCTGGTGCAAATTTAAAAAACCAGGAGATGTGGTTGAGGCGGGCCCACGTGAGAGCTGTAGTGCATCTGGAACTTAATCGCGACAGTATAGTTTCCCACCAATTCCTACCTTACTTCTCCAGATAAAGAAGATGGAAGATGGTGAAGTATCTGTTTCCAGAAACATTTTTTAAGGAAATCAGAGAGAGGCCAAAAGGGACTTAAGTTTCTCCAGAGAGGAAGTTGAGAAACTCAAGTATAGCAAACCACTAATGCCAGATGTTATTTATCCAAAGGTTTTTGGCTACATAGCAGTACTTTCTGGATCTCTGCTAGTTTTCTGCAATCTTTCTGAAGCTGCTTTGAGTTTTAAAAATATACGTACCTGAATTTGAAACCATGGTCATTTACTCCAAAATATGCTCTTAAAACCCTAAATTCTTGTAATAACAATGGTGGAAGCACAGAAGGAATCGTTCCAAATGATTATTTGAAGTATTTTTCTATTCCAAGTAGAAAAACATGTTTCTGAACTGGCCACTATTTCAGCTAGAGTAAGCGACGTTTTTGCTTTAAAAAAAAAAAATCACATTTTGCACTGTTTTATTACATACTTGTGGAATGTTTCCTACTTAAAATTTTAATTATTACTCCTTAATGGAAGGCTAAAAGGAGGTTTCACTGTAACTGTCTCTGACTTTTCTACTTCACTGATAACAAAAGCTTTTGTATTTGATCATAGACAAAAAATAGTACTTACTACCCTGTAAAGGATGTGGAGAGGCAGATGGGATAAGCACAATTAAAACTTTCTCTTATAAAAAAGACTGTTGATTTGTGATCTCAGTTTCCTAATTACCCTTCTTTTCCTGTATGACATTTGCAGTAACATTCCACCTTTAATATCTTTACTTTTGACCATTTCCCTCTTCATTTAGAGAGTATTTTCCAGTTGTTATTATTTTTTGTTTCTGAGACTTTAGTCAAAGAATCTCATCTAATTGCTTTTTATTTTTTTACCGGGACATTCTCCAGCCTGCCTTTTGGTTCTCCAATACAACTATACAGCCCCTGGTCTAGGGCCCGTTTTTGTATTTCAACACACCTCCCTAGTTGATAGAAAACTTGGAATGTATTCTTCTGGTTAATCTATTTTCTTCTTAGTAAAGAGTGATGCAGAACCTTTTTTTTTTTTTCTATTTTTCTCTGGCTGTTGAAAATGTTCCTAAAATAATAGCCCACATTCCTGTCTTAGTAAGCACAGTGGAAATGATTGCCTCCTCATGGCTGAAAACCTTGTAGTGTCTGAGAGCGACTTTTCCAGATACCACTTCTCCTTAGATGTGTGGTAAATGGAGATTTGAAAGGAGTGGAGAGAAACAGTTTCTGACATAATTGCTGGGGAGGCGAGGCATCTGGTTGCCGTGCCCCCACCCACCTCCATCAGAGAAGCTCGAGAACCTATGTCTGAGCCATGCTGCCTCCCACCTGTGTGTGCCGGAGTTACAAGTGTGCAAAATCCTCTTGGCTTCCCTTTGCTGCTGGGGCTCATCAAGAGCGAGCATTCCCTTTCCTCATGTGTATGTGGAGGAGGAGAGGCATACCTTGGCAGGGCTGAAGCCACTGAATGGCTACCATGTGGTTATTTGGAAATAAATTTCCATGATACCGAGATTTCTTTTTTAAAATATACTTTATTATGCTATTAGAGTTGTCCCAAATTTTCCCCATTTATCCCCCTCCATCTGGTACCCCCATCCCCTCCAGCTATCGTCCGCCTTAGTTCATGTCCATGTGCCATGCATATAAGTTCTCTGGCTTCTCCATTTCCTATACTGTTCTTTATATCCCGTTTTCTATTTTGTTTCTACCAATTTGTACTTCTTGATCCCTGCATCTTTTTCCACAATCTCCCACTTCCTCCTTCCAACTGATAACCCTCCAAATGCTATCCGTATCTATGATCCTGTTTCTGTTCTGTTTGTTTGCTTAGTTTATTTTTCAGATTCAGTTGCTGATAGTTGTAAATTTATGACCATTTTAATGTTATAGTTTTGATTTTATTTTTTGTATATGATTTCCTTTAACATTTCATGTAATAATGACTTGGTAATGATGAACTCCTTTAGTTTTACCTTGTCTAGGAAGCACTTTATCCACCCTTCAATTCTAAATGATAACTTTACTGGGTAGAATAATCTCTGTTGTAGGTCCTTGCTTTTCATTACTTTGAATACTTGTTGCCAGTCCCTTCTAACCTGCAAAGTTTCTTTTGAGAGATCAGCTGATAATCTTATGGAAACTCCTTTGTAGGTAACTCTTTGCTTTACTTTTGCTACCTTTAAAAAAAGAAGATTTTACTTATTTATTTCTTAGAGAGGGAAAGGGAAGGAGAAGGAGAGGGAGAGAAACATCAATGTGTGGTTGCTTCTTGTGCATCCTCTACTGGGGAGCTGGCCCGCAACACAGGCATGTGCCCTGACTGGGAATCAAACCAGCAACCGTTTGGTTTGTAGGCCGGCACTCAATCCACTGAACCACACCTGCCAGGCTCTCTCTTGCTTCTTTTAAGGTTCTCTCTTTATCTTTAACCATTGGCATTTTAATTATGATTTGTCTTGGTGTGGTCCTTTTTGGGTCCATCTTTTGGACCCATCTTTTTAGGTCTGTTTGGGACTCTCTGTGCTTCCGGGAGTTGTATGTCTGCTTCCTTCACCAAATTAGGGGAGTTTTCTTTCATTATTTTTTCAAATAAGTTTTTAATTTCTTATTCTTCCTCTTCTCCTAGTGGCATCCCTATGATTTGAAGGTTGGTATGTTTGAAGATGTCCCAGAGTCTCCTTACCCTGTCCTCATCTTTTTGGATTCTTTTTTCTTGCTGTATTGATTGGTTTTTTTTCTCCTTATGTTTCAAATTGTCGATTTGATTCTTGGCTTCATTCCCTCCACTGTTGGTTCCCTGTAGATTTTTCTTTATTTCACTTAATGTAATGTTCATTTCTGCCTGGTTCATTTTTATGCTGTCGAAGTACCCAGTGAGTTCCTGGAGCATCCTGATAACCAGTGTTTTGAACTCTGCATCTGATAGGTTGGTTATCTCCATTTCATTTAGTTCTGTTTCTGGAGTTTTGTTCTGCTCTTTCATTTGGGCCATGTTTCTCTGTCTGCTCATTTTGGCAGCCTCCCTGTGTTTGTTTCTTTGTGTTAGGTAGAACTGCTTTGACCCCTTGTCTTAGTAGTGTGGCCTGTTGTAGAAAAGTGTGCCTGTAAGTTGTGTGGGGCTGGGGCTGGGCCTTAGGTTATTGCCAGGGTGGGGCAACCTGTGCCACTGCTCTGTGGCTCTGTGTGGAGGGAGGGCTTGGAGATGGGACAGTGCCACTCCCTGGCCTCTGGAGTTTTGCCCAGGAGGAAGCTATCTCCCAGCACTCACTGCGATGCCAGTCACTTCAGTTTCTTCCCATATTCCCGTGGTGCCTTTCCAGATGTTGGCCTGGTTCTGAATCCCAGAGGGAATGTGTGTTGCAGCCTGTCTAGGCCAGGAAGGTTTACCTGACACTTGGGCAGAAGGAGGAAAAGTCGTGGACCCCTGTTGATGCTTAACATACCTTTATTCAAGGGTGGGAGAATCTATGCATGCTGCAAGCTGCATGTCCCTACCTGTCACACTGCATGTCACCTGTCCCCTTTCCTGTTTGCCAGCGAGGGGCCCTACCCCCTTAAATAAATTGAAGACAGACAAAGCCGACAGGGAGCCAAAACAGGTTGAGATTCTGCCCATGCGAGCCCACTCAAGGATATGGGAACACTACTTATCTTAGTTCCCCAGACACCTGGGTGAGGAAGCCAGACTGCCTCCGTTTACCCTGCAGAATGAGTTTGTGTAAGTCCTAAGTCCATTGTGGGCCCTTTAAGATGAGAGGCCTGAGAATTCTGCAGTTTCTTTTGCTGTCCCAACCCCCACTGGTTTTTACAGCCAGAATTTATGGGGACTAATCTTTCTGGCACTGAAACCCTGGGATGGGTGGTCTGGTGTGGGGCTGGGATCCCTAACTCCCAAGGTACCCTTCCCGATTTTTACCCACCATATGTGGATTTGGGACCACCCATTCCACCTTTTCATGCCACTCCTCATGTCTCCGCATCTTCCCCCCTCCTACTCACCTGGATGACTGTGGTTTCTTTAATTCCTTGTTGTCGGACTTCCATACAGTTCAGTTTTCTGACGATTCTGGGTGATATTTACTTTGTAGTGTAGTTGTAATTTTTGTTGTAGATGTGTGAGGAGGTGAGGCGTGTTTACGTGTGCCTCCATCTTGACTGGAAGTCTGCTCCCTGTGATTTTTAAAAATTGTTCTCGTGAGTTGATTCCTCCAGAAAGTTTGGGCTGATGAGGACCTGATGAGGAACTCAAAGGTCCCTTCACCCTGTACCATTGGTGGGTAGCTGCCCTGAACCCCCATTGTGCTCCTCCTGGGACCTAAGGGCTCCTTCCTGGTGAGCTCACGGTTTCTGTCAGCTGCCTTGACCTGGTCATGCTTCTGGCTTCCTTGGGACTTCCCTCACAACTGGTTAAAAGGAAGCTCAGTGGGTGTCCACAAGGGGAACAGTCTACTGCTCTGTCCTGCAGACAAAACACTTGGACCTAATTCTGCTTGACCTTCCATTCCGTCTGGTGCGAAGGTATCCTTGGACCCCGAGTGAAAGGAGACTTTTCCTTACTAAGGAAGTAGTTGTATGTGTGCAGGCACACATTGGTGGTAAACACTGTGATGGATGACAATGGTTATGTTCCAGATCCTGGCCGGGTGGGGAAGAGTGATGCCCTGCCTGCACTGCTGTAGTTTCATAGTCCATCTCCAGCCAGGGAGATCCAGGGCTTTTGCTGGATGTCAGCTGATACTTCCAGGTGATTATTTCCTTCTTTCAGGAGGGAGGCTGGCTGGGAAGTGCTCCTTTCTGGTCCTTTGTATTTTTGAATTGGTGGGAGTTTTTCCTCCCCAGCTGTTGGGCCATCTCTGCCTGCCTGCCACCTTTAGCCTCTGGATGGCTCCGCCCAGTTGGTTGGGTTGGCGTCTTCCCAGTGGGAATGCGGGTTAATTTCGCTTACAGGGAGTTTGAGGAGACAGGTGAATCTGAGGAGGCAGGGCAAAGAAAGCTCGGGGTGTTTTCAAAGTATAAAAGAACAGCTTGTTGGATTATCGATTATGTTGGATAATAGGGTGTATGTACTGTCACTCCCTTTCAGTCATTACATTTAGTTCTGTGGCTGTGTGAGAATTGACTGTATTTTTCCCTGAGTCTTATGCTTTGGATTTTTTTAAGCTCTCTCTGCCACCAGCCTTCCCTTCCAATTATGAAACAAAATTTTAATTAAACTTGAAAATCTTAGTCACTAATGGAGTACAAACGAGAGAAATTAAGCTCAGTGTGTAAAGGAGCTAGTGGTGTTTCGAGATCAAACAGTGTCCGACGGATTTGGTGTTTAATTTTTACGTTTGCTTAGGTTGTCAATGGTGGGAGCAAGAACAGAAAAATTTATGTGACTACTATTGCATTTGATTTTAGGAAGGATTGTAATCAGGGAGGAGAGATGTGCTATTCAAAATTTGAAGTTGGGGACTCTTAAGGTCCACTCTCTTAGCAACTTACAAATATGCAATGCAGTATTATTAACTGTAGTAACCATGCTGTATTACTTTTCTTTTAAAACGTGTGTAGTGGCTTTATTTACTTATTCTATTTATTTTTAGAGAGAGGGGACGGGAGGGAGAAACAGGAGAGAAACGTCAATGTGTGAGAGAAACATCAATTGGTTGCCTCTTGCATGTCCCTAGCTGGGGACCTGGCCTACAACCCAGACATGTGCCCTGACTGGGAATTGAACTGGTGACCTTTTGGTTTGTGGGACGATGTGGTTTGTGGCCCAACTTACTGAGTGAGCCACACTGGCCAGGGCCATGGTGGCTTTATTTCTTGTTGTTTTGAAATCAGTGAAATTTTTCTGTTCTACACACTCATTAATTAATGGAGGTAATATCTCTTTATAGTCCTGTTTTTATAAGGATAATAACAAAGTCTCAGATAAATGTGCTGAATAATCTTGAAGGTTTTATATAGTGAAGCATCTTTTAAAGTGTTAATTGAATTATCTTTAATAGTAGTGCTTTCCCTAAATTTGAGTACTTCACAGAGCTGCAACAAATTTAAGGTAATGGTAATATTTGTATTTAGAACATTTATTAGTTTATGATGATATTGTTATTCATGATTAACTTCTTTATCATCATACATAAACCTGCTTAATATTGTTTTTAAATGTTTCAGTTTTCTTGATCCACAGATATTGATTGATATGATCCTTGGGAGAATATATGAAAAACACTCCAGATTTTTTAAAGAAGGTGTTCAACTTTTTATGCCTCTGTTTTGTGCTTCTTAAAAAATAAATAAAAACAAGCAAGGGATGGATTTGGCCAGTCAGTGTACTATATTAGAAATAAGTAGGGGAAAAAGTGCTGAGGGACCGCTTTCCCCATCATTTGGGGAGATAGAGGAAAGTACATCTTTTTGTTTTGAATGGGTCATATATGCACATGGCAGATTGAAAAAGATAAAAAATATATACATTAAAAGTATGATCTCTCTGAATTCCTTTAATGAACAAATTACCTAGTCCCCTCCCCCTGCCCTTGTTTTGGGATAACCACTTCTGTCAGGTTCTTGTGTGTAGACCCTCCTCCCCCTGCCCCGCCCAGGCCACCTATGCATATATAAGCAAATGTTTGTATAACCTGTTTTGTTTTCAAACAAAAATTGTAGCATGCTCTGCACACCTTCCATAGCTTTTTATTTTTCACTTAATATCTAGAATGTTGTCCTTTATCAGTACTCATTTTTTCCAACATCTGGCTGGATAGACTAACATAACTTAGCCACTTCTTTCTTGGTGGACATTTCTGTTGGGTTCAATTGATTTTAGGGTATGTGCATATAATGATTTTAAATGATATTACAGAATCACTCTCCATGAACTCTCCACTTTATATTCATGACAATAATAAATGAGGTAGCATGGTTTTTCTGCATTCTTGCCAGCATCATGTACCAGGGTGTCCAACCTGTGACCTGCGGGCTGCATGCAACCCAGGATGGCTGTGAATGTGACCCAACACAAAATCGTAAATTTACTTAAAACATTATGAGTTTTCTTTTTATTTTTATTATGTGTCACAGTGTATTTAATGTGTAGCCCAAGACAACTCTTCTCCATTGTGGCGCAGAGATGCCAAAAGGTTGGACACCCCTGCTACCTCTCGACCTTTGTTAATCTGGTAAATGAAAAATGGTATTTCAATTTGTTTAAATAGGTACGTCCTTTGAATGAGGTTAAACATAAAAGAATACCTTGACTGTCAAGATACTGGATTTGATCACCAACCTCTTGGGCCCTTTTCTTTCTAGTTTATATTCTCTGTCTAGATGATATTATATATTCTTATTCAATTACCATCCACTTAGATGTCTCAAAGGCCACTTGTTTCCTATTGCTGCTGTAATAAATTACCACAAGCCTAGTGGTTTAACATAACCAAAATTTATTATAGTACAGTTCTGTAGGTCAGAATCCAAAATGAATTCCACTGGACTAAAATCAGTGTTTTGGCAGGGCTGTGTTTCTTGCAGAGGTTTTCTGGAGAACCCCCCCACCCCCTGCCTTTTTATTTTGCGTCTTCCAGAATCTGAAGGCTCCTGCATTCCTTGGAGTGTGGCCCTATAGCCACTTTTAAGGCCAGTAGTGAAGCCTCTGTGCATCTCTGACTCTGACTGACTCTCCCATCTGTAAGGACCCTTGTGATTGCGTTGGGCACACTCAGAGAATTCAGGATAATGGCTTTATTTTAAGGTCAGCTTAAATTTTAATTCCATCTGCAACCTTTATTTTCTCTCCCTGTGGAACCTAACACATCACAGGTTTCAGGGGGAGGATTTGGGGGCATTATTTTGCCTACCATACCACCTAAACCCCACATAACCAAAACAGAATTCATGGTTTTTCTACCTTATGCTTAGTCGTCTTCTAATATTGTGTCTTAGTACATGGCTCCGCTGTGCATCAGTTGAGCAAATAGATACCTCAGAGTTATCCCTGATTCCATTTTTGTTTTCCTTACTCTTCGTATCTATCAACTTTTGTGGATTTTGCTTCCAAGATAACCTTCACGTCAAAGAAGGACACCTGTCTCCACCATACCTGTACTAAGACACGTTTTATCTTTCGCTCGAACCATTGTAGAAACTTACTAACTGGTCTCCCAGGATGGTGGGGTTTTTTTGTTGTTGTTGTCATCATTTTGATTGCTTTCCTCCAGTTAAACTATTATCATTTAAAAGATAGGCTCACCTTACTATTTAAATTTTCTGCAACTGGAAAATGATAGTTTATACACGCTAGTAGTAAAAATGTAGTCACATGCAGTTTTCTCTGAGGATTAAATCCACTGTAAGTAGAATAACTAAAAAAATTATTTCTTAACCCATTTACTCATTCATTCAGCCATCCACTTAATGTGGATTGTACCTCTGCTACATTTCACGTATTGTCATAGATTGGGAAATGGATGGGTAAAAAATAAGATGATTAATTTGAATTCAACTTGTTTGGATAAATTCACGCTCCACCGTTGAATATTCTTGGTAATCCCTTATCGAAAAGCAAGTAAGTCTGCACATATTTGCTGAGTACTTTCTTTGGGTCAGGCACTGTTGTAAGGTGCCCAGAATACAGCCTATGGTGAGATCTGCAGATTTCCTATCCCCACATGACATATAGTAGAGAAAGACACACAACATATACAAACATAGATATCCATGTACACATATACATAGACACACAAGCATACAATTACCTATAAACATGTATGTAATTTGGACGGTGTGTGTGTATGTATGTGTAAATGGAGGAACTCGCTGAACTGAGGGTGACTTCAGGAATCAGGCATCAACCAACATTATTAGCTTGCACCCAGGGTCTTTTCTGGTCTAGTTTCCAGGCTGTTCTCTGGTCTAGTTTGCCCACTTGTTCTCTGTGGGAGAGACCCAGGCATCTATCTGCCAGTTAGCCTGTTGACAGCTACAGGTTTAACTGTGTGTCTTGTGCCAGGGAAGAGAGTGGATGTTACCCTGGGTGGCCTATTTAAGACCTCATGAATATTGAGTGCCACATGTCTCATGTATAATTCATGCGCCATGAATATTTAGTGCCTTAGGTGCCTCTTATATATTTGGTGCCTCATGAATTTTAGGTGCCTTTTGGTCTTCCATCCTTTTCTGTGTTCACACACATATGTTCAACTTTATCTAACATGTCTTATTACCTATCTGTCTTTAACAGAACTTATAAATTTCATCTGTCCTTTTATTTTCCTGTGTTATTGGGTAGATATTCCTGCCCTGTTGAGCAGAATTGACATTTCTCAAACAGTACAGCAAGTGTATATTACAGTTGTCCTGTTAAAAAGTTCCGTGAACCTACTGCCCAGAATCTTCAGGGAAAGGAAAAGTGTTTTTTATTTTCAAAATTCCAAGTCAGCACATACACATGTAGATATTTTCCACTGTAGGAATTTAAAAAAAAACACTTGAGTATACTGAAGCTCAAAAATGAAATTTTTATGAGAAAGATAATATTCTTGGCAGTAATCTGTAAGATGGTTTGTAATTTCTGTGTATTGTGGGAGGTAGTTCATTTCATTTCATTAGTAACTTGTCAGGAAGGGGCCCAGAGTTTGCGTCCTTTCTGCCATCTTCAGAGAGGGCCTTACGTCGATTGTTTGTGAGGGTATCTGTGAACAGACACACCAGCCAGCCCCACATACCTAGAGAAGTGGTACGGGAAGTGTTTGTATACAATAGAAGTGCCTTTCCAATGCATTTGAAACCAAATAAACTTGGAATCATAAAAAGCACACAGACTATAAATATTTTATTATACTCTTGAAATATAAATATACATTTATCTTTTGTTTTCTTATAAGGTCAAAGCCTTTTCTGAAATAGGGCACTGATTAGAAACATTCATATTTTGGGGGTATCTGATGGACATATTTGGGAACAGATACAGCTAGCTTTGCGTAAATGTGGGTCGCCCCTTATGGGAGTGAGCTGCCCAGGGGTGCACGGATGTATTTTGTCAGCCTTGAGGGTTTAGGGTCCTCTGTGCATCGGTCTCTGTGCTGCAGGAGGGAAGGGGAGAACATTGGTGATGTGGAGGTAGATTAGGGGAGCTGCTTCTACTGTTTTTGACACCTTTAGTTCTCTTTTGTGTCCATCTTGAAGCTGAGATTCTCTGCTTCGTATTGATAACAGAAGGTGGGAACAACAGCATATCTCAGTGCTTGGAGGCACTCACTGGGGACATTCCGGAACCGTTTACGCAGGCAGGCCCTGGTCCCCTGAAGGGAGTTCTCCAGCAGACTGAGCTTGAGCATCGTGCCCGGTGTAGTGTGGCACAGGCACTGCGTGTCACCTGTGTGGTGATGACTACTGTCCCGCACTGACTGAGTGCCATGTCCTTGCTAAGCCCTCTGCCGGGAGGAGTGCCTCTGATCCTCATGACATTGGCTGCTGGCAGAGCCCTGCCCCTACCTGTCCCCACCCAAGCACCGAGTAGGGTGGCCAGGTGTCCTGGTTTGCTCGGGACTGAGGGTTTTCCTGGGAGCTGCGATTTCAGGGTGATGAGTTGGCCCACGCAACCCCCCGCAAGTCCTGCCTTGTGGCCCCACAGCCAGCGGAGCGTCTCACAGCAGAGGCACCCCCTCAAGCAGTGACAGGCTGTAACTCGTGGGTGAATAGCAGCCTCCAAGCCCCCTGAGGGGACAGCTCGGAGGTGTCTCTCTATAGTCTTTGAGGGACTCCCTCGGAAGTGGTCCGGAGGCCGGCAGAGGGAGCCTGCTTACGCACTTCCCTCTTCGCTGTCTTCCTCGTGCACTTCCCCCCCTCCCTACCAGCGACCCCAGGGATCAACTTTTGCATAAACTACTTTCACTCCGATACTTCTCACAGGGTCTTGTCACTTGCTTCTGGAGAATCCAATAGAAAACGTTTGAGGAGGAACTATTTTTACCCCCATTTCACATGAAGAGGAAACCGAGGTGCAGCAGGTTAAGTCATTTTGCTCAGTTGTACAGCCGGCACCTGGTACAGCTAAGAATGAACTCTTAGGCACCACAGTATATACAACTTCTGTCCCCATCTTCATCCATTTGTAATTATTTCCAGATTATCTAAAATTTTATTTATTCATATGGAATTAACAAGCAACCATCAGTCCAGGGGAATTGTGGATGGTATGTTATTGTATCACAGCTAAATTTATTGTCAGAAGATTGAGCGTGGAGCAGAAAACTGCTCTTAGCGGAGTTTGGGGCTGTTTTACTGAGGAGAAATCCATCTTTTATTCACAGAGTTTGCAAAGCCAGTGTAGCTGCTGCCTAAGGATGCAGTGCTGACCCCTCTCCCTGGGCTGCACTGCACGCAGGGCTTGTGACATCTCTGATGTGACTGGATGTAACAGCCGGCTTGTGCTAAGGAGTTGTGTCTGCTGGTTTTTGGCTTTCATCCTAGAGCTCTCTTATCTATGTAATGACTCATTATAATGAAGTCCATTAAAAACAAATCTTTCCCTGTTTTAGAGCATCTCTTAAAATTTTTTCCTTAATTAAAGAATTTTGGTGCCTTCAGTTCCAGTCACTGCCAAGAAATGTGGTATGCATTGAGGAAGACTGTGATAGTTATAGATGGCACTTGAATTTCTTGTAAACATGGATGCTTTGGGACATGAGTGTGTTTTCCTCCTCCTTGAAAAGCAGGAGGCTTGGGAATTATACCAGATGTTAAAAGAATTGTTTTTTATTTTTTAATTTTTTTCACTGTACACTCACAGCTTAACCAAAAGCGTTCCAAGTTTCTCTAATAGGAAAATAAAAATGCCCTGGCTGGGTGGCTCTGTTGATTGGAGCAGTATCCTGTGCACCAAAAGGCTGTGGTTTGATTCCCAATCAGGGCACATGCCTGGGTTGCAGGTTCAATCCCCGATCAGGATGTGTATGGGAGGCGAGCAGTCAGTGTTTCTATTTCACATCGATGTCCCTTCCTTCCTCTCTCCCTCCCTCCCTCTCTTTCTCTCTCTTTAAAGTCAGTAAACGTATCCTCAAGTGAGGATTAAAATAAAATAAAAAAAGTGAGTCCACTTATCTGAGCATTTAAAATCCTTTCCCATTTTTCTCAATCTTTTATAGTTTTTTGAAAAAAGATTTTGTTTATTTTTAGAGAGAGGGGAAGGGAGGGAGAAAGAGAGGGAGAGAAACATTAATATGTGGTTGCCTCTCGAGCACCCTCTACTGGGGACCTGGCCTGCAACCCAGGCATGCGCCCTGACTGGGAATCAAACCAGTGACTGTTTGGTTTGCAGTCAGGCACTCAGTCCACTGAGCCCCCAGCCAGGGCTCAGTCTCTTATGGCTTCATAAGTTCTCAGGATGTCTATTTAAAAAGGGGGGAGGGGGCAACTACCTGGCAATTGATCACAGAAGGAAGATGAGAAGCGCAGAAGTGTAGAATATAACCATATGCCTGTGTTTAGGTATCTGTGGGAAATATTTTACTTAAAAAATCTTTTACTTTAAAACAAGTTTACTTTAGAGGAACTAATCTTTGACCAGATCTTCTGTGATTGAAAATGGGCTCGCCTTTTGCCTCCTGTACTCTGAAGGTCACACACACACGCGCGCACTCAGTCATACACTCATTCGTGCTCCTTCACTTGGCTTTAGGTGCTGTGGAGTCATAAGAACAAACTCTAGGAAAGATTCAGCCCAGCGTGGGCATGACGTGGCGACTCCTCCCTTGGTCTTGACTGAAAAGCACTTTTATTTTACCTGTTGCATGGTAAAAAGTAGGGGAAGGTAAGATTAACTGGCGGGGAGGTTATAAAATGCAGTGAGATAAGTATATTGCCAGGTGCTCTGAATGTCAGGCACCAAGACATATACTATTTTCTAAAGGCTGTGTGTCCTCAGGAGTTGAGGTGGGTGTTCTTTTCACCCTGCAACACCCAGCCTTTCCTCACATATGCCCTGCCTCTGGGGACTGTGGAGTGAATGAGTTGCTCTGAATTCTGCTTGTACCTAGTTCTGTTTCTAGCCTCTGCCATCAAGTTTCATAGGTTTGCTAACCACATATAAAGTAGTACTTAGTAAGGCTTCTCAAGATGAGGTGGTGCTATTTTTCTAGACTATATAGGATATATTTTCTAGAATATGAAAAACCTTTGTATTCTCTTCATACCTTTCATAATTTTATAAATGTGATTTTATGTCCTCAACTTCTCCTTCTTAGAAAGAAAATTTCCATGAAAACTTTGTTAGAGGAAAAATAGGCTCTAACAAATACCTCATTTATTATATTAATTGCCCTTATCTGAACACAGTCCTTTCTTTAGGTGTCGTGATGAGAAATAGATGCAGTATTACATGCATGGCTGAATATTAGTTTTGGTTAAAATGAAGATAATGTTCTTTGCCTTCTCTCCTGTCATTGCCTGTTTTTCTTCTGTTTTGGGGAGGAGAGTGGGAGAGAAAGTTGGGGGCAGATTTTGAATTAATATCTTTAGAGAATGATCTGCAATGATGTGATTTTCTTTCTAAATATAAGTCCTTGAAATAATTAAAAAAATATTCCTCTGAATTTTCTTTTACTTGCCTGTTCCTCATTCTCCTTCTCCTCATTCCCACTGGGAA
Organism: Mormoops blainvillei; assembly: GCA_004026545.1. NCBI lineage: Eukaryota > Metazoa > Chordata > Mammalia > Chiroptera > Mormoopidae > Mormoops > Mormoops blainvillei. The sequence goes on along the minus strand of PVJD01001105.1, from coordinate 109,730 downwards.
AAGAAATCAATGTTAATGTACCAGATCAATGGTAATTGAGTGATCAAGGAGCATCTTGAGACCTGCTTTGAGACCTGTTTTACTCCCTTTCAAGGGCAGGAGGATGATGAGTAAGAGACTATATTCTTATGCAGATATTTCTCCATAACTCTAGCTACCTGGCTGTCTCACAGCCAACACTCTTATTATAACCAGTGCAATTCTGATGGCCTTTCACAATGTCTAGCAGAAGAGGGATGGGAGAGAACACCTGCGTTTCTCTGTACTTTGTGATTCATCACATTTTTGGAAGTTCCTTGGATAAAGATAGCTCAAGAATTGCTTCAAGATGCTCCACTGAAGCTCAAGTTACTGTTTCCTAATTGCTGGCGGTGAACTTTCTGCTCCTCCCTTCACACTCTTTGTCTCTGCGCGTGAGTGTGAGGGGGTTTCTCATGCTTCATACAGCAGCACAGTTTTGAGAAGCTGACTCCCAGCCCTTGCTGTTCCAAGAGGCACGTAACATAGCGCCCCATTTTTCAAAACCGTTTTTGTTGGCTTGTGATTGTGCTTGTAAAAGGTGCTTATTTGGAAACCCCGCAGCTGTCATATTCTGTTTGAGACCGCTGAGTAGGTGCAGTTAAGCCGACTCGATTGCACACGGGGAAGTTCGTACGGATTCAGGGCCAGGGAACGGGAGGCTGAGGCTATCTGTGCAGCACCAGGGGGGGAGAAGCTTGGCAGGACCTTCTAGATGGCAAGCATTCTAGCCCGGGTAGATATTTGAAGAATTTGGACAAGATCTACTGTTTTGTGTATTCACTTGACTTTGAAAATATCCTTTGGAAATCAGACTTTACTGGGGCTAGATGTGAGAAAATAGAAATTCATAGAGTCCTTATTTTCTGACAGATACTTTAAAAAATGATTAGACTTATGATAAAAACTCTTAAGTGGTTTTTACTTTTATGGGTCTGCATTGCTACATCCCAGGAAAATTTGGGGAATAAAATATAATCATACTCTTCCTTAGCATTCACTTTTTGACCTTTTGATGAATGTCTCTACTTCTTTGTGTTTATTTAAATAATAATAGATACATGATATTGCACATACAGTTTTATGAGCCACTTAAAGAGCATACTTAATTTTCTTTTTTTAACTGGATATTTTATTATAATCATTTTTTCTTACTATGTTTTTGCAAATCACAAAAACCATCTTTTCAAATGACCATAAACTGTTTGAATAATCACCTATATCTAAATTTTCTTTCTCATACTGCTTTTTTCACATGTTTGCTTTTTATAAATTTTACTAAAATGAACATATTTGTATCAGTAGTTTTTGCCTTTTATTTAATGTTTTGGAATATATTCTTAGGACCTAGCCTCCTAGATATAGAACTACTGGGTCAAGTACATGGAAATTACAGTTTTTATTTATATATTCCAAATTATTCTTGAAAATGATTGCATGAATCTATACTTTACAAGCACTATATTCTCATTGGTGCTTACAGTATTACTAAATTTTATGGTTACTATAATTATATAAACTAGAAAACCTTCACCTGATAAAACTTTTAAAAATTCTCTGGAACAGTTTACAATAGCCAAGAATTGGACACAACCTAAGTGCCCAACAGTAAATGAGTGGATCAAAAAACTGTGGTGCATTTACGCAATGGAATACTACACAGCAGAAAGAAAGAAAGAGCTACTACCCTTCACGACAGCATGGATGGAACTGGAGAGTATTATGCTAAGTGAAATAAGCTAGGCAGTGAAAGACAGATACCGTATGATCTCACCTATCAGTGAACCTAATCAACAAAATAAGCAAGCAAGCGAAATGTAACCGGCAACAATAAAATAAAAAACAAACTGACAGTAACCAGAGGGGAGGGGGGAGGGGCAAATGGGGGAAAAGAGGGGAAGGGTCATCAAGGAACATGCATAAAGGACCCAGGGTGGGAGGTGAGGGTGGGTGGGGCTGGGAAAAGTGGTGGTGGAAAAACGTTGACAAAAAACAAAACAAAAAAAATATAGGCAGGAGGAGGTATAGAATAGTGTAGGAAGTTGAGAAACCAAAGAACTGATATGTATAACCAATAGACATGAACTAAGAGGGATGGGGATGATGGGATGGGGTGCAGGGCAGAAGGGATAAAGGGGAGAAAAAAGGGACAACTGTAATAGCATAATCAATAAAATATACCAAAAAACTCTCTGGAAAAATACATAATTTAAAAAAAAAAGGCGAATTCAAATATTGTATCTGACCAATTAAAGATCAAGAATTTATTTTCAAATCTTTCTGAAATTAACCTGAACAGATTTAGCAAAAACCAAGAGGTATTCTAGAGAATTTTCACACTGAGTATTTTAGGATAGGTGCCCCAAACACGGGCATTCAGAACTTGACAGAACATTGCCAACTCTAAACCCAAACAGGGGAAGAAGTTTTCATTACCTTTCGAAAAATTTGAGACCGGTGTATAATCTAGGCCTAAGACATTCAGTTTCTTGAGCTTAAGAAAAATGAGTTGAAACTTTCCAAAGTAAACACAGTGCAAAAAGCAGCTGAGAAGATGGAACTGTTCAAGAAAATGAATGCTTACAAGCCTACTATACTATTATAGCAGATTCTTTTAATTGAGATAGAATGTGATTACTGAACCAAAGTTACAATTCTGGGAATAAGAAAAAAAGCTATGACTTAGAATGCGACTACTGTATTTGCATCATAAATATACACACATATTTTATGAAAGGAAATCGAGGTAATGATATCTGTTATAACTTTTATCCTAGGCCAAAGACTATTACCTTAAAATTACTGTTCAAGCATTGTTGAGATGAAAGCCACATTTAAAGGTGGTTTTCTGCCTACTGATGAAAAATGAATTCATGTTAACAAACCAAGAACTTTAAATGGAATAAATTATAATCAGATGTTAGGTTTCAATTAGCTTTAACAAAAACAAATGATTCTTTTCAGATGAGAATTGATGGCCTAGCCCTCAAAGAGTTTATCATTTTTCAAACCAAACGTTTTGAGAGGAGGTGATCTGCTTAATTTCATAAAAGTAAGCTTGTGATTTATCAGCTGTAGAGTGCTGAGTTTAAGAAATAAGAGCTCCCCTAAATGTTTTCCTAGGTCTTCTGAATGAGGGTGCCTTGATCTTTAGTAACTTGATTGTGCAAAACCACATTTTGTAGAAGGTTGAATTGTGCAGCTAGCTGTGGAAGCAGGATGTGCTGGGAGTGCAGGGCTGATCCCTTCTGAGGAAGCCCAGTAGCTGCCTTTGTTTTGCACATCTGCACTCATTCTGCAAGACTGTAGGTCATAGACTTGGTCCCCTCAAGTAGAGAAAAACGTCCCCCAGGACCACTATTACTTTAGCCCTTTAGACCTCTTTTAATGAGATGTAGTGTGAGGCAGTTTGGGGTCAACCGGCCTTGAGTATAGCAAGTCTAGAAAGGGGCAGAAACAGTTTTAATAATAAAATGCGAGTCAGTAACTGCATCCTTTGGTTAGTCCCGAAAAACAGCTTCTCTAGCTGTAATAATTACATAATTGTAATGAATTATGTTAACTGTCCAGATCACTGGCTTGACCTTAATGCCTAGAATGGTTTATATGATCATATTTAAACCCTTTACATGCTTCAGGATAGTTGTATTTTTCTGTGGTCCTGGGTTAAGGTGGAATGTGCTAGCAATGGGCAAGTGGCTAGGGCTTTAGAAAGTCATCTTGACTGAGATTTTGGAAATAAAGCATCGATCTTACCATGTGATTCCAGGGCTGTCACAATGCTCAAGACTTAACTGTGTGTACGAATTACCTGTTATGTTTGTAAAAATATAGATCCCTGGGCTCTCTTAAAAATTAAGATTCAGTGGGACCTGTAGGTAGGGCCCAAGGCTATGACTGTTTTCGTGAGCACCTCCCTCTTTGAGTGTACCTTAAAATTGGCAGGCCTGCAGTCAACTGGAGTATTAGAGAACCCTTGTCCTGTTGGATGAGGTGTGTGTGCTTCATCAGACGTATCTTATTTGAGCTAGCGGAAGAAGCATGCAATGAAAAAAAGGTGGATTTTGTGATAGTTGAATTCATTGACAACTTAAAAGAGTATGGAAAGACTATGTGAATTAATTGTCCACGTGGTAGTTCACTGACAGGGTGGAAAGGAGGAGTGGCATAGATATGTACTCTTTGGAAGATCATTGACTGAAGAAAGGCCATTTCCAGAAGAAACACCCTGCAAGTATTGCTCAACTAGGGGCATTTGGCACAATGGGCAGGACTGTTCTTTGTTGAGCTGGACTCTTTGTGACCGTTCTGGCTATGGACACCAGATGTCTGCGGACACTTCCTGTCTGCACCAAGGCCCTCTAAAACTCCTGTGACAGCAGCCACCACCACCTCCCTCCCCCCCACATATTTCCAAGCAGTTTCTGAGGAACGGCGCTTCCTCAGGTGGAGAATCATGTCCTCAGTCACTGGGGGGCTCCCTTTCTTCTCTGCTGTACCTAAGGCTCCTTCTAGGAGCGGGTGCTATTTAAAGTGCCCTGAGGCAGACAAAAGGGAATTGAAGTTTTGGAAAGACAGACGGACGGACAGACATGGGTATTCACAGCCTTCTCTCGCCCCAGAAGTCACTTTTCCCATCTTGCCGTGTGTTCAGTCCTTTCCCCCTCTGAAGCAGCCAGCGTAGAAGCACCCTGTGATGTTCATTCTTAGAATTCCTGTTGTTCGTGACTCTTACGTAATGTTCACCCTTTAGAGTCTTGTCATTTTTGTTACTGCCCTCAAAGAACTTACTGTTCAGCAAGACTGTAAGTTCTTTGAAGTCAAGGTCACTAGCTTCCATATACTGAATGCTTATAGAGTGCTTATTTGTATATTTTAGAGGTGAAAACAGAGCCTTAGGGAGGCCAAATCACTGCCTGGAGTTAAATCCTGCTAGTAAATGGCAAACCTGGAGTTGAACCCAGGTTTCTCTGACTTCACAGCTTTCATCTTCTCACAATGTGCCTCAAGTGCTAAGTCAGCCTTGTTTACATGAATCCATAAATGAGTCTTTTCGTGTTAAGTTGAATTGGAGTTGTCCCCTTGAAAGTAGGCATATCTTTGGGCCTTCCTACCCCTGCACCCATTTCGTGGGGAGAAGAGCAAACAGACTGCCTTGTCATAGATTTCTGCATATAACCTGAACTTTAAACACGCCTGGAACACATTTGGTTCTGATTTAAAACAAGTTGGCTTGCCCCATTGCCATGTTATTACAAACACAAAAGAAATATAAACTTCATTCCATTAAATAACCATCCACATAAACTCTTAAATAGTTTCATGGTTTTGGACTGGGCCAACGCTGGATATTAAGGAAATGGTTATTAACATTATATATTTTATTCAAACTACTTTAATTCTTTAACCCTCCCATAACCCTTCCAAAATAACAACCAACCTTTTCTTCCTCCCTCGGGATGTTCCCAGGAGGTTAAGACAGATACAGCTTTGATTTCAGCTGCTGACTCTTCCCGTTTCGAAACATTCCTTGTTTTCTGTAGCCTGTCACTATGTGCTCTACTTGAAATTTTTCAGTTCTCTTTGGGTAACAGCTAAGTAAGTCACCTCCTATGGTAACACTGTGCAGTGGAAATACAATGTGAACCACAAGTGTAATTTAAAATTTTATCACATGTAAAATAAAACAGGTGAGATTAATTTTAATAATACAATTTTTTTCTTTAACCCAATGTATAAAAATGGTAGTATTTCAACATATAGTTAAAAAAATGAGATTTTTAAAACTTTTTCTGTAGTAAGTCTTTGAAATCCAGTATGTTTTTCACTCTTACAGCACATCTGGATTCAGACTAGCCACATTTCAGTAGCCACAAGTGGCCAGTGGTTTTTGTTTTGGACGGAGCAACTCTGTGGGAAGACCAGCATAAGCTCACTGTGGTGTATTAGGTATTCATAATTCCATTCAACTGTGTGAAAGCCATGTACACCTTCTAGCTTTTGATAGAGCCAGAAGAGTGTTCATTTACAAAAAATTATATTATGTAAATACTCAGAGTTGTCAAATAGTGTTTATGATCCCAGGCCAGACTAAGTGGATTTGATTTCAGGGATTGAATCAGGGATTGCTTATGTAAGAAGAAATAGGGCCTAGAAGCAAGGTATTTGATGTGACCAAAGTTTTTGTTAATCAGTCGGAACAAGATTCCATTGAGGTATGTTAGGGTCATCAGCAGCAAGGAGGTCTTCATTGTCAGGTCAACAGATTTGAAATCTGAACGTTTTGAACCATTAGCCACAGTTGCTTGAAGAATTTAAGTTAAAAGTTGCTTGAAGCAATTAATAATATAATTTAGATGTTCTCAGATTTTTGTGAATGATTGTTTTCCTACATCTGACAGCAAAAGATGCTTTCTGAACTAAAAACTGGTAGACTAGAGCAGTGATTTTCAACCTTTTTCATCTCATGTTACATATAAACTAATTGCTAAAGCTCTGCAGCACACCAAAAGATATGTTCTTGCTGATTTGACAAAAAAAAAGTATAATTTCGATTCACTTAAAACTGGATGGCTATTGTTGTGTTAGTTCTTGTCATTTTTTTATTTGACAGTCTATGGGAAAAGAGGTCAGTGCCCCTGACTAAATAGTCAGGTATCGCATGTTTTAAAAATTCTTGTGGTGCACCGGTTGAAAATCGCTGGGCTCGAGCATGCTTTGCTTGAGGCTCTGAGTGTGGTGGGGCCACCACCATCTTGGATTGCATGTCCCCTGCCCCCCACCGCTGGAATGTTGGCAGAGCTTTGCCTCCCTGAGAGGTTTAACCTGTGAGGAAAATCCCTTGCAGTTGCATTTTGAGAGGTATAGTCTGCCAAGGACTTCATTGTTGGGGTCAGTACAGCGATTCTCAACTCCCGTGCTGCAACAATTTTTAAAACGTGCAACATGCAATGAAGGGCACTGACCTCTTTTTCCTTAGGCTATCAAATAAAAAAATGACAACAACCGACACCACAGTACCTGTCAGGTGTGAGTGAATCAAAATTATACCTATTTTTTTGGATTAGATTGACAAAAATATGTATTTTGTGGTGTACCACAGAAGTTTTAGTAATTCGCTTATGTGTGCCATGACTTGACAAAAGTTGAAAATCGCCGGGTTAGTAGATGTAAACCTGAAAGAGACAGCAGTAGCCTCCATTGCTAGAATAGATAGGACCTCTACCCCCATATGATCTTTGTCTTTCCTATGAACTCTCAGTTTAAATATTTGGTGAGAAGTAAAATTTTTAAAAATCGCCTCAAAGGATGTCTTATTGGTATAGTTCAGTTAATGACCCATGATCTTGGTCCAAATTATCATAGATAACCCATCTCTTTTCTTTCATATTCTTAGTCATTGAGCCTTTTTAGAATGTGTCAAATTAATAAGTTGTTATATACCTTATTTTGTTTGACTTGATGTGACCTTTTAGTAACATGGTCTTATTTAATTAGAAATGTATACATAAAATTTTTTCCTTTTTGGTTTATGCATTTTAAAGAATGTCTGTCTTTTGGCTAGCTATTAAATGTAGCTGTGAATCACAGAAGTTTTCCAAATATTGGATTATTTAGTGTTTTCGGTTGGAAGTTTCTTATTATAGGCATAAGTTGTTAAAACTTCACTGAGAGTTGCACAAAATCAGTATTTGTCTAGAAGGTGCTAGGTTAATTAAGGCCTGTGATGTTCAATGCTCGGTATGATTTTATTGGCTGTCCGTTATTCTTCTCTGATAGTGCATTAGTCATTCTGTCTTTTTAGGTAGCTCATATCCACATTTGACCTCCAGACTTTTGCTAGATTATTTTATGCACTGTGGGCTGAAAATGATGCTATGACAAACCAGTAATGGTAAAATTCGGTTCACTCTCAAACAAGAAGGATTTAAAATGATTTTTACCTGATTTTTTCCTAATTAAAAAGTTCAAGCTATTTAAAACACTTGGGACAATACAAAGGAGACAGTGATAAATGACCCAATAATTTTACCACTCAAATAACAGTTGTTAACATTTTGGTGTGTATAGTTTTTTCCTAACGTATACACCCTATGTAATATGCGCATACTTACTTACCTATAACATTGAGATGGTCCTGTACATCCTGTCTTACAACCTCCTTAAACAATTTATTGCATTTTTGAACATGGGACTTTTTAACTGCAAAAATAAAACTATTTAATAAAAAATAAAACTGAAGCAAAAAATCATTCTTAAATGTTTAGCCACTATTAAGATAAAAATTACATTAACTTGTGTCTGTTTCTTTTTGATTTTTCTCAATAGGCCACATGATTATACCCCCTGCACTATTCCCCCTACACCCTCCTCTGTTCCGGGCAGGCATATTTGATGGGTTCGTAGTGGACTTGGGAAGCAGATAGGGAGTTTCAGGAAAGATGAGGTCTGAGAATCCTTACATCTGCTGTGATATACAACATTCTAATGACACTATTCACTATTGAAGTTTAAACCTGAAGGTGTTCTTCAGTTGGCTAGAGTATTTGAATGATTTTGATTGTGAATTGAAAAAACTTTAAAAATATGCCTAGCCCTGGCTGGTGTGGCTCAGTGTGGTTGCAGCATCATCCCATACACCTAAGGTTGGGTTCAACTCTCTGTCAGGGCACGTACCTAGGTTGTGGGTTCGATCCCTCGCTGGGGCATGTATGGGAGGTGGCCAAGTGATGTTTTTCTCTCACGTTGTTTCTCTCTCTCCTTTCCTCTCTGTCCTTTCCTCTCTCTCTCCAAAATCAAGAAACATTAAAAAAATAATAATAGGCTTAATATCTACTATTGATTCAATCCTCAGAGCTTTGCATGTATCTAGAGTGTTAGATATGATTCGTGAACATAAAAAGTTCTCTTGGTGTATAGACACTGCGTCTTCTACATCTTTTGCTGATTCCGCTTTCAGTAGAATTGGCCAGATTGTCAGAGAACTTTTCTGAAAACAAATATGCAGAATAAACTAGATGGCATAGCTCTTTTAGGATGTGGATTAAATTGATACCCTGAGTGAGGGTTTTAAATTTTTAGTAAAATATTTTTACAGGAGAATCGGGCTCCCTAATGATTGGACATTTATCTTTCAGGTGACCTTAAGATATAGTAACCTTCTTAGTTACAAATGTGCCATAGCTGGGTTGTGTTTGAAAAAAGGGAGGAATGCCCTGAATCTGTACAGATTTGAAGATTTATTTCTGAATTATTTATTATTTTAATAATTTGAACTAGATTTTTCCTGCTCAGATTCCACAGAGGTGAAAAAACTCACTGCTTATCAAGGGAATGTTTAATGATACTCCATACTATGTTTTAAATATGAAATACATAGTCCTTGTGTTTTTAGATTTGGCTCCATAAACCATAAGATGTTATAATGGAAAAGCATTTCAGAATGAAAAGAATATTTAAACAAGTTTCCATATGTCCTACAAAGAATTCAAAATTGAGCTTTTTTCCCCCCTTTAATTCAGTAATTAACTGGACTTGCCCCTGTAGTTTGGGGAGACTGTAATAGTTTACACCTGTTTCAACTTTTGCTGTTTTTATTGGCCGTGGCTTTTGCCATCCCATATTTCTTGTGAAGCAAAAATATGAAATAAAATATGGCAAAGCACTGAATAAATTATAATAAACATAAAAATGAGTTGTTCAGCTTAAAATATGAAATGCCTTACCTGCACAACCCATGAAGCCATGTTTCAGTAGTATTGAAATAATTTATTCTATGTCATGAAAACAAAGACAATTGCTTTCATTGGCAAGAATAATCCAGGATTTATACAATCAAACGATTAAATTTTGGAACATCAAGCAGAAGTCATATTGTAAAGACAGAAAGAGGCTACTAAATCATTATGTGTGTTTATATTACTGCGGACTAAAAAAGACAAGGGTGTATCAGTGTATAAGAATGTGAAGACTCAGTAGAACTGTTTTACCACAGACTGTAATCAGACTTCAAAGGTCAAAGAATGTCATGACATCAAGTATGGGTTGGCTCGTTTCACAAGCAACATTTCCCCCTCCAAATATACTGAAGGGAAAGCCATTGAATCAAGATATTATCATACCTCATATTTTTTCTTGCAACCGAACTCTCAAACGGACTCCCTAGAAGCAGCCTTTATTCTTCAGGCCTGACAGTAGCTGCCTAGCTCTTGTATTGGGTAAATGACTGGCTTTTTAGTGCACTGTTCAGAATGAAAATAGCTAAATTACAGTTCTATTAAGTTTAATTTGGGTAGAGTTGTGACTGTGAAAAGATCTTTTGGGGAAGTTGTCAGTAGGACTGATTTTTAATTTTGGCTTTATCTCCCTAGTTGGGTGGCTTTGATATATGGTGAAGGTTGTTTAAAAGAGGGCATGACCTTGCTTATTTTAATTTGCCAGTATAGGACACATATTTGTGGAATGAAAGAGTGAACTTCTCTCTCTTTCCTGGGTGTGTACAATGAACATCTTAAATGCCTATGTTTACATTGAGAAAAAAATATTCTGGAAGCACCCCCCTTCCAGTCCCTCACTTCTTCAGAGTTTATTTTTTGATATGAGGATTTTAGAGTAAGTTTGAGAATTGAACTCTCACATTTGAGTACAGAAGGATTCCTGTTTGTGGAGAGAAGATACTTCTGGTGAAATATTGCTCTCCCTTGATTGGCTTCTGTGGCCCTCAGAGCCTTGCTTGGGTGTGGTCAGTAAAAATCCTGCAGGAGACCCAACCACTTGGGAATTAGATAAGGACCCTCCCTGCAAAGGGCCAGTGCTTAGGACCAGCTATGGTTTGTACCTGAGACAATGATCACCCCAAGAATCCAACCAGATTCTTTTACCAGGGTGCTAGGGAGCTTGGGAAATGACCACTTCTCAGGATTTAGGAGAAAATCAGACTCAGATTTGGAGTTTCCCATGCATAAACGTTTGTAATGAAAAAATAATGATTTTTGGTGCCACTGAGTTTGCCGTTTCTGATGCCCTGTCTGCTGTTCCCCCTCAAATCATGAGGTTGCTAAAAGGTGCAGGTTTCTGGTTAAATTTTAGATGCTTTCCTGGAACATAGTTAATTATAGTTGGGGTCTAACTAAGGAAATTTTCCCTTTTTTATTCATTCTGTATTGAAAGACCATTCTGTGAAGTCTGTTTAGACTTGGAATGAAGGAGCATTTCAAGGTCGTGACATAATGAGTTTGCCATGAACAAAATAAGTGTCCTGAAGGAAGTTTCTGTGATAAAATATAGTTGTATCATGAAATTTAAACTGATGAATTCCAAGTTGTGTTAAGAGTTCTGTGTGTGTGAAAGGGGCGATTATCTGCCTTCCTTGATAGGCCTTTGAAAATATCTTGGATTCTAAAATTTCTTTTCAAAGAAGATTTTCCTTGATGTCACTAGAATTTTTTCAAGACTTCGTGCCCTGGTATGTAGTTTTCATTGCCAAGCAGTTGTGCTATGTATTAGGACCCCTTTAAACTATTTTTAGCTTTAGAGCTAAAGAGAGCCAGAGAGGTGGCTGAACTGAAGTTCCTCCAAGGTGGTCGACACTAAGGTTGTGTCTTTTGGTTTGGGCACCGACCTTTTATCTCGCGTGGGTGGCCCCTCTAGCTAGGATCTACCACATTGGCCAGTTTATTTAGAAAGTGTAAACTTTGTTTTTCTTTTGTTCAAATTTGCCTTTAGTGTTTCTAAAAAGGCTTTAATGCTGATATATTTCCAAGTTACATAGTGTAAAATCCTAATTTGTGGAGTTAACTATGTAGAATCTTTTTGTGGAAACTTGTGCTTCAAATGTTCACCTCAGCATCTGTACTCATCTGTACTTGGCTCATGCTGTGGAAGGTGTGGTGCAAAATGAAAAGTTAAAGTGGTATTGGCATTATGTGTTCGCTTTTTGCTGCTGTAACAAATGACCATAAATATAGTGGCTTACAGCGTTAATTTATCATCTCACGTTTTGGAGGTCAGGAGTCTGAAACAGACTTCATGGGACTGTGTCAAGGTGTTGGCAGGGCCATGCTCCCTCCAGAGGCTCTAGAGGAGAAGCCATTTCCTTGGCTTGCGGCCTCTCTGCCATCTTCAAAGACAGCACCATAGCATCTCTGTATCTTTCTTCTCTCTGAGCCTCTCCCTTTGTCATCACATATCCTCCTCTTTCTGTCTTTTGTTGTCACATCACTTTCTTGGACTCTGAACTTCGTCCTTGTAAGGACTGCTTATGATTACATTGGGCCCCCTGGAAAGATAATTCAGGATTATCTTTCTATCTCAAGATTCTTAATTTCATTACCTTTGCAAAATCCCTTTTGCCATGTAAGGCAACATATTGACAGGTTCTAGGGATCAGGACATGAACATCTTTGCTGGGGGTGGTATGTAGCCTGTCAAACATTAGAATACAATTTTTAATTTAAAAAAATTTTTAGCTATTTTTCATACATTTCCTCAAATTACCCTTGGTAATCACAGAAATCTGTACTCTGTGCTCTCTTTTTTGGATGAAAACATGTTGATAAAAAACACATTTTTATAAAATTATAGGTGTCTTGTATTTAACTGTGAAATTAAGAAAAAAGTAGGTGTAATAACAGTTAATAATACTCGTCATTATTTTGAGCATGCCACAGAGCATTTCTTTGAATTTTGAATCCTCCTGACGGAATGATGTGCCATTCTTCTAGGGTCTTTAACCATTTTAACCCGTTCCAGGAGTTCTGACTCCAGTCCCTCCTATTGTCCAGGCAGGGCGGTTCCTCCAGGTAACCACTGGCCCTCTCTCCATTCGAATCAGACACCTGGTGGGTGTTCGCGCTCTGAAAGATGCACTAGGAGGCCTGTGGCAAGCAAGATGCTATTGGCTTTTGCCCTCTCTCCCTTTAGTCAAATGTCCCACCTCTGCCTGCAGATTAAAAAAAAATGTTAATAGAATCTTAAGACATTTGAACAGAGAGAACCGGGTTTGTCCTGTATTTATAGGCTGCCATTTAGATACAAAAAGACTGTTCAAGTACAGTGACCTTTTAATTAATCTTACATGTAGTTTTGTTGTCTGCGACTTTACCGTTATTATTCAGTTCTTATTTTTCTCTCTCCCTCTAAGCCAATGAAGGAGTGAATTGAAGTAGCATATGATGCCAACCAAAACCCAAGTAGAGTGTCTAGTCATGGCAAAATATAACACTGACACAGCTCCGCAGGCCCTGTGCCATGAGCCCCAGTGAAAAGGCAGGCTCAGGCCTGGGATTGATTATGGTCAGGAAGTGCTTAGAGCACTACAGCTGATTATATTGGTAGTTACGGTGGTTCATATAGTTCCTTAACTATGAAAGGAGATTACTTTCATCTATGTGTGAAAATAGAGATTTGTGAGTCCTTCAGACAGGAAGGGAGTGGGAAATTATCTAAAGATGTACAATTGTGATTGGATTAGTGTTTTGTTCTTTATCTAGTTTGCATCCCTGATGAAGCCCGTTGCCAGTCACTGAGCTTTGAGAGAATGAGGGTAGCATCTTGTTTACTTTTGTATTCTCATACCTGATACTTGAGAGTTTTTGAGTACATAGGTTGAAAAAAAAAGGAACTGTTTTAAATGTTTACATTTTTATTTACAGCTGCTGCTGAAGGAAAAGGCAAAAGTGGGGAAGACTTTTTTCAAAAGGTAAGTTGCTTTTTACTCCTGCCTTGGTGATCATTATGGAGAAAGGTATCTGTCTCAGTAGCTATAGCAGAAGCTCCTGAAAGTAGCTTCCCGGTGAAAGGACATAGGTTCTTGATGAGACAGCGGGAGGTGCTCAGCACTAGGGAAGGCTGGGCCGCTCTTTGCCACTGTGCCTTTGTAAAAAGGCTCCTTCTGGGCAAATCTAATGAAGTTTTCACTTGGAGACAAGAAGGGCTGCCAAATGGGCTGTCCTCATTATCTTCTTTTACTATTTTCTTCTTCCCCAAACACATTCTTGACCTGGGGGGTAGAGAGAAGGAATCCCCTCACAGCTTTCCTCGTTTCCGGTAAGCATGACTGTGGGCAGATAATCTAATCCACTAAGATGTACCTTTAGACCTGCTTGCTCACAATTGGTAACCTTGTCCGTTCTGTCCCTGGATGTCCTCTGAAAGTTGTGATCTTCAGTGAAGACTGTCTGGCCAGTCATATGTAGCACAGGAGCGGACCTGATTAAAAAAAATGAATATGAGAAACTATGAAGAGCAGTTGATTAATTCTAATCAGCTCTATTTCTTAAAATAAGTGTTTCCTGTAAGGGAAGATGCCAGTTGTTTCAGAGAAATTGATTCAAGTTCGTGTTCTTCTTTCTTTATTTGGATATATTGTGTTTGTGTCTTTGCTGCTGAGATCCAGAAAACCTGTGTGGGAACAAATACATAGTTATGTTAGGGGAAAGGAAGAGTAAAAATATAGCAGCAACTATGTATGAGATTAAATATTGCTGTAGACGGTCATCAGGCCTTTGGAAAGCACCTATGTGTAACCAGACATGGCCTTCACAAGCCTCTTTATTCTCTTGCCTCCTGTGTGATTTTTTTTTTTGTCAATCTCATCATTCATCTGCATACTCTGCCAAGAGTATTAAAAGCAAATATTTTCAGAGCAGATACTTATATTGCCATTTCTTCATTCTGAAAATATTTATTTACCACCTGCTGTGTGCTACACACTGAAAAGGCCAACATGAGCAAGGCATCAGCCCTGCCCTAATGGAATTAGGCTGGTGTCTGGTGATACGGTCACAGAAATAGCAGGAGAGTCTGGGGCCACAGAGGATTAAGCACTTAACTGGGACTTTGGGAGATTAGAGAGGACTCCTTGAGGTCTTCAGAAGAGTAGAGGTTAGCCACATGAAGAAGTAGGCTTGGGTGGATTGGAAGATCCAGAATGTGAGAAGGCTCCGAGGTGGAAGAATTTATGTGGCATTCATACTTCAAACATTTGGCTGGCACACAACATACGAGGGGTTCATAGTGCAAGGTGAGCTACAGCATCCTATATGATGAAGTACCTTCTTTCAGCGGGGGGTAGGGGGGTGGATTTCCTAAAGGGATTTAAATTTAAAAAAATTAAAAATGCTGTGTAGGGCAAATAGAATGTGCCAGACCACAGTTTTCCATCCCTGCTTTAGGTCCATGCTGTTGAAGTTTATGTGCTATGCCTGAAGCCCTTTACTTGGCAGTATCTGGCATTGGTTAATATCCAACTTGTCCTTAGTATGTGGGCATTTCAGAATGCCCTGCTTTTAGTTGGGGCAGGCTTGCCGCAAGGGGAAGAAGACAGAAGACAAGGAGCAGCCATCTCAGGTTTGCCTTGGGTTGACTGTGGTGGGAAACGTAGACGCTATCTCTGGAAGGAATTTTTTTTTCATTTTCTTTAACTTGCAGATAGATGTAAAAAGCAGACTGTTGAGCTTTGTATGACTCAGACATTTTAAAAGCTGAATCAAAACACAGCGTATGTAGTCATAAAGGACCTTCATTCTTAGAAGATTTGCTAATATTTATCACTCTTTGTGGAGCCATATATACATTCCAGCAGTTTAAATGGAAACACATGTTTGAGCCCAGGAACATGTATGTGTCCCACAAAATATGAGGTAGAATTGTAGAGTCTTCTCTTGGTTACAGGTTAGTGAGATTCCTGAATAACTAAATGAGAATAGCTTTTATCTCCTTATTTTCTTTTTTAGTTCATTAAAAAGTGTCTTCCTGATAGACAAGTGTCTATAGGATTGGGATACTCTGGAAAAAACCTGCAACTTAAAGGCAAACATCCCAAATTCCAGAAGAGTAATTTTCAGTGTTTTGACCAGACAGAAATAGACATTATGGTTCATCTGCAGTAGAATGAAGTAATGGAGAAGTATTGAATTGTTCTCCAGGAACTTTCTGCTGGTCACACATATTCCAGTTTCACATAATGACATTTGGGGAAACATTTAAGAACAAGAAATAGGCCATATTGCTGGTCATTAGCATCTTTGAAAAATACTTTTCTACTTCCAGAGTAATGAAAATTCAAAGACTCTATATGCTTATTAGAACATATTTTGGCTTTGACTCCAGGTGTGTATCACAAACCAAAATTAAAACCTCTCCTGAGCTGAGTTTAAAATTTGGCTACTCTTATTATTTAAAAAAAAAGTCTAAGTCTGGAAGGATACCTTCCCAGCCTCGTACTGTCTCTCCCTTAAAGAGGGGTTTGAGGGAGGAGTGTGAAAGAGTGTGAAACTTTTTATATGTTACTTTGTGCTTTTTTTTTTTTGTACTGTTGAAATACAGGGTCCAGCAGAAGTAACGCCTGCTTGAATGTGGTTGGTAGGGGAATAACATGGGTGTAATAATTTGTAGTTTTAATCTGAACATTTCACCTAAAATGTCATATGGTGTGCTTGAGTGTCATATTGTTATGTTACAGAATTACATGGTTATGATTTTGTAATAAAAGGTTTTGTAATAAAAGGGGTGTTATTTGTGCCAGACCCTGTATATGTAAAATCATAGCAATAGTATTAACCTAAATTAAAGCAATCATTCTCACTGAAATATTTTGAAATTTAAAAAATGAAGGAAAATTAAAAAGACCTTTAAGAATAAGAATTGGTAGATTTCCACAAAGGGTTTAATTATAGTTTACCAGCTACTAAGATCATAAAATACATTGTCTTAAATTAGAAGCTGTAATAGTAGTACAGTTTACTCTATATACACATAAACTTTTCCCATTCCGTTATAGTTATTGTTTCAGAGATCTACCTGGTTTTCTACATACTGTTTTACTGCACGTGTTTGAAACATTTTATTTCCCCTGATACTCTATTAGGGCAAAAAACTAACCTGTTATAGCAGAAAAACCCAATAACATAGTGGCTTAAGGAACAGAGTTATTTTACTTCCACGTAACAGTCTAAGGTGAATATTCCCACTTGGTGGGTGGCATTGTTCCACACTGTCAGTGAGAGACCCAGATTCCTTCTGAGAAGTAGTTCTGCTGTTCTTGAGTCATGGACCTCATCCACATGGTCGAAGGTGGTCCCCAGGTCCAAATGCAAGCTGGTGCAGAACAAGAGAGTATGGAGGAGGTATGCCGTGATCTTAAGGCCAGGGCTGGATGTGGCATATGTCACCTCTTCTCACAGTCCCTTGGAGAAAACTTAATTTATGGGGCCTTATATAACTGCAGCAATGGGGATAGGAAGGGGAGGAGGAACATAGGGATTCTGCAAGCACTATGTAGCAAAAGACAGATTGTTAGGAAAAATGTATGTGGTTAAAGTTTTATGTCTTCATGTGCTGTGCTTTGAAACCTTTTATATTACTTTGTTAGGGCTGCTGTAAAAGTGTTCAATATACTGGGCGGCTTAAAAAACAAAAACTTGTTGTCTCACAGTTCTGGAGGCTGGAAGTCCAAGATGAAGGCGTCAACAGGGTTAGTTCCTTCTGAAGGCTGCGAGACAGAATGTTGCCCTCTTTGGCCTGTGGGAGAGTCATCCCGGTCTCTGCCTTCATCTTCATATGAAGTTTTCACTGTGCGTGTCTCTGTGTCCAAATTTCCTCTTTTTATAAGGACATCAGTCATATTGGATTACGGTGTCCTCACAGCTCAACTAATGATCGCATCTCACCATTCAGTAATTCCATCTGCAATGACTATTTCCAAATATGGCCACACTCAGAGGTACTTGGGTTAGGGTTTCACCATGGGAATGTTAGGGTGGCACAATTCAACCTATAACACCTTTTAATGGAGGAAATGATTTTGTAGAAAAATTTTCTATAACCGGAAAAATTTGCTAAAACTGTAAATGTTACTTGTTACATTTTGATGCTTAATTTAATTTGTAGATTTTAACTGCCTAGTCATTTATACTAAATCTGTTTATCTTATTACAAGTCATTTCTAAATTGTCTACAATAAACATATTATTGGCATATAAGAAAGTGAAAAAAGTCTAATTTGTTACCATACCTTTGACAGATAACTACTGCTTATACAACCATACTCCTTTCTGTTTATATTAAAAATGTGTAAATGAAGTGCTTTTTAATAGTTTGATTGGCTGATGGGATTACAAATTAGACTATTTGCATAGGCTTTATCCTAAAGGTGTTTTTATGTTAAAGCTTTGCAAGCTGCCCAGTAATTGTACTTACTCTTTGCCTCTAACTACACTTACAAAGGGAGGGAGTGGATACAACTTTATCAATGTTCTCTCTAGTCCTTTGTCCACCGCTCATGGCAGCCTTAATTGAAACACATGGAAATGATCTGGATTTTACAGTGCTTTGGGCAGTTGTTCATGGCTTACTCACTGTCTGTCCTGTTTCCTTTTAATCAGTTCTTTTTTTTCTTTCTCTTGTGAAATGACTATGGCCAGATCTTGGAGGGGAAAATGTGTTGCAGTATATTAGGTGGGGATGGGTATAGTGATTGTGTTACAGATGTGACTCATCAAAGCAAAAATGCTTTAGGAACCTCGAATCCCAATGGCTGAAGAAGACAAAACCCAGTCAGCATCAAAATTGATGAAAGCCAACATTTCCAATGCATTGGGTTATATACATGCTTTCTCCACAGAGTACACAGCACATATTTTAAATGTGGGGATATTTTATACTCTTAAAATACGTTGGTTTGCAAAACTGACCTTTCAACTATGGCTTTCACAAAGGCTAACAGTATGATTAATATAAATAAGATACAGTTTGGTGGTTTATGTGGTATATTTTTACTACCTTCAAACTTATCCTTCTTCAGCAAACATTAGTTTTGTCATTTTGAGACTGGAAAGTAGCAAGTGTTTTCTCCTGGTGAAAATGGCCGGGAAGAATATTTGCTTCCATCCGTTCCTCAGAATGAGTGTATTAGGTGGTCTTAGATGGGGACTGCCTGAATGTTTTTACTGAAGGGGAGGCAGAAATCTCCACTTTATTTAAAGTTGCTTCAACCTTCTCCACTGGCCATTATTTTGTGTATGTTGAATAGACCACATTCCTCTGGTAGAAGAAATAAGTTTTAATTATTTCAAAATGAATTCAGTAAACTATAGCCCATAGTTATTTTTTTACACTGAGTCTTATGCTTAAACATTTTAAGTCAAATTTGATGTAAATAAAATTAGGATTTCTTTTTAAAATATTTTATTTATTGATTCTAGAGGGAGGGGAAGGGAAGGAGAACGAGAGAGAGAGAGAAACATCATGAAACATCATTCAGTTGCCTCTCACACGCCCTTGTCCAGGGACCTGGCCCGCAACTCAGGCATGCGCCCCTACTGGGAACTGAACCTGTGACCTTTCGCATCGTTGGATGATGCCCAGCCCACCGAGCCACACTGGTCGGGGCAAAATTAGGATATTTTAACGTTTTAATCTTAGTATTTGTTTCAATAGGTAATACATTCACATGGTTCACAATTTAAATGTTACTAAAGGGTGTATACACACACACACACACACACACACACAATGTCATGGTTCTGAAGATGCACTGAGAAAGCTATGCAGAATTACAGCGTTGATTCTGAAGTTAAGAAAAGGTTGTCACCAGTGGATGTCATCACTAATGGTCAGTTAGGCCTTAAAACTAACATGCAGACTAGGACCCTGAGTTCTAACTCCATTATGGCCCTGAGAATAAGTTTCATTGTGAGAATCTGTGATCATGATTCTCTTGATCTGGCTAAATAGGGATAACTGCACATGTATAACACTTAGCAGAAAGGAACAATCCAAAAATGCAGGTTGATCCTCGTTTAGAAAGATGTTAAAGATATGAGTTGCTCCTGTTTTATATCTTATAGTTTGCTCTGCCTTTTATCAAGAGTCTAGCATATGAGGGGTAGTGAGCAGTCCACTAGCAACGTATGGCAGGTTGTTTAAGGTTACAGCTGTCGCATGCCTCTTAGCAACTGGGATAGCTGCATGAAGTAGCCAAGAGTTGGTTTCTGGATTGGAAGATTGAACTTAATAATATATAGAAGTATTTAATTAAAATTTTTAAATAAAATGTGAATTTTATTAATTATATAGAAACATGATTAAAAGCCAAATCCCCTTAATTCACAGAATTAAAGGAGGTTAGCTTGATAATGAACTGTCTGAATTATGAAATTCTCAAAAGAAGTGTAAATTTGTTATTACTGAGCAGAATAAAGTAGCAAGCACAGATTGCTTCCAGGAGGAATGGCTACCAAGTTTGCTTTACTTATGTTCATGAAAATTAACAGTTTAGATTTTTTTAAAAAATTGTGTTATATAGCATAACTATGTTTTGATCTGAATATGATTCCTTTACACTTTTAGAGAGTCTTTTCCTCAAAAGAATACAAGTAAACCTCAATTCAGTATACTTCGAATTAGCACAAATTCTGATTTAATAAATTTTACATATGTAACCTCTGGGGGGAAAAAAAAGAAAAAGACTTAGTGACTTGCTCGTCATCCATTCTTTAGTCTTCTAAGTCCCGTGTTTTTGTTCACTTGAACTGGAGAAGCCTGGGTGTCAGACTGTGTTCTCAAGCATGCTGTATGCCACTGTAGAGTTCTGTCATAACGTTATATACTTGGTTTTTATTTTGGCAATCACTTCACACAACTGCTCTGAGAAAATCACATTTGCTGTTTTATTACTCTTTCTACAGTCATGGAAGTAGAAGATGTCACTGAGAGTCCTTTAAAAAGTGTACTTTATGGCAGTGAACACACGCTCATTGCTACCACAATTTTTTATTAAAAATTTTTTTTATCCTTACCAGAGGACATGCTTATTGATATTAGGGAGAGAGAGGAAAGGCGTGAGAGAGTGAGCGAAACAGGGAGAGAAACGTCATTTGGTTGCCTCTCAGATGCACCTAATAGGGGACTGAACGTGCAACCTAGACATGTGTCTTCATCTGGAATGGAACCTGCCACCTTTCTGTTCCTGGCGCGACGCTCCAGCCAACTGAGCCACGCCAACCAAGGCACTACTACTATTTGCTAAAGTGAATAATAATTTAAAATCAGTATCTGGTGGAAGTTTACCTGTTAATAGTAAAAATGGTCTTCTTTCTTTTTGAAACCAAACCCAAAGCTTTGGATCATGTGGAAAATCAAACTAAATTTATGAAAATAAGTCTTTTAAGAAGGGTCACAGGCAGGATTGTGGGTTAAGTAGTGACATGGAGTCTACCTGGTATGGAATGACTGTAGGAAGGTTCAGTTAAATCATTTATTGATCTTTGTTTAAAAAGCCTTCTATATTATTTTGTAAAGTGCTCTCACTGAATAGATTAAATTTCTTAATTCTTGTAGTTGTCAGAATTTGTCTCAATTGAACAATATTGAGATACAAAGTCCATATTTGTGGCTGATAGTGAGATTTCAGAACAATTTTCCCATTACACAGATAAACCAAAATTACACTAATGAACTGATAATATGCAAATGTAAATATTTCTGTGCGGATCAGGAATAAGTTTTTAAGATAGAGTAACCGTTTCTGAGGAAGGATAAAGTCTGATGATTAGTTTCAGTCACAGGAGCTTTGCGTTTGCTTTGGTAGTCTGTGTATGTGTGTATATTTATGTTCTTTGATTGTCTTGTGATTCAAATTATTATTATCTAGGGAGGCATAAGACAAATTCAGTCTTGCATGAACATACCACATTATCAGAGATGTGTCTGAAGATCAATGGGTAAGGATAGTTATTGTGGTATTATTTGTAATAATTTAAATTAAATTAAAAATAACCGAGAGCCTCTTCAACAATGACGTTGGCAGATCTGGACAGCTACATGCAAAAAAAAGGAAACTTGACCACCAGCTTACACCACACCCAAAAATAAACTCGAGATGGATAAAAGACTTAAATATAAGTCGTGATACCATAAAAGTCCTACAGGAGAACATAGGCAGGAAAATCTCAGATATTCCACGCGGCAGTATTTTCACTGATTTGTCCCCTAGAGCAAGGGACTTAAAGGAAAGAATAAACAAATGGGACTTCATCAAATTAAAAAACTTCTGCATGGCTAAAGAAAACATCAGCAAGATGAAAAAGCAACCAACCGTATGGGAAAATATATTTGCCAGTGATACCTCGGACAAGAGATTGATCTCCAAAATATATAAAAAACTCACATGCCTCCACACCAGGAAGACAAACAATGCAATTAAAAATGGGCAAAGGACCTGAACAAACACTTCTACAGGGAGGACATACACAGCGCCCAGAGACATATGAAAGGATGCTCAGCATCACTAGCCATCAGAGAGATGCAAATTAAAACCACGTGAGATACCACTTCACACCGATTAAAATGGCCATCATCAACAAATCAACAAACAAGTGCTGGTGAGGTTGTGCAGAAAAGAGAACCCTAGTACACTGTGGGTGGGAATGTAGACTGGTGCAGCCCCTGTGGAAAACAGTGCGGAATTTCCTCAAAAAACTAAAAATGGAACTGCCTTTTGACCCAGCAATTCCACTGCTGGGATTATACCCTAAAAACCCTGAAACACCAATTCAAAAGAACCTGTGCACCCCAATGTTCATAGCAGCATTGTTTACAATAACCAGGTGCTGGAAACAGCCTAAGTGCCCATCAGTAAATGAGTGGATCAAAATACTGTCGTACATTTACACAGTGGAATACTACGCAGCAGAAAGAAAGAAGGAGCGCCTACCCTTTCCTGACAGCGTGGATGGAACTGGAGAACATTATGCTAAGTGAAACAAGCCAGGTGGTGAGAGACAAATACCATATGATCTCACCTATAAGTGGAACCTAATCAACAAAACAAACAAGTGAGCAAAATATAACAGAGACATGGAAATAAAGAACAAACTGATAGTGACCAGAAGGGAGGGCAGAGGGGAATAACAGGAAAGAGGGGAAGGGTCATCAAGGAACATGTATAGAGGACCCATGGACAAAGACAAAGTGGGCGGAGGATTGAAAGTGGAAGGTGGGGGATGGGTAGGGCAGGGGAGAGTAATGGGGGAAAAATGGGGACAACTGTAATTGAACAACAGTAAAAAATAATTGAAAAAAGTAATCTAAGTGCTTTTTTGTGATGTTTAGAATATGGTCTATCCATACTTTGGGTTAGTATGTAGACATTAAAAATCATGCTCTGTTATAAATATTTAATGACTTAGGAAGTTGATTATCACGTAAATGCAAAAAAATGAGGAAAAAGGCTTATGAACAATTTGACTCAAATTATGTCATATAGATCTATGCCTAGAAAAATGACTGGGGCAGGAATTATGCCAAAATGTTAAGTGACTTTCTCAGTGATGAGGTTATGGTTGATTTTTATTCTTTTTCTGTAGTTTTCTACAGTGAACCTCTATTACTTTGAAAACCGTCTCATGGAGAAAAGCAGATCATAATGGCTAACGTAAGCTGTCGTTGCCCGTGGGTTCATAAATTCTTGCCAGTGTGTAGAACATACAGAGAAGCCTAAGAGGTCCTCTGGTTCTGGTTCCAGTCGAGTACTGAGGTGCCTCTGTATCACCCACAACGGCTATAAAGACACAACAGATTTCACATACACGAAAGGTAAATCATTTTTAATCAGTGCCGATTTTTAGGAAAGTCCCCCCTTTGTTTATTCCACTTGCCCTTCCTTTGCCATTTGGAGTTATAGGAAAATTTGAAGATGGTTTTTAATCTCTCCGTGCCTTCTCTTGTTCAGACTAAAGATACTTATTTATTATGCGACTTAATTTTCAGACTCCTTACCATTCTGTTGACTGTCAGGAGCAAGATCAGTGTCCCATTTTAAATGTGGCAGTGGTACCTGGTATGGTGTTGTAGATATAGCCTGACCAATAGTTATGGATAGTGAGGACATAATATCCAGAATATGGATGTGATCCAGAAGTAGCCAAAGATTATATAATATTCAGGCACTGTGAATTGGTTACAGGCATGGAGAATTGGCATTTTACCCAACTGAAGAGGAAAGGTTGGCTCCAGTGTCATTGCTAAGTACATAATATAAAATAAGGATGCCTTATTTCAGACTGGCAGGTAAAATACAACTCACATGTTCTGCCTCTCACCCTAAACTCTTGCCTTGACATTGGGCTTTTAGACCATGTGGCAGTAATGGTTTCCAGGATATGAAAGTGTGGCAACCATTGCTCTCAAAGGTTTCGCCTGGTTCTGTGTCTTGGCAGTCGGAACTCTTGTGTGATTATTTTTCTTCACTGTGCACTCCCTAAGGTTATCTAGGGTGGAGGTTATCAGCCACAGGAAGATGGTCCATAATATGAGGGGGTCTGTGCCATGCCTTTCAGTGTGTTTTAAGTGGATGCTATGACATTTAATAAAGAGCTTTAAGCTTTACTGGTTTATAGTGGGTTCAGTGTGTTTTAAAGTTGGATGTGGTGGTGGTATCTTTTTCTTCTACACAACAATATGAATAGTTTTAGACTGAGTTTTTTTCAAGGTGAGTGAGCAGCTAGTTTGTGGCAGCCAGGACTTGAAGAGTACTGTTTTAACTTTGCTTGGCTATTTTTGTTAAAACGTAAGTGATTTTCTGTAAATCGGCAGTCATGTGCTTTTGGGTGGGCTAGGCTTCTATAATGAGAGAAATTCTACCTAAATCTTTGGTAAATAGGGCTCTGAATCAGGGTTGTTGTGGCACATTAGAGGGACAGCCACAAAGCTGGAGACCAATTAATACAGTAAAAAAAAAAAGGCACAGATCTGTTCTTCATATTGTGCTTAAATAGTCAGGATTTCAAAATTTTATTAAGGTTGGTTGTTTTGAAGTTCGTGCCTGACACTTTCCTCTTTTCTACCTGCAAAACTTACAATAATCATTTGTTGTCATCCCATGAATAGTCCTTTCTTCAGTTTTGGGACTCTTTCTGTTTTTTTAAAGCCCAGCGCTTTACCTGATGTGTTTAGTATTTTCATTTTATTTAGGCAGAATAGATTACTTTAGAGTTTATCCTCAGGCTAATCAGCTCTTACCTTACTTTTGTCTCTGAACGCTACTTTTAAGTTTATGTACTTGGGGGTTTATGTGGTTATATGCCTGCGTTTCCACACACCATGCCATGGAGAAGAAGAGGAGCTAGCCGTAGTTTGTACCCCTGAGCCCTGCTTCCCAGCTCTTTGGGCCACCGCTGATGGGCCTAGATGTGGGCACCAGACCCAACACTGGCCATCACCTGTGTGACTGGCTCTGAAAACTCACTGAGATTTATCTCTAATAAATCAGGACACTAAGACCTAGAGTGGCAGTGGAATGGAATGGGATATAGAATGGGTCGAGGGAGAAGCCAGGAGGGACCATGTTGGCCATGGGAAACCTGGAGTTGTAACGGAGAAGAAGCTGTGAGTAAGCAGAAGAAACCAATCCATGGAAGGGAACAGAGAGTCAAACACAGAGAGAGCGCAGGTGTACCAGAAGTGAGAGAGCCCCTCGCTGGAACTGGCACAGTGTGTGTTGCTTCTCAAGTTTGGATCTACAGGTGTCTTTGCAGTTCTCTCCCCTTCTCTGATGTAGTTGACAACCACGACGAGGTCTGGTAATCAAGAATCAGACTAAAACTGCCCTGATCCATGTGGCTCAGTTGGTTGGGTTTTATCCCACAAAGTGAAAGTTTACCGGTTCAGTGCCTGGCACATGCCAGGGTTGCGGGTTCATTCCTGGTTGGGGCACGCATGAGAGGCAACAGATCGACATTTCTCTTCCTCTCTTCCTCCCTCTCCCTCTCTCTAAAAAATAAACTAATAAACTCTTAGGAAAAGAATCAGACTAGATATAATAGGCATTCAGCAACTTGAATAATTGCATAATCATCCTTTCTTCAAAACATTCTCACTTTAACAAAATTTGATGTGTGTTTATTGAGTAGTTTAACCCCTCAGTGAGTGGCTCAAATTAAGTTAGGTCTTTAAAGGAGGAGTGCTGTTAGGTAAGAAGACATAAGACATTTTCTGCAAACCTGTCATTAAACTATGTGTATAGCAGCAACACTGGGTGTTTTAAACCATGAAAACACATTGTTCCAGTGTATGATGAACGCCCTCTCTGTATATACTGTATAAGAGTACTAGTCTTATTCAGGGTGTGTTTCCTTTTGCTAGTCAGTTGCCAGCATTATTCAAGAAATAATAGGCTCATTGCTATTAATATCTTAGGTGGAGAAAGAATGTATTGTCCTTATTTTCCAAAAAGATCTGGTTATGGGCTTTTATTGTACATATTTTGATTTTCTCCTCTGTGACCATTGACATTAATATTGTTTTAGTCAATATTATACTTTTTGTGGGAAGATTGTAGTCAGCCAACATGCAGAGAGATTAGTACAGTATAAAATATTTTCTGCTTTTTTAAATAGTAGTGAAGGAGAACACTTTGTTACTTTGGGCCTCTTTAAGTAACATGATCCTTGAATTAAATTATTAAATATCCTGAATGTTACTCTCTCATTTTGTATGTTTAGCAGTTGTGGCTTGTCCCAAACTAGTGCTTTTGCAGTTTTTCAATTTCTTTGGATGTAAATTTCTTGAAAGGAGCTGCCTTTTGGCACTTTAAGTGGTGGAAAAATAGATTTTATTACCCCCTTTTTTTCTTGGTGAAATCAAAATTGTCTAGGAGAAGTATTTAAGTATGTCTTTCCTTCGTTAGCAATTACCACTTTTAGTACTTTTTGTCAACTTAGATTATTAGTCATTCAGATTTTCTGCTTCTTACTGGTTAAAGTGATGATAGGTGGGGAATGAAGGAATTTAGCCAGGGATGAAACCAACTGCAGGCAAAAATATAGAGGCTTTTGTGTTTTCTCCTCAGTTTTCTTTCTTGAGTTCACCATCAATTACTTTTTTGAGAGGGAGAAAAAAACCAGCTTCACTTCCCATGTGCCTGTTTACTCTGGAGTTACCAGGAAACCTTGATCCCCTGTGAATAAGAAAACTTTCAGCTCAGATAGTTGGGAGTTGTTTTCTTAAATAGAACGTCTTCCTGTTATGTTTTTGTATGGGATTTTCTAAGACAGTGGCCCAAATTCATGTGTAAGTCAATAGGAGGTGCTGTTTGAGAAGCTCCGGGGTATGTTCCCTGGGTTGGTGGGTTTGGAGAGCCTAAGTTTTGCTTGGCTTCAGCTAGTATATCGAGAGGGGAGGTAGTAACAGAATCGAGGAAAAAGCAGTTTTCAGTACTTAACTTGGAACATGGGTATGTCTGTCTTCTCATTTGAGTATCACTTCACTTCGTATCCCTCTCATAAGTTAAAAATATGGTGAGCTACCTCATGACCTATGAATCTAAAAGCTCTCCTGTTGTCTTGTAGGTTCCATGGGAATGCTAAAGAAGAAATAATTTCTACTTTCAGAGAGCTTTCAAGAATGGGAAAGATGCTTGTAAGAAGGGGTTACAGTGCGAGTGATCATGTACAGATTTTACAAAGATGCTAAGGACGCCGTTCATGAGACATTCACTGTCCTCTCTGTGAGCTTAACTCTGTGCCAGGTGCTGGACTGTAGAGAAGAAAAGGTGGTTGTATGGCCCCTGTTTTCAGGAGGGTTACACTGCAGAGGAGAAGTGGCACGTAAGCGCCACCCAGTGTGGCAAGAGCGTACAGTGGAGGAAACGAGTGGTTTGTTCTACTCAGGGGAATCAAGGAGGGCTGCCCTGAGCAGCAAGTGTCTGAGTAGGGCCTGGAAGGCAGGTTACAAAATTCCAGCTAGTATGTTGGGCAGGATTAGGCGAGGTTTTATAGAAGAGTTTCTGAGGAGACGGCAGAGTTTAGATTAGGTCAAGCTATCTTCTACACCTATGATTCATGACCTAAATGTCTTAATGGAGGCAGGATGGAAAGGCATTTTTGGCAGAAAGAACCAACTGCGTGCCTTTGCAAAGGCAAAATAAAGGACAGAGGAGATTGTTTCTCTGTCGTTTAGCCCTGAAAACAACTGAATTAAAAGTGAGATGTACCATTATATCATCTGAGCTAACTATTCAGATGCAAGTGAAATGCTGAGAGGATGAGTGGAAGGATTTGAAATCCCAGTTAAATTTAGGGGATTATGTTGTTTGTATCCATTGTCTACTCAAAGGTGATGAAAATTAAAAATGATAGGATCACCAAACCTTTTGCAATGCAGCTTGTTTTATAGCTTCTGGCTCTCTTATGGGTGCTGGGTTCAGGGACGTATTATTACTTTTTTTCTTCCCACTACTTTCCTGGATGATAAATGCATTCCCAGGAAGATTAACTTACAATTATGCTTTGAAACATGAGTTTTCAACTATTATAATACCTTCATTGCATTTTGGATGATAAAATTTCCAAGCTTGGAATGATGGCTATAAAATAAATAGTTAGCGCCATTTAACTAAGTCCTGAACCTTCTGTGATATGCCATTTTAAAACGTCTTTTCCAGGAAGACTGTTGAAAGTTTTGGCTTTACAGTTTACTTCTGGCTGTGTTTTATGGAAATCACACTTCAAACTTCTGAGAAATAGGTACCAATAATTCAAGTTTGGAAAATAATAGAAAATTTGGTTCTGTTTGTATAAAAATAAAGAGTCCCTTAAAGAGGTTGTTGGCTATCAGTTTAGCATATACTCTAGTATTAGCATGAAACCACCAGTGTAATGATGAATAAGTACAGAGAAGGGAAGGCCAAGAATATTCGAGATCTGGTACGATGTGCAGATTGAATATAGCCCATTCACAGTTTTTCAGGGGCAGATTTTCTAGCTGAATTATTAACTGGAATTCACATACCCTTTTCCCCGTCTCCAACTCTGCCATTCGCCATTTTAATGCTAGTAAACTCTTAATATACAGCAGTATTCCTTACCCTCCTCCCTTGAAGGTTTGCCTGAGTGTTACCAGCACTGGGGTTCCTTGGGTTCCCCAAGATAGAAACCAAGAGGGCACCCCAGAGGAGTTTCCAGACTGATTTTATTAAGCCAGTACTTGCGCACAAGGGAGGCAGCACAGGGGAAAGGGAAGTTCCTCTGTACTGGTTGCTTTTTTGTAAGCTGGGGACAAAGCAGGCAGGCTTTTTGAAAAAGGCAGGCTTGCAAAATTTTCTGTTTCAGGGTCCAGTGACTTCCTTTCCCAGCTGTCTGGCTTGGTAACTATGTTTGCACTTATGCTGTGGGGACAAGATGGCAGACTGCTCATTACCGCCACCCCAGGAAGGTTGGTTAACCTTGGTCAACTGCGCATTCAGGTCAGTAGTTTAAGTAGGCAGTTAGAAAGGAGGTGAAATCAGCTACTTCTGCGTTTTTGAGTAGGTAGTAGAGGGGTGGTGACATTTCTACGTTCCTTTTAGCTATCTGGTGTCCTTGGGGTCCCAGCCCCAGGTTCCAGTGCTGTCTTATCTGGACCTTTGAAAAATTATTGATGCCCAAACTAGAGATTCTGATTTAATTGTTCCAGAAGTAAAGCTTGGGCATTAGTATTTTTCTTTTCTTTCTTTTTTTTTGAAGCTGCTCAGGCAACTTTAATATGCAACCAAGTTTGTAAACCACTGATGTGGAGTATGGACAAGTGTAAAGAGAAATTCTAAGTTTATGTTCGTCTCTCATGCTGATTTAGAAGGGAAGGAATTTTATGTATTTTCTGTGTGTTTGGCATTACTAGTGGATTTCACTTTCTGGTGAGTTTTATTCTCTTAGGACTAAATGTTTCATTATATGATTTATAAGAGGGTATGCTGTGAAGCACTAGTTCTGCTTTGTTAATGTTTCCTATTTTAAAAAGTTCTTTCCTGCACAAGTGCTTACAGACTTTAATGTGCTAGTTATTTGAATTTTGTGAATTTGTTAGAGGAATATATAATACACAGCACTTCACAATATTATTTGGTCAAATCTATTTTCTTGCTGAAAATCTAGTCTGTAGCAGTGATTTTGAAACTTTTTCATCTGATGGCATACATAAACTAATTCCTAAAATTCTGTGGCACACCAGAAAATATATTTTTTGCCAATCTGACCCCCCAAAAAGGTATAATTTTGATTCCTTCACACCAGATAGCTGTTGTGTTGGCTATTATCATTTTTTATTTGACAATCGAAGGGAAAAGAGGTTAGTGCCCCTAACTAAATTGTCAGGTATTGCATGTTTTAAACATTCTTGAGGCACCCTGGTTGAAAATCACTGGTCTACAGAATTAAACAATCACTGAATCATTTGAAAATTTCTTTTTTCATTAACTAGGATCTGCGTGAGGGCTGGATGTGATGTAGTTACACAGAAGAGACTTTCTCGAGTGCCTCTGTTCTTGCCTGTGTTTGCACCTGCGCTGTATTTCCTCTGTGTCTCCTATCATGGGGATGAGGGTGTATTTCAGTGTACTGTACATGACTCTTTTCTGAAGTACAACCGTTATCAGCTTATTTCCACGCTCAGAATTTCTTTACCCTCTCTCCATTGCCTCCCAGATGAAGCTAAACGCCCACCTTTGACATTGAGTATTCATTACAGCTCAGTTACTTCCTGCTGTTTAAATTTGTCTCCCATGCTCTTCAAACCAGTCCCTTGGACACCAGCCAGTGGTATACCAAAGCCACAATTATTCCTGTTTCTAGTGGCTGTAGATAAAAATATTGACCCGCCTGGAAAGTCTTTCTCTTGTCCACATCTCTGATCCTGTCCAGCTCTGTATTGCTAAATGTCCCACACTTCTGTGGGGTAGTCTGGGCTGGCCCAGTCTGCGCCGACAATTGCCATTTATTTATATATTGCCCTTCATTTGGATTTTATTAAAAAGTTAATTTTCTTGCATTGTTGTTCTGCTCTTTTGAGTTGATGTACCAATAGTTCAACTAGTTTCTGAACTCTCATATCGAGAGGGCCCCTTCCAGGCCAGCGTTTGCATCTTTGAGGTGGAAGAAAAGCTTCAGGGTTTTTAACTGTCTTAGGATGAGGGCCCATATCTTTCGTTGGTTGGGAAAACCACACACAATTCTATAATATTGTTGGCAGTTCTTCTCAGTTTCAGGCTGAATGATTATAACTTTTATTTGAGGATGGTACTTTCTGGATTCTTTATATTGGGAAAAGATTCTGTTTCTTAGTTTGTTTTATTTAAATATGCTCATATATTTTGCATTTTAGAGTGAAAATGTTTTTTCTTCTAGTGGAGATTATTTTCTTTTTCTTTTTTCTTGAGAGGGTGTTCTTATATAATAAGATGGGTTTTCATCATTAGGAATACTGTTATTCGTTTGTTATGAAGTAGAAAATTGTCAGGGAATGATAGGCTGTGGCTCGATGAGGTTTGCTACCAATAAAGAATAATCAGGGCAAACTGAACTTTCATTACAGATGCAAACATGTTTCTTTTTTTTCTTGTCCAAAGAGGATAAAGAGAAAGTCCAGGCACCTTCTTGATTCGGGCGCTGCCAGGTCTCTCTGCGGCTCGAGGACTGTTTTGTGGCTCAGCCGCGTGAATTTGTTGTTTTGGCCCGAGGTGCATTGCCGTCCCTCCTCACGCACGCTCTGCTTCCAGCCTGCGGTTTCGCGGCCCTTTACTCTGCGGCGATGCAAGCCCTTCAAAGGCTCCTGATGAACCGCCCCCTCTACAGCCCTTTGGCCTGCTGGTACAGGTAGCAGAAACCACACAACATTATCATTGTGGAGGCTTTTATTTAATATTGAATGTCGGGCACCATTAGGTGTCTGCAGGGACATGATTAGATAGTAGATTCTGTTAATTGCCGACTGTGAGTGCAAGCACTTTATTGGGTATCAATATAGGTCCAAATAGTACAACTGACGATGAAGTGGTACCAGCACCATGGACTGGAGGGAGGTTAGGTGACTTAGTGCTGTGGTGACCAAGGGAAGCCACTTAAATAGGACCCGTAAGATGAAGACGATCTGGGAACTTTGGGGAGGTGTGAGACAGGAAGATAAACGGATGGGTTTGAGGAAACGGGAATGAAGAATTTTGATAGGATCTACTGAAATGCGGAAGAATACCAAAGAATTAAGGATGATTTCAAGGTTTCTAATATGAAAAGAAGAGACATAGTAACATCTGGGAGGAGAGTTGTTTTGTAGAAAAATGTGACTTTGAAGTCAAGGTGGAAATGTTTAGTAGTGTGCTCAGGAGAGAGATCAGGCCTGGAAATAGTGACTTATTAGAAGTCACTTGCACCGCAGAAGTAGTGAAGTGGTTCATGTGAAATTACCTATAAGCTGCCTTAATATTGTAGAAAATAACAATGTGTTTTAATGTTAAGTAATTATGGAGGTGTTTTGGTTTGTGTTTGTTCGGTTTCTTTTTTGAAGACCATTTGAAAAAATGGCTAGAAAGTATCCAGTAGGATAGGTGGGCGTGTGTATATTCTTTTTGAAACGAGGATCTGAATTTGGAATAACTCGAGCTGCAGTTAGAGGAAGAAAGCTTCGTTTATTTGGCTCTTGCCTTCTTTGTTCTCTTCTTGCCTTAGCCTCCTCTCCCCGAACTCTCCTGTCCTCTTTTTGGTCTCAGTGCCTCTAAGAGGTTTTTGAGGCCACATATATATCAGTATATGGTCCCCCAGTTTACAGACTTGAAAACTCCTTCTTCCAAAGAAGCGTGTGTCACATCAGTGGCTTTGTGGTATGGTGGTATGAGAAAGGCCCAAACCTACAGGACCAGTTTTATTAGTAGCCAGTTGCTCTGAAAGAGCATTGGATGAGGAGAAAGAAGAGGGAGATGACCCCAGCACTGATATCTCTTCTGGGTCTCTGGTTTCCTTTTCATAAGAGAGGGGCAGAACCATCTGCTGTCTAAAGTTCTGATATTCTGCTTTTTAGTTCACATATCTATATCCATACCGTAATTGTTCCCAATAAATCAAAACGGTACCAAGCAGCAGCTCACAGAGAGTGTGTGTTCTTCCTGTGACATTTATGTAGCGCTCTTAATATTTGCCAAGACTTTTATTTTCCTAAACTCCACAGTAAGATAAGGCAACGGGAAGGTCTTCAGCTGTTAAAGCAGTCAATAAGCAAGCCTGCCATTGAAATTAATCCAGGTTAATCTTCTCAGAAACCACGTGGTAATGAGAAATGGGGTCAAGTACAAGAGATTCATTCTTTTTCTTGAACCTCATGGCTAGCTAGCTCTTGTTAATTAAATTTTTGACAGAAATGGTAATTTTTCATTAAGCATAAGAACACATTATTTTATTCTCCCTTTTCTGGTGGAGGCAATATATAGTAATGTAAGCAATATAAATGTCTCAGAAAGGATTGGGTTAGAAAGGAATTGAATTCACAGTGTAATTTTTGTTACAGGTTTATTTTACATGCACTACCTTTGCTTAGTGACAGCATTCCTTGCAGACTTTACTATTTGGGTATGGAAAGATGTTGACTTGGTAGAACTCTTGTACCAACATATTTACCTGCAAACAGGTAGGGCTATCATGAAATGTAGTAACCAGTCGTTATTCAGATGGAAGAGAGCTATATTGTGGCTTCTTTACATGTAAAATTTTAAGGCGTGTTACATTGTGAGATTCTAAAGAAATTACATACTTCTCTTTCCTTTTTGTTAGTTCTTTAATTCCAGAGAACAAAAAGTTTACATATACAGTTTATAGACATTTGTTAAATCTGAAGGTGGTTGTTGTAACCATGGAATCAATTTACTCAATACAGAGTTGTTGATCAAGTGAATGAAGTGATGAGTTTACTTACTAAAAAAATTGAGCCCTTTAGTGCATGTCAAGTTCTATGTTGGGCCGAAATAAAATGGTGAACAATTTAGTCTTAAGTTCTGCCATTATGGGGCAAATAGAAATTTTACTGAAGGATGTAGATAAAATAAAAGGAAACAAGCAAATAAAATAATTATAATACATCGGAGAATGAAATATACAAGATATTGAAGTGGGCAGAGACTTATTAAAGTGGATGAATACATCAAGTAAAAAAGAACTCAAACTTTTTAAGTGAAGTAAGTGTAGGGGACAGCTAAATTTTAATCATTTGCTTTGAATACACAAAAAGCTGTCTTAAATATTTACTTCAGTTTTCAAAAGCAATTCTTTACCCTCCCACTTAGACCAACACACTTAAGAAATCCTACCCATTAAGGATATGATTGTATTTTCTTTCAGTTGTCTTTAATGGAATGCTTTTACAGTTCTTCCAAAACAATAATACATTCCTTAGAGCTAAGCCTCAGCAGGAACAACGAAGCATCTCAGTTGATGTATTATTCCATTCTCTATGATGTTAAGACAGTTGGTAAATAATTTCTTTTTATAGAGCAACTAAAACAGGGGCGGGAGAGAAGGAAAGATTTAACGCAATTGAAGCAGCCCGATCGCAGGAAGTGATTTAGGGCAGCCCTGTTATGTGATGACTGCTGTTCATTGTCAGCTCTGTTGGACAGACTGGAGGTTTTGTTTGCCTTTTAAATCAGGGCAACACTAGTGTTGTGGTTCCGCTGTTTTGCCCTTTCTTCAGGTCAGAGTTTTTCTAGGGCTTGTGGCAAATTGAGAGGCAGATGTTTGTCTTCCAGAGGTTTGGGAACGATTTGGCGCCATCTAGGTTGATATGTTTGCTTTCCCTGAACACCGTAGCTGAATAGTTTCAAGCAGTGACAACAGCTGAAAGGAAATATTGTGGTGGTGACTTCATAGCCTGGACTAGTCAGGTATTGATGAGTCTTAAAGAGCCTTATCATTTGTGATTTTAAGTTCTAATACAGTTCACTTACATATATTTTAGGAAAACCAATAGCTTCTACAGTCTGAAGTAAATAATGTGTTGGCCAGGTGATTAATAATGTGATTATACAGAGAGAACCACACGTAAGGGATTGTTCATTTTGTGTGTGTGTGTATTTTTTAAAATTGTGATAAAAAATGCATAACAGAATTCATCTTTTTAACCATACTTAAGTGTACAGTTCTGTGTCATAAAGGACATTCGTATTGTTGTGCTACTTAAGAGATTCTTGCTGTGAAATACCAACCCACCTGAACTGATATTTTGACATTAAGATGGCCACGTGTTCATAGAGAAAAAATTTAAAGTTGAAATAGAAATACAGAATATTTTGCTAGAAAGGCAGATTTTGAAATTGTAATAGGGTTGCCGCACATTTACAGTAAAACTAGACTAGGTAGGGCTCTTTGAGACCAACTTCACATACCTAAATAAATGGTAACCAGTCACTCTGAAGTGGGCATTTAGGGTTTTTAAATAGTTGATAGGTACTGAATGCCTAGAAAGAAGCCTGAGGAGGCCTCCACACTTTGTTAGGGTGCAGTAGGCTCTGCTTACGGGTGAGTGAAAGTGAACAGCAGCTATTCCCTGTGGCTTTTATTCCCATGTTGTGAAAGAAAGATGCTGGTGGGCAAGAATGGAGTACTATCACAAGTGGGATTCAGCCAGTCCTCCCTGAAAATGTGTGTGTGTGTGTGTGTGTGTGTGTGTGTGTGTGTGTTGTGTCCTAGGATGGAGAATAGTAGCTTTGGTAGGGCAGAGGAGGAAGTCGGAGAGATGAGTTCTATGCGGACATTACTCCTGGAACTTTGTGGAACTTTTTCTGGGATGAGTTCCTGGTGACTTGAGAACATTTGCAGAACCTTGCTCTTGAGTCTGGGCCAGCCAGTCATTATCCTGGCCTGTTGTCCTCTGTGTAGCCAGCAGTCTTGCCGGAAAGTGTGGTTGGCTATGTAACTCATCATTTAATTGGACATATCAACAATAACACATATGCTTCTGAAAATAAGGACCATTTGTCTGTATTATTCTTCTACCGTAATTCCTATGAGGTGATATTTACTATACTAATGGGTCTTGTAAACCAGGTTTCTCTTCCCTCGGACACCCCTGAATGAAATTTTGTGTGTTCTGGCTTTCTCAACTAATCATTACTTAAAGGAAAGCTGAGTTGAATTCTCAGCTTAAAAATTGGGGAATTGAAGTCCCTGGCTTGGTCTGTCGTCCGAAGGCTTTGTGATGGAGCCTCTGAGATCGGGGTGTGAGCATTCGAGACAGTGAGGATAATCTTGCTTACGTGACAGCTACGTGCGTCAAGAGCATTTGGCTACATTCAAGGGTTTAAATCACCCTCCTTTGATTACAGAGCTCTTTGCTGTCTTCTTCCTTTGTGGCTAATTTTGTCAAACTTCCCAGTTATTTCCTGAAGCAGTTTCCTCCATAGTCATCCATCACCATCTGTCCATCAGGAAAAATTTTCAGTTACTGCTGAATTGTAGCTTGGCCGGATTAGCCTGAACACAGAATTCTTGTATTTTTAGTGTGAATCCTGAATGTCAGAGTGGTCGAGCTTTAAGATACGTTATGTTATCCCTCCACAAGGGATTTGAGGTGCCTTAATAATCTACATTTAGTAACACAGACTGAAAATAAATGCAAGAGGAAATGGGCATGATGGGAAAGTGTGAGTTGGAAAATAATTTGGCGGGAGGACCCCCAAGGCTTGTATACCACACACATATCAGATCCTGAGCTTGCCCACCATGGCCAGAGTGAAAAAGAAACCTGGCCCGTTATGAGAATCACAAGGTTCATGAGATGAAACGGGAGTCACGGCTCAGGAAGGTCACAGGCTTTATTGCTACAGCAACCTCGGAAGAGCTCCGGTGAACGTGCTAAAGGAGACGCTGCAGTATGTGTCCAGTAGAATACGTCATTGACGGCAGCCTCCCCAGCTGCACTATAGTTGTTTCTCGTTATGTCTCAGTGCAGGAAAAATACAGTTGCTTCTTCTTATGTGATACTATGAGTTAAAGCAGTTCTACCAGAGTTGGAAATTTAGTATTCTAGGATGACCCATACAATTATCCGACAGTCTTCCATGGATATTATTTCTCCCAGCTGAGTTAGATAATAAGGTGGTTATCTAGTCTTTATTATTTAATTTATTTTTATCATTGCTGCTAATTCTAACAATGGCACCACTTATAACACAAATACCTATAATATGTCAGCCATGGTCCTAAGGCACTTGTGCAGAAGAGATCGCTTAATCCTTGCAGAAACCCTGTAGCTTTATTCTTATTTTAGAGAAGGGAAATTGGCTCCGAGGATTTGACTGGCTTGGCCAGGATCTCCCTCCTGGTGCCGTCTGTGTGCCTTGTACGGAGCCCACTACCTGAGACCAAGAAGTTGTCAGGCAAGGAAGATTGTTTAGCTCTTTTGAGCCAGGTCTCAAAAACAGCCAGGGAGCAGCTTTTTCTCACATTAGGTTGTGCAGCACAGAACTAGGCCCCCGGCCACCCCCACACCTGGGATGCCTCTGTTTTCTGTTTAGCCCCATGTGTGCTGCATGCATTCCACAGCTGGCTCCCTTGCAGACACTTAGCATCGAGCATCCAGGCCACTTCCGAGCGACTGGAAAAACTAGGTAAGAGCAAGAATTTTCTTGCTTTGACTTTTAAATGTTCTCAAGCTCTGAACATATAACTGAATTTAAGGTGGCTAATGTTATCTGGAAGGGAAATCTTATTAAAAGAAAAAAAAGTGACTGCCATGTAAAGATGTTTGAAATCTGATGATATTTCTGCCATGGCGTCTTGATTACAAATTTAAGTTAAAAACAGTTTATAGATTATCTCCAAATTTAAGTTAAAAACAATGTATAGGTTATTTTTGTCCATCATTTGACAGTTTAGTATGTGTTCAAAAGTATCTGTCAATTTTTAATAACAAATTTAATGGGATAGTATTTTACCCATATTCCAAAAGATTTAGTCTGCGTTTAACCTTTTGAACTATGGATATAATACTGTTCCATTAACTTTGCAGTTTGTTGTACCGTAGGTCAAGGTAGGGAAGCTGAGGATATGTTTTAAAGAGGGAAAAGGTATGCAATTAGAACCATACTGTCATTTTGGCAGGTATTTGTTTTTCCAGGGTGAACGTGCTTTAAAAAATTGCCAGTAGTTGCTAGGCAGACTTCAACAAACACAAAGGACATTACCCCAGCGTCCACGCCGGCTGGTTTCTCAATTTAAATTTTGTGAACCTGGCTCACAATGTAGTAAACTCTATTACTATCTGAATTTAAAATACAGAATATTGCCAGCAATCCCATTGGCATACTGAGACACTTGTGAAGTTAAATTTTCTTTCCCAGGAAGCCAGTTGACTGACTTTTAAGCAAGGGTATGCCATCCAAGATAGTGGGCCAGACCACTTGAACTGACTTAAAGGTGAATAGCAAGTACATAAAGAAAACCATTCCATCTCACCAGCAGCAGTTGTCTTTTTATTTGGTGCTCTCCTTTCTGATTCCTGGAATTTCCTGCTGAGTATATGCTAGCTTTTGTATTTTTTTCTTTCTTTTGGCAAATGAACAAGATTTTCAAACTCAGTTATGCTTAGTCCTGTACTTACCTTCTCTAGATGAATTCGGAGCAGTGCCCGTGAAACAGAAGAAGTACATGCTTTTCTGGACTAGTAATGAGATGTGCAAAGATTTTACAAAGTAATTGTTTCACCACGGGTCTGTTTATTTACTTATTTTTGTTTTTGTTTTGTTTTGTTTTGCACGACTTCTCCAGGCCAACTGTTCCTAAGGACAGTGCCGTGCCATTTACTGTTAGATGGAAAATGCAGACTTAATTATGAAAGCTAAAAGTTTAAAAGATAACATTTTTTAAATGCATGTCATGTTGGGGGCAAAATACTTTCCCTTCAGCTTTCCCAAATAGAGGAAACATGCACCATTAGGATAATAATATGACTGTGAAAGGCGAAATATATATTGATCTGTAATAGAAATGAATAATAACCTACTATCTCTCTGGGCTAAACTTTGCATAATTCACTAAAAGAATTAGTTTTACCACACTTCCTAGGGAGGTCTGACTGTAACATACCCTTCCAAAAAGGCTTGGGGTCTTCCAGGCTGTCTGCATTATCTGTTTGGGTATCATTACATAGAAATGAGATGACAGTGATCACTGTAAAGATGGGTTTCCTTCTGCTAATAACATTTTTTTAATTTAGTCTCATGTGTCTGGAACATTTTGATACCTGTGTCTCCAGCACAGAACCTCCTAGGAAACTCACAGTAGAAATAATGGAAGCAAAAATCTTATTTTAGACCATCTGAGATTGTCTAGTGAAAAATGCTACAGGTAATACTGCCATTTGGAAGACATATGATACGGTGTCCTTTGCCAACTCCTGAGTTAAAATTTTTTTTTTCCAAACTGCTAACTGCTGTTTGTTTTAGGGAACTTACGTGCTAGTTTTAAATACAATCGACAAGCCCTGGCCAGTGTGGCTCCTATCAAGAGCATCATCCTATGTGCCAAAAGGTCACGAGCTTGACTCCTTGTCAGGGCACATACCTAGGTTGCGGATTTGGTGCCTGTTTGGGATGCATGTGGGAGGCGACCGATTGATGTTTCTCTGTCTCTTTCTCTCTCCCCCTTCGCTTTTCCCTCTCTCTCCTCCCTGCTTTCTTCCCTCCCTCCCCCCCTCCTTTCATCTCTCCCTAAAATCACCCTAGTATTTTTGGGCGAGGACTAAACAAACAAACAACCAAAAATGCAATAGAAAAGGTTTCCTTTAGTAAGTTTATATTCTATTTGGAAAAAGGGCCCTGTCTTTTCTTCCTGCCTTCTTTCTTTCCTTCTGTAACCAAAAGCAGGTCTGGCTGCCTGTCACTACGAAAGCCTATACTCAAGAGTTAGGTGCTGATATAAAGGGAAGTGGTTTATTTGCAGATGCTAGCCATCTGGGAGATGGGGGACTCATGTCTCAAAGCCCATCTCCTGGAAGATGGGGGACTCACGTCTCAAAGCCCACCTCCACCTCTAAGTGGAGGCAGAGGTTTTTGTGAGGAGGAAAAGGGGAACAGAACAAAGAGATCAAGAGGGAGGGGGTTGCAAAGTTCTCTATGTGCAGACAGGCACAGTCCCATAAGGCAAGTGACAGTCCAGTGTGCATCGTCCTGGTTCAGTCATCCTGGCTCCACCGTGGAAGGTCAGCAAATCTCCCGGAGCTGGGCCGCCTGAAGGTCGGAGTCTGCATCTTTTGAAGTTAGTCCTGGGATTCTTATACAAACATGCTGTTCATCTATAAGCTACATATTAGTCACAGTCCATACTTAACAGAAACAATGTCAAAAGAATGTGGGGTGGATTATAATTTCCCACCATTATAATTTTCTACTATTAGACTTCCTCACTTTTCTTTTTTTAAAAAAGATTTTATTTATTTTTAGAGAGCGGGGAAGGGAGGGAGAGAGAAAGTGGTAGAGAAACATTGATTGGTTGTCTCTTGTATGTGCCCCGAACAGGGACTGAACTCGTAACTCAGGCCTGTGCCCTGACCAGGGGTTAAACTCGTGACCTTTCCCTTTACAGGAAGATGCCTAGCCACCTGGACCACACCAGTCAGCACATCTTTCTTGTTTTGTGAAACTGGTATGTGCTCATTTAAAAAAGAAATTACAGAAAAGTACTGAGCAGAAACTAGAAACAGCCAAATTCCTCTCCCAAAATACTGGTCACATTATAGAACATCTCTCTAATCATCATGTGTGTGTGTATACGTATGCAGTTTTTTAAATTGTCTTTTACTCTGCAAACTTGTCTTTATTCAGTTTTTTCTAGCCATCAACTTTCTTTTTAGTAAATATAGATTTACAACATCCCGTCTGGTGATCATGGAGTCACTTAGTCATTTTCCCATGAAAATATGAAATTGTTTTCTTTAATTAGGAAAGTAGTGTTAAACATTGACCGTTTGCCTAAAGTAACCATTGAAAAGAGAGGATGATAAGTTTTTGCTGTAGGAGATTTAGCTTATAAAGTATTGAAATTACATTGTTTTAGGAAATAGCATGAATGTCAAAATCTCCTTGCTGCTTTAGAGAATCAGAAATCCTTGACCTTTAGCTTAATTCATAAGTTTGAAAGAATTTAAAGATAATTGATCAGTGTAGGAAGCACTTTGATACCATAAAATACCAGTTATCTGGAATCCAGAGGAATTAATCATAATAGTTAAGTATCAAAGACTGAAGGAGTAATTTTATTTCCCCTAAGGTGATTTTCCACTCCTGAAAGCCATCATCTTCCCAGTAATTACAAAACCCTCTTTGGCTACTCACGACTAACTTTTCTGTCTTGTCGTTGGGGTATAAGGGACTATCCTTCACTATTATAAGAATCTGTGCTTAAGGGAATGGAGGAGAGCTTTCTCAAAAGAAATTGTGTGTGTAATCACAGCAGTGAAGCACAGCACTGCAAACATGAGACTAGCTTAAGTCTTATCCAGCTCCCTTTGTTGTTTAGCTTTGACTAGAATTAAAGGGAAAAGTTGACAAGCATTGTCGTGATTGCGTGATTCTGTAAGTGTTGTAAACTGTTCAGAGGATACACTGCATTCAGCAATGTTGCTCTAGAAATCAGAATTTTCCCCCCCACAGATTTTGGACATGATGAGTTCTTTTTTCAACTTGATCTAATGTTTTCATGCCTTATTTTAATTTTAAACAGTTTTCAGTAATAAACATGATACAATCAACTGCATTAAAAAAAAGCTACTTTGCTTTTTTAGCGAGCCATTAGGCCTTCTCCAAGGGCAGGTTCTTCACTTAGGACTGAGACCCTCTCCTACCGTCAGCCGTGGTTGCTGTCATCTGCTTTAGGAGCCTGTGGTACTTGGCAGTTTTAGATGCTAACATTATGTTAAAATATTCCCGTAACAACCCTCTCTGAGTTGTGCTCTCATGTGCATCACAGCGCATTTGGAGGCAGTGCTCCATTATACTGAGCCTTCAGCATTTTCTTGTGCTCAATCCATTTTAAATGCCACTTCCTTCTACGTTTTGCCAGAGAAACCTTTGAATCCAAGCCATAAAAGGCATGTATTACACACAGTTTTATTCTGTGGCACGTACAACACTCTTGTGTGCATGCCACTCTCGCATGACTTAGTTTATTACTATAGATGTCCTGTGATTGCAAAGGCTATGTTATGGAGAAAACAGCGCCATGCCAGGTTTATTGTGTCTGTCTGTCTGTCTGTCCATCTGTCTGTCTGTCTCTCTCTCTCCCTCTCTCTCTCTCTCTCTCTCACACACACACACACACACACACACACACACACACACACCCCTGTATCTTCAGCTGCCAGAGCTCCGAGGAGCACAATGCTTTTACATTCTTCAGAAATTCTCTCCATCGCCTGAGCATAAAACTGCTTGCCACTGCTGTCTCTCTTCCTAATATTTTGACTTCAGAAGACTTTGCTTCTCTCTTTCCTTTCTGCTTTTTTTCTTGCTCATTTCGCTGCACAGGATTTCAGTAGGACTTTTCTTTTTACCCCATAATTGGCAACTAGGACCCAGAGTGGAGGGCCATGTGGCCGTGGCATTCCAAAGAGAGCTTTGGAAGAACTGCCAACACTTGAGTCCACACACTTCTCCTCCACACTTCCTAAGCAGTGGCAGAAACTACTCAAATACCTACAGCCACCACTACAGACCACCTTAATTTTTTGCAAATCTTTTCCTTAATAATTCAAGTAGGAAGGAAGAGGTGGGCAGCTGTAGGGATGTTGGGCTGCTGGGAAATGGGGCAGTCCCCATGAGAGACGGGAAGATGATCTCTTGGGAAAGGGGACTTCCCAGGGAAATCTCTCATAAAGTTTGGGCATACCTGCAAGAGGAGACCAGTATTTCCTTACCTGGTGACACAACTGTTTAAGTGACAGACTTGCTGATGTGCCCCAATGTCTGTGTGACATTTGAAAGGCAAACTGGGAATAAAGTCTCCCATGGCTTAGCGCGGGTCAAGTATTGAAGATACCGCAGAAGGCGGCTGGCTTTGGCCTTCTCTCTCTGCTAACCCACCCGAGAAGCCTGACTCCTGGTGAGTAGGACCCAGCATCTCGACACCATTAGGTATTCTGCTGGTGTCAGGGGTGAGGAGACATGGAGGATGTCCCATGTCAGGGAAGTGTGCCACGGGAACCCACATAGCTACTTCTCAAAAACTCATACAGACTTTTCCCCAAGGGAACGCAGCTGCAATTCTTCTGTGCAGAGGCTGTCAGCAGCCACTTAGGCACTCAGAGAAGCCCTGGAACGCAGCAGGGAGAGGGTGACTGCGGCCCC
This sequence comes from Mormoops blainvillei, assembly GCA_004026545.1. Lineage (NCBI taxonomy): Eukaryota > Metazoa > Chordata > Mammalia > Chiroptera > Mormoopidae > Mormoops > Mormoops blainvillei. The sequence goes on along the minus strand of PVJD01001105.1, from coordinate 66,580 downwards.
CGGGCATGTACAGAGGCATTTCCTTTTTCTTCCATCCCATCTTCCTCTAGAGAGCTAATCTCCACTACTCTGTAGGCTTTCCATGTGTTCGCCCTTCTACTTGGTTCAGTTACTAATAGGTTCTATTACTGTTCTCATTTTCCATATTCAGGAAACTAAGGCACAGAGAGATTTAGACATAGAATTTGGATCCAGGTGGTTTGGCTCCCAAGCTCATCCTGTAACCACCCAATTGTTCTGTCCTTCCATCCAAGATCAAAAGAAGTGACCTTTTTTTTTTCTTTAAACTGTAAACAGCAGTAAGAAATAACATTTTACATTCTGGCCCCGTATACACCTCCATAAAAATGGTGAAAATATTTAATGAAATAACACAAGTAATACAACCTGACCTTTTTCTGTTATTTTCTATTCTGCTTCATTTTAAAAAAATGCCAGTTACAGAAAAAAAAATACCTAAACAGATGACCTGGAGCTCAGAAGAGTTTCAAAGGGAGGAGTAAATGGAGCCCATTCCCAGTGTGGCTTCTCTCTCTGTCTCTCTTCTTCTCTCCCTTCTCCCATGCCACATGGAGTTTCCAGAGCTGTAAATCCAGCTGCTCCTGCAGAGTGGGGTTAACTTTGAATTGGTCATGAGAGTGGAGTGTTCGATTGCCCTCGACTGACTTTCTCATACTGGAAATGACCAGCAATTTATGGAGTTGTACCTTCATGATAAGTGATGGGGGAGAGGAATTTCAGACAAGACAAGCTGTGATGATGGAATGTAGTGATGATGGGGTTCATGATATGATCCCTTCCCCTAGTGATTCTTTCTCCAGGTGGTTATATGTGCCTTCAACTGTTTGGACTGTGTGGGGACCTTGCACTTCAGCTCGGATGACCCCGTTCTGCATGGGTCATGCCTGGGTCATCCATGGGACATAGTCGAGCACTCTCTTTGTATTCACTGCTGAAGTGCAGCTGTCAGGGTTCTGATTTCAAACCTCAAGCTATTGGGTATCACTGACCCAGAATAGCTTTTATTATATGGTTTATTCTGCTAATTCAGACTTCTTTATCACTGCACTTACTGCTTAAAGCGTGTCATATTCATTCATTCTTCCTTGGTTTATAATTTCTTTTCAGTTAATATCAGCCTTTTTGTGTCCTTTTAATAAGCTCATAAAGTCAACCTGGAGCTCCCTTTGTTAAAAATAAATAAGTCAAGATGCGAAGCTATCTGAGCAGGAAAAGATGAAACCAGCTGCAGTCGGTCCTTGGAAATTTACAGGAGTGCAAATGTTAATGGCAAAACTTCTGTTAAAGTTTGTTGAATTATACTTTCTAGAGACCAAAAAAAACCAAAACAAAACAAAACAAAAAAAGGCTGGGTTCCCTCTTCATCCCGTACCCAACTTCTAAATGACTTTTGTAGGCAATGAAGAATGCTTGCCTTGAACACTTGCCAGGCGAAAATGGTTCTGACCAGGCTCTAAGCTTTGTGACCTTAGTGACCATTTGTCTGTGAGTCGGAGGGCAGCCAGACTCTTCTGAGAGAGCTTTTGGCTCCCTCGCATGTGCTTCCATCCTAGTGAGATGGGCCGTCAGACTCCTTTATTTGGCATTAGGCCATCGCCTGTTTTGAGAGGCCATGAGCAGAAAAGACCAGCACACGCCAGTCACAGGGAGGCCACCGCCCGCATCACAGACTGGGCCGCCTGAGGGACCGCCGGGGAACTGCTTGCAGGTCTTATTACTAGCAGCCCCTGTGCTTCCGCCCTGAACGAGTGGCTGCTTCTTAGTTTATGGACAGTGTGATCCTGTACAAAGGTGGCTTTTCTCTCTGTTTGAGGGTGGCAGGGATCAAATGTGCAGCCCAAAACAGTGACCAGTCAAGCCCCATGGTACGTAATTTTGTACCATTTCCTCCTTTAACTTGTATTATTCTCCTATGCTAAGTTTCCCTTCTGGGATTCTGTCGAGTCCTCATTTGATGCTTTTGTCTCATATGTACTTTTAAAGACACTTCCAGTCCTTGTGGTGAAATACATAACACCTGTGCTGTTGCCAAGTAAAGGTAACATGATTTTTTTTAAGCTTTAGCCTTTTAAAATCTACTGCCTTAAATAATGGTTGTGGTTGAAAATAGATTTTCACCCCAAATTTACAGAGGAAGAGTGGGACCACTCTTGAAACCTTGAAATCTTTTTGTAGGGTAGGCATGACTAAGATAAAGGTGAATTTTCTTGAGATAACAAAATTAAGATGAACGAAAGGACATGTTAGGTACTTAGTAGAGTTAGCTGTTACTAAATTTTCAGAAACCACCCAGAGGGCCATTCCAAATTTAGCAGAGAAGAGAAAGGTGGAATGAGAGGTATCGATACTGAGAAGCAAGATGCTTATTAATTGTATTACTTTGAGAAGTCATTTTTCCCTGGTTTTAAATTTGTCATCTCATTTATAGAATGAAGGAACTGGACTAAAATGAACATGATTTTGTCAACTCTAAAGCTTCGTGTTTTTCCCAAGTGCAGTTAAAGCAGAGTCCGGAAAGGAGAACGCACCATCATTCCATGTGTCAGAGGACATCTGAGAGCTCTGCTCTCAGTGGCAGCCAAATTAACACACTAATTCACAGACCCCCGGTGCTGTCTCCTGACAACAGCTGGGGCTCCAGACACAATATCTGGGTGTTTTTCCTCATAAAACTGAATGTGTAATAGTAACTTGTAGTAAAACTAATCAAAAAAATTGTGTGCGTACACACATGCACGTTTGTGTGATTGCAGTAGTGACTCATAGTCACGTTCTCGGTGAGTGTTAATGTGTCCATCGTAGGTGTTCAATAAATGTTTATTGTTTTGACTTGGAATTTTACAGCACCATTTAAAATGGTCAATTAGTTAATGTTACCTTACCTTGCAATTAATTTCTTAAAATGCTAGAGACATACTACTTTAAAGTTGGAAGGGACATTAGTTATTACCTTCATAACCTTTTTTGTTTCATGATTTTTGGGAGAAGGATGTTTAATGTTGACACTATCTGGCAGGATGTCGCTTGTTTTTACTTATTTTTTGTTATAGTACTCAGACATGGATTAATGCGTAGGAGAAGAAACAAGCACGGTGTCTAGCACATAGTCAGAAATTAGGGTTAGTCTTTCGTTGTCTCGCATGAGTGTTTGCTATTCATGGAAACCTTCCTAATTTGAAGTTCGTACACACGGAGGCTGCGCAGAGGTTTCCTTGATAGCCTACTACATACACTAGAACATTTTGGCCATGCCAATAAAGATTTTAACCACTAATACAAGAGACATACAGAAAACAGATCAATAGACTTGTCATACAGAAGTGCATAGTTATTGCCTTACAGCCAGTAATTGATTACTTTTAATAAGATGAATGTAAACATTGTGTTTGAAAGGCTAGTTACCCTCTACAGTGTGGAGTATATTTCGTCAGGGGGGATGCATTTTGATGGGTTGTCATGCTGAATGGTACCAACCATATTTCACAAAACAGAAGGCACTTTCACTGAGATGGGCAGACACAAACACTGCCCTGAGTTTGGCCAAGTAACCAGAAATAGTTTTGGGATTCATGGAGTTGTCTCCAAAATTCCAGGAATATTGCATCATCTTCATGGGTCTGGTTTGTTTTTAGTTCTTTTTGAAACTGAGCCCCACTGGTGGGACAGATGCTTAAAAAAATTACACCCACGCTAGTACTGTGCTCACCAAAGGCAGTGGCAGAAATTTAAAGCCCCTTTTATAAGTATCAAACTTCCCTTCTGAAGTGTGGCTTTATTTTTATGAAATCATAGTTAAACGTTTCTTCAAAGTACACAAAGTTTGAACTCGAAATAGTCCAGCATGGAAAACCACTGAGGTCTTACCTTCATATGCCCTGTCGTTTGGAATCAGGACACTGTGATTCCTTGACCAAGCACCATTGATCCTGCTTTGTTCCAGCAAGTGTCTGTTTAGCCTGAGCAGGTTTTGACTTCAATAAGAAAACATCATTGTTTAAATCATTGAGGTTCTAATAAGTTGAGTCTTCCAGACTTTTTATTCCTTAAGTTCCTTGATCTGAGACTAAAACTCTATCAATTTCTTCACGTTTTCACAACCAGCTGAAAACATTAAAATAAATGACATTTCCACACATTGCCAGGACTACTTCCAACCTTCAATATATTGCAGATGGTTAACTGCATTGCATCTGGACATAACAGATACTTTATAACCTTGACAATGTCTCCATCATGACTTAGAATGTTAAACATTTATTGAACATCTATTATGAGCCAGACATTCACCTGGACCTGGGATTTGACTAATAACTTATGCACCTATACCTCCTACACTGGCTCACTTTCCAGCCTCTTCTGTCTCAACTTCTCTGTATTACCACATGCCATTGCCAAATGGGCTGCTCTCCAAATGCAACTTAGTTATGCCATTCCCTCCATCTGAATGCTCTCCTGTTCCAACCTTTGTCTGTTGATGCATTGTTCTTGAAAGGCCAACTGAAATGCCATTGTTTTCATAAATTCCTCCCTGACCACTTGGAGCTGGAAGGGATTCTTCACATGCTGTCTTGTGCACCATTAGCCCCTCATGGAAGTTTTCGTCTGCAGGCAGCACTGCATCTCATTATAGGGGACGTGCTATTTCCAGATAAAGGCAGGGATTGCCGCTTTTGTATGTCCAAAGAATCATGCCCTGCGGGTGTTATCGTATCACCATAGGAGCTCAGTAATATTGAAGAGATGAATATTCCTGTGATTTAAGTGGCACCCACTTAATGTACATTGTGATTTTGGAAAAGAGTGGAGCCATCAAAGTTACCTTAGTGGAGGATGATTTCTTCAACGTAAAATTATTTTGTGTATATGTTAGTTTAAATTTTGCTTAATTTGTTTATAAGATTCAGGATTCAAAGTGTACAGGAGTGTACCTATGATGTTAAAAGATCTTTGACCTCTTTTTTCTGCCCAGCATGCAAGTAACACTGTCATTTGTGCAACTTGCTTTATTGTTAATTTTAACAACATACCTGGGAACTAATTCCAATGGAATATTTAAAGATTACCTTCATTTTTTCTTCTGGTTGCATATTACATGTTATTACTGGGTTGGCAGAAAAGATTTTGTTTAGTTTTTCCCATATGATGGTTCTAGTAGTGCTTAATTGTCTTTAACTATATTAGAAACAATTTTGTTAGATTGTATTGTGACAGCTGTCATATCTGCGTGCATTTAAACAATTAGCAAAATTGGTGAATTTTTGTGCAGCCATTTTCATACTGAAGATGGAAGAAGATAAGCAACATTTTCAGCCTGTTACGCTTTATTATTTCAAGAAAGGTGGAAACACAACTGAAATGCAATAAAAGATTTGTACAGCGTATGGAGAAGGTGCTGTGACTGATCGAATGTGTCAGAAGTGGTTTGCAAAGTTTCTTGGTACTATCGACATTTTGGTCAAATAATTCCTTGCTGTAGGGCTGTCTGATGCACTGGAAGGTGTTTAGCAGTACCCCTGGCCGCTACCCACTAGCAGCCAATAGCGGGAGATAGCCGACAGACTCAACATATCCAAATCAATAAAGTTATTGGTAATAATGAAAAATGTGTCTTTTATGGAAGAAAACATAATGGACTTTTTGGCCAACCCAATGCATTGTATGGATGCAGCATATGTTATTCAACCCACCCCCGCTTGGCAGCCTAAGTTGTTAACAGCTATTCATTGTAACAGAAATAGATTTTCAGTTATTTGCAAAACTAGAGGAGGAGGGGGAATAAAACTAGAAGACATATGAGATCCTAAACAAAGAGGAAAAAATTCTCGGAACATATAAACAATTTCAATAGGTACAGCTTGTTTTAAATAAATTCTTTTTTTTAGTAAAATAAAACTAAAATTTAAGTTTTAAAAAGCCACTTAAAAACCCATTTGGCACAAGACAAGTAGTTGTCAGTTACATTTGCTCTTTCATTTCCTATTTAAATTGATATTTTATCTGTAATTTCTGAGGATTCTATGGGCAAATAATCTTTGTAACTATATCCTTATCTGAGATCAAATTCAGTAATTGTTTTGTGATACTAAGAAGCATTTGAGAGGTTAAAAGACTTGCTTTCCCATCATTATTAATATTGATAGTATTTTACTTAAAATCTTTTTACTGTTGTCTCTGCTGTTAGTTTCAGTCTCATCACTTGTGGATCTTTGCAGCTTAAGATGGGTTATAGTTATTCAGGATTGTCTTCTTAAAAATGTCAATATAAAGATTTATGTTCTGCATACCGACATGTAAGGTTATGCTAAATATAACAGTTTCAGCAGCAGTAGCAGTCATTTATTGAACAACTACTGTGTATTGAAGAATGGGTAGTCAGTGGATTCTCCTATGAATTTTAAATGCTAGTTCTTGATTCCTTCCTCCCAGAGATTTAATTGATCAAAGGGGCAGCCTGGGTATTGGGAATTTTAGCAGGCTCTTCAGTGATTCCTTATTAATAAGTAATTTTTGTTTTAAAAGAGTTTTGGACCTCCAAAAATGTTGCAAAGAACTCTTCCACCCCTATCACCCAGATTATCAATTGTTAGCATTTTACTGAATTTTCTCCCCCTTATATTAATCTATGTGGTATATTTTATGACATGATGCTCCATCACCCCTATATACTGTACTGTGTACCTCCCCCAAGGGGGGACACTCTGCTACATACAAGTGTATTTATAATGACCACTCTGTAGCCTCCGTCCCCCTTCACCTCTATGCTTCACCTTCACCACCTCTGCCTTCCTTGGTTTGTGAGGCTGGTAGCCAGTCTCCTGTCCTGCCCCACTTGCTTGGATGTCAGCATCTCCATGCCGGGAGGGTAAGACAGAGGAAAGCGACGGGAAGGCATGGAAAGATTGTCTGTTAGCAGCCAGGAAATAGATATTACATAAAAGCACTGTACAGTTCACCCACCCCATTCAAATTTTCCCAAGTGTTCCAACAGCGTCTCTTTCCCTTCCTGGTCTAGGATCACATCCAGGAATGCACACTGGATTTAGTTGTCATGTCCTTCAGTCTTCTTCAGTATGAAACCCATTGTTCAATCTTTTCCCTGTTTCTCATGTCCTTGACAGGCCTTTCATTCTGCAGGGCATCCCTTCAGTGGGACCACCCAGTGCTTTCTCATGACCAGACCCAGGCCATGCATTCATGGCAGGAATGATGTCATGCTCTTTAAAGCCTATCAAATAAGGAAACATAGGGTGTCAATCCATTCCACCACTGGTGACATTAACTGTGATCACCTGGTCAAGTTGGTGAATGCAGCCTTTGTCCACTATGAAGTCACTGTTATCCTCTTTGTATTTAATTAGTATTTTATTAGATGTTCCCATATTATGCTAATATCCTGTTCATCACATCTCCACATACAAGCCCCAACATTCATGAATGGCTCCTTCCTTTATGGACCACCACTGTGATAGTTGCCAAATGGTGACTGTTTTCATTATCCCATCTACATTTATTAGTTAACATTCTCTTAAGAGCTTTCTTTTCTCTTCATCAATGTTTTTTTTTTTTTTACTTATATGTCAGTATGGATTTATGGATTCCTATTTTATTCATTTGTAATCTCATAATCTCATTATTTTGAGTCTCAGATTGGCTCAAATTTGTCCCAGATTTATACCCTTTTGGGTTGAATTCTATGTTCTTTTGACATGTTCCCGGCATCCCTTGAACATTTTTCTACCTCCTGGCAAAGCAAGGTGTTCCAGGCTTATGTTGTACTTCTCCTGCCTGGCCCTGGCCCTCGCTTTTTTGAGTGGAAGACGGTAGCCAGAGTCACGCTCTGGGTCTCGGTCGTGCCGTCGCTCCTCGGCCTTCTCTGCAGACAGGTAGGAGCTGTGGGCGTGTGTCCATCCACACACACGTGTGCCTGTGACTGCTATTTCTACTTCTGTCTGCATTTGCGTAACTTTAGAAAAAGGAGTTTATTCTGATAGTTCAAATTCTCACCCAAATCTCAGTATTCTTTTGAGTCTTCCCTCTCCTTAGAAGCTGAGAAAACCGGCCTTCATTATCCTCAATATATTAATTTTATGCTCAATTCATTAACTTTGCTCAGTGTTACCAGTATTCCGACTATTCTGCCACCCTTTTTCCTCCGCTGCCAGGCGCACTGCCACTGAGGCCTCTTTGTGGCACCCCGCCCTGCCATGCCTGGCCCCACTTTCTCGGGTTTTGGCAACTTCCTGCCAGGAGGGAGGCACAGCGAAGGGAAAGAGAAAAGGTCCCCAAAGGTGACTTAATGTGCTGCCAAGGTTGAAAACCACTGTATTTAACATGTTACATGTGTTACGTCTTGTTAAATATTCCAAACCACATATTCTTTCCTCATGAAGTAGCTCAGATTTAAGAAAAAGATCTTTGTTATCAGCTTCTCATTTTGTAATTTGTCCAATTCTCCCGTAGGTGGAATAGAGGTAAAGTGTTAATTTTGAGACCATAGTGGGGTATTGATAGCTGGACTTCGATTCTAGTGTTTTTAATTTCCTTGGTGGTGGTAGGACATGGTTTCCAAAATGGCATGATGGCAGCAGCCTGACACCATCAGGTATTTTAAAGGGGAGATTCTTTTCTTCCGAGTTGTGACTTTAAAAGGGCTCTACGGAGCTACACTTTTCGTTTAGGATCTGAAGTCGCTCATGCCTTGTCTGCTTCTGCTTCTACACCAAATTCAAAAGCATTGCTATCAAGGCAGTCTCATGTCCCTTCTCCCTAGTGTTTAGAAGGGGCATTTTAAAGAGGTCAGGCATCTTCTAGCCTAACCCTGCTCCCTTTAGGAGCATTGGAGGAAGAAGTGGTTGGGAGCCACTGGTCTGGGTTATAAAATCAAAGCCCCAAACCCGACTATAGTTAGAAGATCTAGGAGTGATCGGAAGCTAAATTCCATGCTTTGTGATTCTTGATGATTGAAGACTTCTCATCTGTTTTTCATTTTTTGAAGATTGTTAAATTGGTTGCTATTATCGACAGGTTTAGGTTTAAAAAATTAAAATCAAGGTGCCGAGTTACCTTCGTATGTTGTGTTCAGGTTTTGCTCTTTTGTTGGTGCAAGCTCCTTCTGCAAAGTTTGTATGGCACAGGTTTCCCATAGATAATCTCTTACACAGTGGAAAATACCTGAAGTCATTTGGAGGGTAATTTTACCTTCAGTAAAATTTCACTTACTTGAAAAATTGGATTAAGTTTTATCAACTTTATACTGATTTCAAATCTGATATAATTTGGATTTTAAAGTATGAGGCTTTGTAGTAGTATTCATATGACTAAAGATTGAATTGCATAACTTTAAGATTTGATGTAGTTTTAAAAGATGAAATTAAGAAGCAAAAGCATGGGAACTAGTGTATAGTTTGAGAAGAAATACAGAAATATAGAACTGTATTCATATTTTGGGATTCTAAAAAAATTATGAACTTTCATCTCCTATGTTGTAAATTTCTGTTCATTGTGTTTTCTCTGTAATGAACTTCTAATGGCCATACAGCTTTGTTGTCCTAGTGTGTGCATTTGTATTGAACGACACCTGTCAGGCAGTGTACCTGAAGAAAACTACAGTGACTGGAATTAGTCGTTCTTCCAGGCCAAAATACCATGAACCCAGTTTATGGATATATTCTACCAGAAGGGTATAAACATCCCAACAGCTTATAAAAAATATTAGGATAGTTCTAAAGCACAAAATTGATCACTTTTTTCTCAAATCGTCTACGTGAATTACACTTTCTAAAAGAGCTTCTTTAATAAAGCAGTATTCTATTTTATATGTGTGTGTGTGCATATTTAATTTTGGAAAGCCTATTTTTAATAGGGATATTCCATTTTAAAGGTCTGAATGAAATAAATCCTTTTAGAAGACATTTTCATAGTTTTCCACTAGTTGATAAAGAATAATGTTAAATACAAGACTTTTAACTAAAAATGGGAATAATTGTATTGTTCTTTAGTTTTCACCTCAGAAATGTGAAACCAGATGTCAGCTAAGTCTCCATAACAAGCATTTCTATTTATAAGATGAATAACATTTCACTCTGGATGTTGGGAAAGTTCTTGGAACATATAAAAGAATTCACCAAAAATATCAGGTGTTTTGACTAGAAATTTAGTCATTGATTATTTTACATTGAGAAGGTGTGACATAACTGCCAATTGCTTTTACAGCTTTCTAGAGTTCTTGTCGGTGGAAAAATAGGAAAGAACTATTTTGTTGATTGCACTGCAGTTTCATATGGTTCACCCTAATAAATTGTTATTTTTTAACAATCTGGTGAGAAGATGGAAAAAATATTGAGCTCTGATTGATAACATTCAGTCAACATGTAGAAAACTTGTATTGAGTTTTTATACATTTGTTCATAGTTACGTTTCTGAAAATTCAGATTGTTCAACTAAGAAATTTTTTTTTGTACAGTATCTAGAGTACTGTGTGCTACATTGAGGGCATTCAGTAAGTATTGGTTGAATAATAAATCAAAGTATTTTTATTTGTAGTTGGTTTTGAAAATTCAATTAATGTTTTATTTACAAGAACAGTTTCTTGTCCCATAACTTGTAGCACCTGACAACCACTCATATGTTTCTTGCCCTACAGTTTCGCCTTTTGCAGAATGTCATTTAAGCAGAGTCATACAATATTTAGTCTTTTGTGTCTTCTTTTACTTAAATAAATCTTTTGAGATTCATCTACATTGTTGGTGTGTGTCAGTAGTTTGTTTTGGTTCTGAGTAGTAATCTGTTGTATTGATGGACTTTTACTACTCTTCTGTTGTACATACAGCCATTAATGGGCATTTGAGTTGTTTACGTTATATGGCTATTGTATATGGAAGTGCTGTAAAACCCATGAGTCTTCGTGCAGGCATATGTTTTTATTTCTCTCAGATAAGTCCCTTGGAATGGAATTGCTGGCTTATAGGGTAAGTGCATGTTTCACTTTAGCAGAAATTATCAAATTGTTTTTTAAGATGTCTGTACAATTTTGGATTCCCACCAGCAATATATGAGAGTTTCACTTTGTTTTACATTCTTTCCAGCATTTATATTGTCTGTCTTTTTCATGTTCGCCTTTCTAGGGGATTCATAGTAGTTTCTCCTTGTGAACTTACTTGCATTTTTCTGATGACCAGTGTTGTTGAACAGTTAGTTGTTCCTGTGTCAGTGGACCGTTCGTGTGGCCTCCTTTGTTAAGTCTGTTTAAGATTTTGCTAATTTTTTATTGGGTTGTCTGTTGAGTAGTGAGAGTTCTAGTTATAGGTTCCCTCATTGGATAGGTGTTCTAAATAGTTTTTCCCAGTCTGTTATGCTTCTTGCTTTGTTCTGCATTTCACATGTTCAGTTGACTTTTTTTACATCTTTTTCCTCTCGCTGGTAAACCCCCCTCCTATCAAATGTACATGTTGACCGTTTTTTTCCAATTAGATCCTTATCATATTTATTTTAAATATCCTGTCTGCTGTTTACAGTATCTGGGCCATCTTGGAGTCTGTTCAGTTGACTGTGTCATCTGTTAGCAATGGCTTTGTGTGTGTGTGTGTCTAATAATTTTTTAATTGAATGTCAGGTATGGAGTGCTAAATAACAATAGGGTTTGAGGAAAACAATCTTAATACCCATAAATGGTCACTTCTCTTTTCCCTTTACACCCTACATATAGGTGATTGTGTCAATACTGTAAGCAGTTGATAAGCTAAATTTGAATTCTGCTGTTGCTTTAGTTACTGTGAAGACAGCAGAGACTTCTAGTGTTTCCAATGGTGGGTTGCTGCTGTCTTGATCATGGAGAACAGGAGGGTTTTCTCCATGGTCCTGACCCACTCTCAGTTTATAGGAGGTGCTTCCTATCTGGGTCCTAGGGCCCTCTCTGTTCTTGCCTCTTACCCAGTGGTAGCCCACTGCTGCTTGTTATTTGGTGGAAGGTTCACGGTGGGTAGAGGGTGGGTTGCTTTTCTCTTCTCCCCCAGCCTCAGTTTTAGGCAGGCTCTGTGATCCAGAGGAAAGGGGCTTTCTCAGTGTTCCTGCCTCTCCTATAATTACTTTTTGAAATTTGCATGATGGGTTTTGATAGTATCTTGTTCCTTCAACATATTTTGATAATTTCTTTTACATTTTTAAGCATAAGTATTCTGTACCATATTATAATATCTGCATTATTTTGGTGGTCTTTCTCTGTAGCTTATTGTTTCTATTTTCTATTGATCCTTACGACTCATAGTTTTTCCCGACATATCTTCAGTGTTTTGTTTTGTTTTGTTTTTAACCTGTGAGCTTATGTTCATTGAAATTTTATCTGTAGAGTTCTTTGAAAACCATGTTTAAATTGCTTTGCTCCAGATGGTCTTTGTGACTTTATTGGCCTGGGAGCATAGCCTGGCCTAGGACCGCGTTACACTAATTGTGTATTTGGGTTTGTTCTTGTTGAAGATTTTATTTATTTATTTTTAGAACGGGGTAAGGGAGGGAGAAAGAAAGGGAGGGAAACATCAATGTGTGGTTGCCTCTCAAGCATTCACTACTGGGGACCTGGCCTTCAACCCAGGCCATGTGGCCTGGCTGGGAATCGAACCTGCAACCCTTTGGTTCCCGGGCTGGCACTCAATCCACTGAGCTGCACCAGCCAGGGCTACACTAATTAGTTTTGTTTGTGAATTCTGTCATCGAGAGTGTGTGATACAGACTTGGGTTTAGTAATTCTCAGGGGAGACTTTTTCTTTCCCTCATTTTACCCAGGCAAAGCCAGGCGCTCATCTGCTTGTTGATCACTGAGGGGAAGTTTTATTTTATTTCAACCTCTGGGGCTTCATGTGAGTGTTTCTGATGTGAACTTTATTTTCTAGTCTCTGAACATGGTTTGTTAAAAATTCAGGTCATAGGCCACCAGGTAATAGTAGACGTTTCTACGGCAGGTGTTGAGTCCAGCCTTCACTTACTGCTTAATTCCCTTCTTATTTCTGGTCTCTGAGGAATTTCCTCTCTCTGAGGAACTCTCCAGAATACATTTTTGTATCTTCCTCAGCATTTTTAGTTGTTTTCTCCTCAAATGGCTTTATTTGAATATTCACTTTACCCCACTGCTGGAAGTGCAAGTTCTGCGTGCTGTCTTCTTTGACCTCTGGTGCTGCAGTTTATACTTTTTTTCCCCTTCAGCCGAAACTGGAATTCTAATAGGTTGCTGGATATGACACTTTAGTTTTTGAATCCCTGGCCAAGGCCAGAAAAGGTGGGAGGAGGTAATTAAAGAGGTGACTTACATTTATAAGAATATATGAGTATAACTAGTTAATGGCAAAGCTAGGACTGGAGGATGCCCTTGACAGCCACACGATGCTGAGTAAGTTCTTTAATCTTGCTAAACTTCCTTTTCAAGCGTCAAAGGGGGAACGTGCCCGCTTCATAAGGTAGTATAGATGAAGTGGAGGTCATGAATACGTGTTTATGAAGTGCTGATGTATACCAGGTGCTCAGTCAATATTTCCCTTCTTTGTCTTATCTCAGCTTACTGTAAATCACCATATTTTGCTGTGTATAATGCGCACTTTTTGGGCCCAAATTTTTGGGGGAGAAATAAGGATGTGCATTCTGCATGGGTAATACTAACTCTGTACTTATATAAATGTTTTAAATTCTTTTATTTATGCTTATGCATTAAAAGTGTAACTCTAGAAAGAAATAATGATATCTGTATGCAAAATAATACCCTACAATATGATAATTGGTGATGTTTCTAACTATAGATAAGTAAAAAATTGAATTACAAAATTAAAAACGAAAGATTTTTTCCCTGGAACTTTGGACCAAATATGTGGGTGCGCATTATTTGCAGGAGTGCATCATACTTGGAAAAATACAATACTTTTTTGAGAGCATAATGAATAAAAAATTGGTAGTGAACACAGAATTAAGTATTTTATCGTCTTTCACTTTAAACAAAGTACACATGGTGCAGACTGGAAGTAAAACTTCTTTTGTAGAGTTCCCTGAGTCATTTGAGCTTGAAAAAAAAAAAGGAAGTTTTATATCCTCTGTAGACTCTCTGGTGTTAGTGCATTGTTGCCTTGGGTCAGGTGCACCAATTTATACAGAAAGCAGTTTTGAAGACTTTTTCTTGCCCTTTCTTTTGTAAATTCCTCTTGGGTGAGCTTTTGATCCTCACTGAATGACTCTCTAAAAGAAAGGGAAAATATCAATAAAGTTGAAAACTTACACTTCCTACTCAGTTGGTTTTCAGATGAATTCACAGCATTCTGAACCTCACCTTTAGGTCTGGCCCTGGTTGGAAAAAACCTCAGAATTTTGCTTTGGCACCATAACCAGTTAGTATCCCAATAGTCACATTTCAGCTTTACACTACTCTATGTGTCTTCTACCAAACACGTGACCCAGGGGTTGCATCAGATGGATGGAGTATGGAACTCTACAGTCTCTTCTTTGGGAAAACTCAGTTTTATCAATGACATTGAGTTCTGGCATTTGTTTATCATATTTATTGCAAGCACTTTCCTTTGGGCCGGTTAATGGCGTGTGCCAACCAGAACCCGGCATCTTGTGAAACAAGATTTCTCTTCCTCTCTAAAACTGGTGGTGTGTACCTAGTTCAACGTTTTTCCTGAGCAGACTAAAGAAGAATTTAGAAACTGAAAACTCGGCACAAGCCTTGGGCTCACTTAGTTATTTCCTTTTTTCTTTACTGTAACAATGGGGCTTGAAGAAGAGATAATGTCCAGATGTTTACCTGAGGGATTAATAAACCTTTTTCTTGGAGTTTAGAAGGATTGTAAAAAGTTTTGTACAGTAAAGGCCAAGCCGATAGCATGTACAGTAAGCAAACCTACTTGTCTTAGAATATTCATCAGGTTATATGTTAAAACTTCATCTGCTAAAAATGAATAATAAAATATAGTTTCCCAAGCAGTGTATATGAATATGTAATTAGAATATTTGTGCTACTAAATGAAAACTCTTTTCTAATATAGTATTTTTAATATTATTAGCACTAAAGTAGTGCTTTCCATATAATAAACTCTCAGTAATTATTGGTTGAATAAGTAATTCAACCAATTATTTATTTCGTTGAATTATTTATTCATAATTCATCAATTATCATGAACTATGAATGAATAATTCAGCCAGTATCATCAGAAGAGGTGATATTGAGAATTTTAATTTGTAGTCAGTTTTGAAAACACAGTTTGTAAGTTTTAATTAACAGCACAGTTTGGCTCGAGGTGTGGCCTGCGGCCTGGGCCACTTTCATTACGAGGTCTCCAGAGAAGAGCCAAGGAGAGGAAGACGTAAAGAGGATTCCTTCTCCGCCTCATTCTCCCCTGCCACTTCAAGGAAGAGGGAGCATTTCCACTGTCAGTGACCCAGGCTTTGACCAGCGTGGGGTGGGTCCTGTTGTGAAGCAGTGTTGACACGAAGCTTTCCGTCTAGTCATCAACCACAGCATCCCCACTCATGTCACCATCTTCTTCACCCTGCCTGTCCTCCTGGGAGTGGATGCACAGCTCCAGCTGTGGCTAAATATGATCCGCTACAAGGCATGCATTAGGTGGGACCTGGAGGAGTATGAGGGCATCAGGAAGCTCAGCGGGGCAACTGAGAACCTGTGGCTTCCAGATATCTTCAAGGAGTTGGAGGATGTGGATCGGGCACCTACACGTCCATTGGTTTATGTCAACAGTGACGTTCATATCAGATATGATAACCCAGTGAGGGTTGTCAGCATCTGTAACCTGGACATCTTCTGTTTGTGTTCACCTTCGGTTCTTTCATCTAAACAGGTGAAAACAATTCTTTCATCTAAACAGGGGCTAGGCTCCTGGGCACAGGCCTAGCCCCGACCTGATAAACCGTCTGGTGTCCAGTGGCTTTCTGGTTGTCATCCAGTTCTGCAGCTTGCACCTGTTGGCAGAAGTGAGAGTCATGTCCAATTCAAGATGGCACTTCTGCAGGGCTAGACCATGTTTCTGCTCATGATGAATGACTGATTGCCAGCCACTGTGCCCCCCAACCCCTTATTAGTGTTTGCTTTGCCTCGTGTGTGTCTCGGATAGTGGTCCTGCTGGAGACCATCGTCATTTACGTTCTACCTGGCCATCATCCAAACCCCACTTGCATCTCAGTGGCTTCATGCCCTGCTTCTGCACCACACCAGTCCAAGGAAATACTTCCCCACTGCACTCCAGAAGGGAAATAAGGGTCTGGGTCTGACCCTCCACCTGCCTGGCCCGGAGGGGCCAGTAGAGTTGGTGAAGGTGCCTGATACTGGAGAGGCAGTTAAAAATGTGCGCTGTATCAACAAGGGCCTGCAGGAACATGGAACTCAGAAGCAGCCCGTGGTGGACCTATGGGTGCAGTTCAGCCACACACGATGGACGCCCTCCTCCTCTACCTCTACCTGTTCTTCACCATTATCATGGCCGTTGTCCTCTGGAACACCTCAGTGGATACTCACCCACAAACCTCAGTCTGGAGCTTCTCTCACCTCTGGAAACCAGTCAGGCTGACACGCCCACTCAAATTCCAGCCTCACAGTCTTGGCAACCACTTTGTTTTTAACCCTCTCTGCAGATCCAGCTAGATTCCTGTGTCCTCCAAAAGTTACGTCCTTGCCCCTGCGTGCCATCAGCTTCCCTCAGTTCTCCTGTGAGTTCTTCCTGACTTCTCAGCATACAGGTTTCTGAAACACTTCCTTGGTTGAATCACCCCCAGTTAACTCCTTTGCAGGACAAAACAAAAAAAAACAACCATTTGACTTTATGTTTTGGAGAAAAATTTTTAGTAAAATTTAAACCTTAAATATGTATTTTTTTTATCCTCACTCAAGGATGCGTTTATTGATTTTTAGAGAGAGGGGACAGGGTAGGGAGAGAGGGAAGAAGATTGACGTGTGAGAGAAACATCAGTCAGTTGCCTCCTGTACATGCCCCAACTGGGGATTGGCCCACAGCTAGGTATGTGGCCTGACTGGGACTGAGCCTCTTGGGGTACGGGGTGATGCTCCAGCCAACTGAGCCACCTTGCCAGGGCTAAACCTTGAAGGTTTTTATAGTTTCTCATTTTTGCAAAGAAAGATCTAGGGGATTTGCCTTAAGTTAAAAGTATGTTTGATCATGGAAATTAAGGATATAAACAGCATTCCTAGGGAAATATTTAAAAATACATCAATGAGTAACATAATGTGACATTTGGTATGCCAGTAACAGTTATCTACTTATCAAATAGGTTCCAAACAGCTCCCAGAGTATGAAAATAGGAAAACAGTATCACTTAAAAATGTTACATCATTTAGAATTATTTTTCCTGTACTAGCTAGAATTTGCCCTATTTTTTTCTGAATTATCATGGTTATATTGCTTAAAATGTGTTAAAATATTTCTATTTAACACTTTTTCTTCAAAGTACATATTTTGGCTCTTGACAATGATTTCAAATGGCATTAAAATTTTAGTTTTGTGATTTAATTGGTTACAGATCTCATAGTAAACATTCATGGATTCACAATAGAAGTGAAGATATGAGGGAAAGGAAGGAGGAAGGGAGTGTTCATCCCTACATATATCGTAAAGTTTTAGGTAATGCTTTTATTTTTATTTATTTTTTATTCTTTTATTGTATTTTTCCCATTAACATTTAATCCCTTTATCCCTCCTTCTCCCCCACCCCCAGCAGTCACCACACTGTTGTCCATGTCCATGGATCCTTTTTGCTCAATCCCTTCACCCCCTAACCGTCCCCCTGCCCCGTACTAGCTATCAGTCTGTCCTCTGTCTATGAGTCTGTCCCCATTTTCCTTGTTTGTTCTGTTTGTTCATTAGATTCCACATATGAATCCATATTGTCACAAAGGGTAAAATTATCTTTTTTATGGCCAAGTAGTAGTCCATTGTATAAATGCCCAAGTGTCCATCAGTAGATGAGTGGATAAAGCAACTATGGGACATTTACACAAAGGTAATGCTTTTAAAGAAATGGAAGTTTGGTTACTTAAGGCTTTTCTGACATCATAAAAATACAGAAAAGTTGAAAGAATTATGCAGAGCATACTGTATACCCACTGCTTAAATTCTGCAGTCACTTTCTTTATATTTGCTTCATCACGTGTATATCCACCTATTCGTCCTTCTATTTAGTCATCAACTCATCTTGTTTTTTCATGCATTTCAGACTACCATGCAGACATCAGCATACTTCAACCCCTCACCGTGCATACCAGTAATGGGCAGTCAGTATTTGCTTGTACCGTTTTGTTGTTGTTAAAGTAAATGTAACATTCAGTGTGTTTTGAGAAATGTATACATCTGTGTAACCCAATATAGATCTTCACTATCCCCTGAGAGAGTTTCTTCCTACCTTTTCCCCCAAGTGCCGTCATACCATTGAAATGGAAACAAGCAGCGTGCACTCTTCAGTGGAAGGCCGCTTTCACTCGGTGTGATGTTTTTGGGTTTCCTGTGTATTGTTGCACAGATTAGTACTTCATTCCTTTTTGTTAATGAGCTGTGCTGCATAGTAGGAAACCTGCCACAGTTTATTCCCTTGTTTATGGATAACTGGCTGTTGCCCCATTTTGGGTGTTATGAATAAAGCTGTTGAAAGTAAGTCTTTCACTTTCTAGGTGTTTCCACTTGATTATCTCAGAGAGTTAAAAATGAGAACTTTCAAAACCTGAGCTCACTCAAGTGTGAGCCTTCCCCATGAGCCCGTTTCAGTGAATGGCATCACATTCACAGTGTTTGTTCAAGTCATAGCCTTGGTGTCGTTCTTGGGTGCTCCCTGTCCCTGATCTCTCTCGCGTAACCAGATGCAAAGTCCTGCCAGTACTGTCGTCTTCTCCTTCACTTACTTGGCTATAGTGCCATATTCACTGATGTATCTGGAGCCGTCCCGTCTTTCGTCTGGGCTACCTAAATAACCTCCTAACTGGCCTTCCTCACTATATTGGCATTTGCTCCATTCCTTCCTCCAAACTGCTATCAGTGATCTTTGAAAAAATATTCTTTAGATCGCGTTATCAGTTGTTGCCCACTGCTCTTAAGGATAAAGAAATCCTTTTCCTAGTTTGCAAGGAGGGTCTGCATGATCTGATGGCCCCTGCATCTTCCCTGGTTCTCATGAGGGACACTGGGTTTGCTTGTCCCTCGTGCTTCTCAATTCAAGCTTTACCCGCCGTCTGCCTGGATCAGTCTCTCATGGGATCTTCCCCATTTCCACACAGTTGTGTTTTAGTGTCTCCCATACGTGAGACAGACAAAAACGGCCTGTGTTAGCTGAGGTCAGAGTTGTCTGCAGAAATGGAAGATCAAAGCAAAACAAAATTGTTGTGTAATTTGGAAGATCACTTCTCACGAAGGAACTGTGCAGCAGGGCAGTGCAGGTCTGGTGCCGTGGCAGAGCTCCTCAGAGGCTGTGGTAAACCCAGCTGCTTCCGCCCCGCAGTGTGTCACTCCTAGGTTATGGCCTTTATCTCCATAATCGAAATTGGAACTTGAGACACCACAGTCCAATCAGCAGGATGGAAGAAAGGACAAAGGACATTCACCAGCTGATGATGAGATTTCCTAGAATCTAACATTTCCCGGAGCAGAACTTAGTTACCTGGCCACACCTATCTTCAGGGAAGCCAGAGTACTTACTTTAGGTACTAAAAATTGGGGGTTCTAACTGGGAGAATGAGGATGTCGAGGTAGGTTATTAGCAACTGTCATACCTCCCTTGACCTCACATTTCCGTTCCAGCCACTGTTTTTCTGCTTCCCTGATAGAGTCAAAACTTCTTGGAAGCGTTGTCTACTGATGATATTTTACTTCGTCAGACCTCCTCCTCTTAGCCACTCAACCCAGCTCCTGGGCTTACCCTTCCACTTAAGGGGCTGTGTCAGGATTGCCCATGGTCCTGATGTTTCACAGATCCAAGGGGTTCTTTCATGTCTTCATCTGATTCGACTTCTCAGTAGCTTTCAGTGCTTTCCATTTCTCCTTGAGGACCTCCCTGTATGGGGATCCGCCTTGAGTTTTTCATTGGTTTTCTAGGACTTTGTCATCATCTACCACAATTCTGGAGGCTGATTTCCTGTCTTCTTCTTCTTCTTCTTCTTATTATTTTAACATCTCCTATTTTATCCCATACCTAAATATTGGAATTTCTAAATTTTTTTCTAAAATTATAGTAATAGTTACATAACATAAAACTTACCATTCAACTATATTTAAGTGGCATTAAGTATCTACATAGTTGTGCAACCATCACCATGGTGTCCAGAACTTTGTCAAGTTTACAAAGTGAAACTCTGTAACTGTTAAACAATACCCACTCCCCTCTACCTGCAGCCTCTTACGGCCACCATTCCAGCTTGTCCCTGTGAACTCTCATGGTTAGTGTTACACCTACATTAGGAGCACCTCTGCCTCTTCTTCATGTACTCCCTAGGGGAGAGCCTTAGTTTCTGTGACGTTAAATGTCATCTATATAATCCCAAATTTATATTTCTGATTTGGTTATTTTCCCTTTGATCCTTAGATTCTTATAACCTTAGCTTGATATTTCCACTTGGATATTTCCACGTCGATGGCTCATAGACATTAAAAATATAACTTATCTAAAGCTTAACTCTTATTTTCCCAGCCTCATTTGTTCTTCTTCTGTCCAGGCTTAGTGATGGCACCAGCCGTCCAGTTACTCAGACCATAAATTTGGTTGATGACTTGATTACTCCCTTTCCTTCACCCTTCCTCAGTCAGGCCCATCAATTTTCAGTTCTGCACTCAGTATATATATATCTTGATTCGATTCAATTTTCTTGGTCTCTGCCATCCTAGCCTTTCCCCATGCTCCCATCTTCTCTTGCCTGACAACTGCAGTGCCCTCCTAACTCATCTTTCTGTTCCCAGCCTGGCTCTCTTCAGTGTGATCACGCAAATAAAGTCATGTTCCCTTAATGCTTAACACCCTTCTTTGCCTTTCTAGTGCTCTTAGAAAAAGGTCCAACGTCCTTCCCATGACTCTCCAGGCTTTGTATGACTTGGTCTTTACTTCCCTCTCCACTGTACCTGTTGCCACTTTCTCCTGCTAACCTGGGCCTCGTTCAGGTCCTTTAACACCCATTCCCTTATGCTTCAGGGCCTCCGTGCTCTTTTGTACGCTCTGCCCACAGTGTTGGTACCCTTCGGGCCTTGACTTAGGTGCCCCTTCTTCAGAGAGACCATCCAACCCAACATAGATTACAACCCTCGTTCTGACTCAGAGCATCCTGTTTTCTTTTAGCTCCTCCCTCACTTTTAAAAAATGATTTCTTCCCCCCTGCCTTTCCTTCATTTCCCCCAGTAGGTTTATTTTATTTTTTAATTTCCCCCAGCGTATTGTAGATGGGATCAGTGACTGTCTTACCTCCTTGATGTTTAATGCAATGACTGGCACACACTTGGTATGCATAAATAATTGTAAATGAACTGACCCCTCTCCCTGGTGTAATTTGTGTTACCCATGATGTAACTACACTTCATGTTGCGACTCACCTTTTCAAGGTAGCCGTCCCTGATGAACAGGCTATAGCGCTTCTCTCTGTTAGATCGTATTGCAACTTGTAAGTTTCTTTCATGAGACTTCTTATGCTTTGTAATTATACATTGGCAAGGGTCTTTTGGTCAGTTATTTCCTGGACTGTACTGTCAGCCTGGTAAGAGCAGGGGCTGTCGGCTGTGTTTGTCTATCATTGTTTTCCACCTGTTGAGCATGGTGTTTCTCACTCATCTTGTTTTGTAAATGAATGCATAGTGGTAAAAATATACCCCACTGACTGGTCGCATTTCATAAGACAGGATAATTATGTGCCATTTGACCAGATGTGAATAGGTACTGGAAATTGAGGATGTATTAAGAGAATCTTAATTTTTTTGAAACCAGGATTTGGAAACTTTAATGGTTTTAATTAGATTCTCCTTTGAATGTTAAGAACGTAAACATTCACAAGGGAAAACTGTTCTGAAACTTTAAGAATCACATGAAGACATCTGAAATATTGCCAAACCCAATTCTGCATTGTAACAGATTAATGAAATCCTTGTACCACACATCTGCGTGTCTGTCTTTCCGAGTCTCCTTTGTGACATCATTAGTGCACTTAAGCCTCCAGAGTAGCTTCTTTGGAAACTTTCATAATCATTTAAATTCGTTTTTGAAATGTATACATTGTTTTAGTATTACTCATAACTTTTTATGGCCTCCACATTTTTTCCCCCATATCAGAGAGATTTAAAATTACTTTTCCAGTAAAGTACATTTAGAGTACAGTAGATATCTTCTACCGTGCTGAACCTGATTCAACGGGGTAACACTATTTTCTGGCGGCATCTTGGAAGGAATCATTTTTAACATTAATTCGGGAAAGTTTAGTGGTTTGTAAATTTCTACCCTGTGCAAGGGAATTTACATATGGCCTTAGGTTAGGTTTGCTTGGCCTCAGTTTTCCAGCAGCCTTGAGCCTTGGGCCTTCTCACTAAATGCCCCAGATTCACAGCCGTGTGCTGGGCTATTAGTGCCCTGTTTCTTCCTGATAGGATCAAAGCCCAACTAGTTATAAAATGCCTGGAGCACAGGATTTTCTGGTTCTGGTAAAAGCTCCCTGTGCCCACTCTTTTAAAAAATATTACCACATTCCTGTTGTTTTTTTTCTTTTAACTAGTATCAGGTAAACAGAAAGTAAACGAATAGTTGCATGATGTATTTGGCATGCAAGTGTTTTTCGTTTGGGCCATGTTGTACTCATCTGAGCAGTGATTTTGAAATAAATGTATTTAGCTGCCAACATTTTAAAATTAAGGAGATTTTACATACCAATCTGATTTGGTAGCTCTTCTTGAAAAATCTGAAAGGCTGGCTACTTTGGCCCGGCTTGCACACATGCTCTTGGAGCTGGCGATAGCAGCCTTGGCCCGGGGCCGGCGCCCTCCCGTTGGCTGCGCCCCCACCACTCCCTGTTATTTCGCCGACACTGAGGTCAAGTGTCAGTTACCATTTATCCCTGTTGTTGTACTGTTGGTTTTCTCAGGTGGAGTAAAATAATTCTGGTACCCCTGTGTATAGGCCAAGGGGAAATATGAGTGAAGGGGGCAGGGAATTCCAAGAAAATCAAAGGTGTATTTACTTGGGAAATGAATAATTTTTTTATCTCTATTTTTTCTTTTGTGGAATGTGTATTTGAATTAAAAACATACACTCTGCACATTCCTAATTGTGCCTCGGCCTGGCTCCTACAAACATATGAGTCAGGGACTCTTGATTTAGATGCATGATCCTATAAAAAGAAAGTGAGTCTTCCTTTGGGTACCTCAAAGAACAGTAGTAGATTGTTCTCCCGGAAGCTTATAATTCTCTTGCAAATGAAATGCCCAGGCATCTTCGCTATGACCTGTTGACGGTAGCTGTCTTTGACTTTCCCGGTAGTTAGGCCTTGTGGACTTTGCCCTCAAGGTTTGTATATTCTAGAAGAGGGATTGATCCAGTTAAAAAATAGTAATGTAACATAACTGGCATAAGAGAAACAACGTAACAACTCTCTGAGAAGGGAAAGATTATATTTGATTGAGGGGTTCTTGAAGTCGCTTTTATGGTTGGTGTTGAACAACAGGTGGATTCAGCAGCAGGAAACAGTGGGAAAATAGGACAATTTGAATGAAAAAACAAGGTGGGGATTGAACGCGGATAAGACAGTGGCTAGCGTTGTTGACGTGTGTAGCGGAGACTGAGGAAAAGTAAAACCAAAAAGGTAAGTTGTGGCCTGGTTACAGACAGTCTTAAATGTTAGGCCAAGAAGTTTGTGCCTAACTTAAGAGATAATGAATAAGCACTGACAGACTTTTGAGTAATGAGTGGGAAACATCAGAGCTCATGGCTTGGAGGGGAAATGCTGAAAGTGCTCCCGAGTGGTAATTATCTGGGTGGAAGCTTGTCCTAGGTTCTGGATATAGTTTTGGAGAGATGGTCACTGGGTCTGTGTAAATTATGGGACATAGCCATGGTGGGGGGTGAGGAGTGACGAGGGGGAAGCTGTAGGAGAGGGGAGGAGAGAAGGCTTTGAACGCAAATGTTGAAGAAAATATGGAAGTCAGGAAGACCTGCTTTGGAAGGTGTGTCCAGTAGAATGTTTTCTGTTCCAACTAATGGGCTGGCTTCACCAATGTGAACATTTATTGGCTGACATTACTGAAGAGTACACAGGTGAGTGAGCTTCAGAAACAGTTGATCGAGAAGCTTCCCGATGTCCTTGAGGGCCCGGGTGTTCCCCGACTCAGCCCTGCCTTCTGCGCCGACGGCTTTCCCTTCGAGCTGACTCTCCTCAGGTCGCAGGAGGCAGCCTGCAGCCGCAGGGCTCCGTGATCACACCCTGCTCCCAGCTGGTGGGAGAGAGAAAAGCTTCTCAGAAATTGTCTTACAAAAGCCAGAGAAAGCTTCATTGTCAAAGGTTTCCATCAGACCTCTTCTCACTGGTCTTTAGCGCAACTTGGATCACATGCCTGCCTATTTTTATTAATTGTGGTAAAAAATACACATAACATAAAATTTATCATCTTAACCACTTTTAAGTATACAGTTCAAGTTATACTATGATAGATCAAGTTTAATAAATCTCTGTATAACTACCCATGATAGAGATCTGGTTAATTCTTCTGAGGAATTAAAGTGATTCTTTGAGAAACAAATAGTCTTCAGAATGACAGACCCTTGTGTTCCCGGGGGGTCAAGAAACTGGTTCTTCACGGATATTATACCCTGTGAAACCCACACCCTGTGAAACCTCTCCTTGGTTTGCAGCGCCAAGTCAGAAAGTAGCGCTCATGACTTCTTTGGCTCACATGGTGTTCTTTTACATAATTGAGATAGATGCCAACATTTGAAAATCAGAGATTTAGCATAAAAATCTGGCTCATCTTTTAAAATGCAGAGGTGTGGCTCCCTGAGCTGGTACCAACCACAGGCTGGAGCAGAAGTGTCAGAACTTGGGTCCCACCATCCACAGCCCATACTTGGCCCAACCAGCCACTCAGTGGACTAACCCCCCCATCACTTCACACATTTGGGATGGAGAGTGGCTTTCTCCTTTGTCATGCAAATAGACCCTGGGAAAACTAATCTTGTCAGTGATTTAGAATTTACTCTCTTTTAATGAATATTCACTCAGTTCATTTATTCTGATAAGCAGACCCCTTTTGAGTTAAAGGAGACTTTCTAGATGGAGCAACTGAGATCTATGATACTCCAAGTGCCATGTAATTGGAAACGTCTTATGTAATTGTTGCCTCTCCTGTCCCCTGCATGTTGTCTCCTTCATCACTGCTACTTACATTTACCATGCTTACTGAGACCCGAAGGGCTAGATTCTAATATTTGAAAATGAACAAGATACAGTCAGTCATTGGCCATCAGGAGCCTAACTCGTTGGTAAGGTTGGTTTAAAAAAATTAAACAAAGAAATAATCACTGTAATGTTGCCACAGCACAGTGAGAATGGGGAGGGGAGAGAGAAAGGTGACTGTGATGGGGAGAGTTTTCACAGTGGAGGGCACATTTGAACTAGGTTTTATTTGATCAGTAGTTCTCTGAACTCTGAAATAAACTAGCTAAGTCTGCCTGTAATGTGTAACAGTTTGAAACCCCTCATTAGTGATTATCTCGGGAGTGTAAAGGGCAGTCCTCACCTTGCACGGCGGCATGGGACCATAAAAATGACCATGCAAACCAAAACTGCGCAAAATGCTTGTAGTAATCAATGGGAAAATCGAATGATTTGCAACATATAAAAGTTATGTCAAACATTGAAAATTCCTCTTACTATCAGTCATAAAGGCATAGGGCTATGAAAAAATAGTGCAACTAATATTTAGTGCATTGTATTTAAACATTAGAAATATTGAGAAATAATGTGTCTCATTTCTTTGTTAAAAACTTGTCAAGAATAGTTGGAACAGTGCTAGCTTTTTTGGTTGTACAAGCCCAGTATGGAGGGAGCGTCTTCTCGGTGCCTTGGTGAATTGCCATCATCATAAGTCTGGGGCAGATTCCCACATTTCATCCTTTGTACTTTCAAAGTTGTGAAATACCTCCCAGAGTCTCTTTAATGTGAATTTTTTTCCCAGCATCAGTCCCTCTGGGACACACAACCACTTTTGTTATTGATGTCGATAAGTTTGTCTTCACTAAACTTCCTCTCGCTGCGTATGAGCCTCTCAAACAGTGACAGTGTCAGTGTTCCCATGGGTAGCTGTTGATTTTATACCCATTGACATTTGATTCAGATTTCACTTCCAGCAGTATAATTTTTTGTTTCTTTGCTGCACTTTTATCTCTGTTGGCCAGTTTCCACTTTTAAGGATCCATTTTTGAAATATGTCCTTGGTTTTATCACTGGGACACAAGAGGTCAGCACAGCCCCTTGCTTCGCTGTCATTGCATGAACCGAGTACAGATGTGCAGTGAGTTTTTGCCAAAAGGCTTTGAAAGAAGCAGTGTGATTGGGTCACAGATCAAGGGGAGCATCTGTGATACACGTAGCAATTTGTGTACTGAAGGGCCAGGAGCGGAATTTGTATTTGATGTAGGTACTCACAATTAATGTTCTTTGGTAACTGGAATGTAAGTTTGTGTTGTCGAGACATCGGTGGTGTTAACTAAGCTGTGGTAACTAAAATTCATGCATATCAGAACTGTGCGAAGCCAGGACTGTCTGTATGGATACCTTGAGTAGTTTGTCCTACCTTTTGTTGGAAATTCAGCATTTGTAGCCCTGGACACTGAGTGCCAGTGTGGCCCCTTTTGTGTCACTGTGACAGCTAAAATGCTTCCCTCGTTCTCCATACATGCATGGGGATGGGGTTATTTCCCTGGATTGAACCATTCTGGGGCCAGCTCTGGGTCACTTCGTCATTAATTAATCAGAGAGTGCTGAGGGGCACCCACTCTGCTGCTATGTTTCCTTCATCTGTGTTCATGGAAGAGATTCTAGGCAGTTGAGCTTTCACAGTGACCTCCCCACAAGTCTGTGGTGCCTTCCACTTCCTTCATAAGCCAATGAGGCAGACATGCCCCTCTCCAGGGAGTCATGTGACCTAGACTCTAGCTGGTCTTTGACACATACCTATGTGCTTGCTTAACAACCTCTTTGGCTCCTAATTTCCTCATCTGTAAAATAGGTGTCATGTATCTGATTTACAGAGCACATGGGAAATGCATGTGAAAACTGTGTAAGGTGAAGGTGACGAATGGTCTGGAGATGATGAATAACTGAATCATTGAGATGCATTTCTTGGATTTAAATGAAATATAACAGAGCTCTTTAATGTCTCAGCAAAATAAACATCCTCAGCTTTTAGACACCCTCTCATGCGAGAAGTTCACCCCTTTTCCATCTCCACTTTCCAGTGTTTTCTAGTAGGCTCTTTTCTCATTTAGCTCCCTTCATGGTAAAATGCAGCATATTGGCTCGCAATCCATTAAACAGCCTCCTGCTTGAGGATAGACCTTATTTCTCTATTGATACTAGTAAAATAGAGCACAAATGAATTGGTCTTTTGGAGAAGCAGGCGCAGATGGCTCCCAGCTGGTAGCCATTTTGAATGATGAATTTTCAATAGTTTAGAGTATAAATGTCAAGTTAGAGTATTCAGTGTTCTTTTCCTGGGCCAAGAATAAATATTTCAAGTAAAGTCAGCATAAATAGACATGTCTTGGGTTGATCTGAGATGCTGATTACTTACCTGTGGATTTTTAACCTTACGTCTGGATTGAAGAATTTGGTGAAATAAGCACGTTGGTAGAATGTTGTTGGTTTGGCAAAGGTTTTCTTCATCTGTAAAATATTATTCTAAAATTGCTTCAAACTTGCAAGATGTGTAATATAGCGAACACTGGTAGATATGTTCTCTTTCTGCATGGTGTGCTGATCTGGAATTGGTTCGAGATGGAAAGAATCTCTTATGACTTGAGCTTTGGAGAATAAATTATTTTCTATTATGGATGAAACTACATGTAGAATTTGATTAGGTTTTACTTGCTTTTTTTTCTGAATTTGGCAAGCTATTTTAGGAAAGCAAAATTATTTAAATAATTCCATGTACATCTGTGATGAAATTTTTAAATAGCTGATAGAGCTTTCTTCCCGTTCAAAAAAAAACTTCCAAGTTTCCGCTTATGTAAACATTGCCCACCCTTTCCACCTCTTGCTCCATCACTCCCACAGAAACAAAAGTCAAAACAGGAGCCTAAGATTCTGTGTTTATTAGGTACCTTTTTAATGCGAATGAAATCCAGTGCTATTACTCTTTAATCAGGGAATATTACTCCCTGTTTATGAAATGCAGGTATGAATTGAAAGTTAAGATGGTTGTTTAGCTCCCAAAGCTGTTAAACTTCCATAGTATGCTCTCTTCATCAGATTTTTCATGATGAAAAAGTAACCTTTAAATGTGAATTATAAAAATAAGTATTCTAATGTCACCAATCTTAATTTTAATTGCTTCATGTATTTCAAAATTGATATTTTTAGGCCAAATACTTGTGTTACTATGAATATTTGCTCTTCACAGGTCTGAGAATTAAGTTACATTTCAGTAATTAATCCCTTGTAATTAATGAGTACCGTAAGAAATTTAAAAGTTATTTTTCAAATAGTTCTATTTTTAGATGGACTTCTCCAAAACCTCCTCTCTCCTTATGACATATAAGATTGCTATCTATTTATAAGAGAGCAGTTAAAGAAACCTAGATAAATTGGTAGACTTGAGAAAAGACCCTTGACAATGAAGATGTCCAGAAGTTGGAATGGATCTATTTGAAATGATATTAACATATAGCACCCAGAATTAAGAGAACAAGTCTTTAAAATACTTAAGGTGTCATTGAATGTTTTTTGAAAATGATTCAAAACCAGATATTTGTTTTTCAAGGTTTGATTTTATGAAAGGGAAAACCGGGACAATAATTAGATTAAAAAAAGAAAACAACCCAGCCCTGTCTGGGTGGCTCAGTTGGTTGGAGCACTGTTCTGTACACCAAAAGGTTGTGGGTTCGATCCCTGGTCAAGGCACACATCTAGGTTGCAGGTCCGAAACCCAGTCAAGGCTTGTATGGGAGGCAACCTATCAATGTTTCTGTCTCACATCGATGTTTCTCTCTCTCTCTCAAAAAAAAAAAAAAAAATCAATAAACATATCCCCAGGTGAGGATTAAAGAACAAACAAAGAAACAGACTAGGTAGGACTGAGTTTAGGATTTTTGTTTTTTTCCAGAGGCAGAAAATAGTCATTCTCTTCTCAGAGGTTTTGTGGCTTTCCATACGTAGGCATTCCTTAGGTTAACTGACATCATGGTACTTATAGTTACAGTGTCACAAAGGAGCAATAGTCATTTTAAGCATGTTTCCCAACTTTCAGCTTATATTTCATACAACTGGGGTGCATCAACATCTTACTTTTTGAAAGGGATTGGTCAGTTAGCCACTTAATTGAATTATTCCTTGAATGCAAACCCAACGCTTTGGATAATGTCCTGACTTGTTTAAGAATTAGAGCATATCATGGGGTCCTGGGAATTGATTTCCTTGTGAGGTTTTGCAGGAATTACTTGGATTGTGGAAAATGTATGATATCCTCTTGAAAGGTGTGTTTTCATCCATGTGAGGATCCATAAAATTAACTCGCTTCAGTGTTCCCATTTCCATGGTTTTTGAAAAGCGTTACTTTAATTCTCATGGCTTTGTAGTAAAACTGTCTGGATTTTTGTGAAGATGGAGAGAGAGCCAGCAGCTCCTGTTACAGTTTGTCCCTGCGTGTCTCCTTTCTCAAGGTGCCTAACCTTTAGATGCTCTAGGAACTTGTTACCTCCGCAACCCAGTCTGCTCAGCCAGTGACTTTTGTATCACTTATGTCCACATCCGAGCTCTTGTTCAACTCAACCTCGCCTCTTTGAAAAGGAAAGTAAGCGCTTAGGTTGGGGTTGACTGGGCAACCTAACCCTGGAAGCCCTGGGCATCTTTTTGAAAACATAGGGAACTCACCTGTAAGTTTTCTAGTTCTTTCTTACCTCTAGGAGAAGCCTCAGGTCTTTCTCTGACCTTCCTTCTTTAGCAGCTTCATTAGTGTGCAACATCCAGAATGATGAGTCAAAACAACGTTCTTTGAAATATTTAAGGTGTGATTTAATGTTTATAGAAAATGAGTCAAAAGTAGTAGTTCTTTGAACTGAGGTTTTGTGAAGGAGGGAACAGAGGCCGTAATAAGATTAACCAAACAAACTAGCTGGAACGTAGTTTAGGAATTCTTTTTTTGAGACGGAAGAGAGTCATTTTTTTCTCGGCGGCTCTGAGGCGCCTTTGATTTCAGCCCATGCTTCCTGACCTCACCTTGTCCCGTTCCTGTATCCACCTCGATTTACCCACCTGTTTGTCTTGATAGCCATTTAGGAGATCTTTTCCAGCATAGCTTTCTGTATACAGAGCCTGTGACTGGCTTCAGTGCCCTGATTTCTGCCTCTGCACCTGCCTCAGCTCCGACCCTTCTCCTGCTTCTACCAGGGGACATGCCTCAGCCTCCTGTCCCAGCAAACCAGCTTCAGACTGAGGTTCCTGGGCCAGCCTCTGCCCACACTCCCAGCGGGGAGCTGTGCCTCCTCCTCTTCCTGGGACAGCTTCACACCCTACTGCTCCCATAATGGGCTGATACTGATAGTGTACACGGGGTCTGGCACAAATAACGCCCCCCATTTTATTACAAAATTATAAGCGTGTAATTCTGTAACATAACAATATCACACTCAGGCACACCATATGACATTTTAGGTGAAATGTGCGAATTAAAACCATAAATTATTACACCCATGTTATTACCCTACCAACCGCGCTCAACTAGGTGTTACTGCTGCCGGACCCTGTATACTACAGTGTCTGCGCCATTGGAACTAACTCGGAGACCTTGTAGATGATGGTTTGAAAAGCTTCACTGATAACTTTTTAGGGAGAATTTGGACCCCTGGAAAGTGAAGTAAGTATGGCCCCTTCCTGTTTGTGGTACCTTGCTGGTTCTCCACTTCTTTGTAACACACAACAGCCAAGCATAGATGGCTTTGGTTTGTGTCATGTTGTCAAGTGTATATTGAGCATGGCTGTGTGCCGACCCACAGGAGGGTGGACAAGATGAGACACATTCCCTGTCCTGTTTAAAGAAGGTAAGCGTCGAAGCACCTCAGCTACACTAAATCAGCACCCTTAGGCCCTGTCTGACACCTGCCTGCCCTTCTTCTAGATCTTTCTTCATGCCTCCTCTTCTCTCTGAAATACTTGCTTCACCTTTTCCCTAGCTAGCTCACTTTTTCTCTTCTTCTAGGTCACAGCATTAATAGGCATTCCCTTGAGCTAACTTTCTTGATTACCCATGACTGGGTTGGGATCCCTTCTACACACTCTCAAATGCCCACCTCTATTATGAAACTTGGTGCACAGTTCATTTTTTTTTTAACTTTTTTTTTTTTAGATTTTATTTATTTATTTTTAGAGAAAAGGGAAGGGAGGGAGAAAAAGAGGGAGAGAAATATCAATGTGTGGTTGCCTCTCATACACCCACTACTGGGAACCTGGCCTGCAACCCAGGCAAGTGCCCTGATTGGGAATCGAACCAGCAACCCTTTGGTTTGCAGGCTGGCACTCAATCCACTGAGCCACAATAGCCAGGGTCTAGTACATAGTTTATAATGGATGGTTAACTTGTTTTCACCCTTGTTAGACCATGAGCTGTTGCATTCCTAGAGTCTAGAACAGAACCTGACGAAAGTAATTGGGTTAGCCAAAAAGTTTGTTGAGTTTTTTCCCATAAGATGGCTCTAGTAGTGTTTAGTTGTCTTTAACTTCATTTGAAACAATTTTGTTAGATTGTATTATGAGTGCATTTAAAAAAAAAATCAAAATTGGTGAATTTCTGGGTAGCCATTTTAATATTGAAGATGGGGCAAAATATGCAACATTTTCAGCATATCAAGGTTTATTATTTTTACCAGAAAAGGTAAAAATGCAACTGAAATGCAAGAAAAGATTTGTACAGTGTATGGAGAAAATGCTGTGACTGATGAACGTGTCAAAAGTGGTTTGCAAAGTTTTGTGCTTGGGTAGACCAGTTGAAGTTGATAGCGATGAAATCGAGACATTAACTGAGAACAATCAGTGTTCTACCATGCGGGAGATAGCCAACATACTCAAAACATCCAAATCGATAAAGGTATTGGTGAAAATGAAAAATGTATTTTTTATTTTATGGATAAAACCTCATGACCTTGTTTGCCAACCCAGTGCAAGGGTTAGTATTAGTGAGCACTCACTATGTGCCACCCTGTTCTTGGGTTTTCCTCCTGTTTTCCTATAGAAACCTTACAGCAACTCTGTGAATAGCTACTACAGTTAATGGTACAGAGGAGAAAAGTGATGTTGACCAAAGTTATTTGCCCAAGAACAAGAGTAGCTCGAAAGTGGCGACCTGGTACTTGACTCTAGCACCACCTGCCTGTAACAGCTAGATTACCAGGACGATGAACAAGTAGGGAGATGTCTGAGGTGACTCCTTGTAGGGACTGACAAGGAGCCTAGTGAATGAGCAGTGTGTTTGGTGTTGCCTGGCCAAAAATGGTGTTTATTGGAGTCAGCTACAAGTGCCACATTCCAATCAGTAGCAGTTTGTTTTCTCTAAAAGGTGTGACATTTACTGTAGCTCATAGGACTTTTGAGATCATGTGGTATAGAAGACGGAGAACTGGCTTTAGCAGTAAGGATCCTCACCTTGGGCCAGCCTCCCTTCCACTCACAGGCAGCGCTGATGGGGCTCAGTTGAAAGTGAAGCTTTCTGAGCCCCACCACTTTCTGCACAGTAGAGACACTGGGCTGCTGCGAGGCTTCCTGGAGCGTGTGAAGGAGGCATTTCAGCTTCATGGCTGTTATCTAATATTACGACATACTCTCTGGCATATTATTTTCTGTCATGGAGCATCTAGTGGTGTTTAATAAAAAGAGGTCATATGCAGGGTCATTTCTCAGAAGCCCTGCAGACGAGTAAGATTTTCAGAAAGTTATGTCTTTCAAACATATGTTGACACGGGTCTTTTTCTGCATCCCTGGCATAAATTATGACACCTGGCATAAATTACTGGATTAAATGGCCAAATTATTTAATGAAGATTAATATAGATTATTTTCTTGCTCCTTCCCTACTAACAGTTTGATATTCAGATCTCTCTTCTTTTTTTTTTTTTTTTTCAGTTTTTTCTCTTTAGGTGTCTTAGCTAACAGGAAAATTCTGAGTCTAATTTTGTTCACTTTGAAGATAAGTGCCTGTATAGTAGCTGGAATTAGTAGGTGATAAAATGTGACCATTGAGGAGGCCCTCCTAATTGGACCTTCCTGCCCTCATTTAGGGAGTAATGAACTCGTTTATAAATTTACTTTTACTTGACTTTCAGGACTTGAGTGATTTTACAGATTGTGTGCTGGGGAACCCTTTACTAACCCTCCCCCCACCCTGACCTTTCAAAGTAGGGGCCGTGAGCTGCTCCAGTGAGCTGGGCCTGAGCCAGCTCCCAGCCCGTTGTCAGGCAGCTGCGTTTTTGTTTGTCTGTGTCCCTGACTTGATTGCAAGCTTGTGGACACCAGGAATTGTGTCTTATCGTTGCTGTGGGTCCCAGCACTTGTGGCACGTAAGGAGGCTTTTTATAAGTATTTGTAGGATGCCATAACCAGCTAGTATGCCTAACTCCTAAAGGAAATTTTCCTTTAATTTGTAGGTACATTTTTTAAAAAGACAGAGGACCTGTATTCGCTATAGTATGGTCGTTAAAAGTATGGTCTTTGCAAAGCAGTCTGGGGATTTTACCTCACTCTGCCGCTTCCTAGCTGTGTGAGGAGTAAAGAAATCTCCTTCACAGGCGTGTACCCAAACATGTCCTGTGCTTGTCGTTTGCAGGGTAGAGAGCTTACTGTTATTTTGCAGAGGCGGGCTATAAATGAAGCCAGAAAATAGAAGCATTTCAGATTGTGATAAGGGTTAGGAGGGAAATAAACGCAGTGAAGTGGGAAGAATAATCCTGGTAAGGGTGGTGCAAGAGTGGAGGGGGAAGGTGACAGAGAAGGTGGCAGCTGGCGACCTGAGGGTGAGTGCAAAGGCCCTGAAAGGATTACCTGCTGGGCATGTTCTTGGGGAGGCCTGGGTGGCTGGAGCAGAGGACATCGAGGACGGTAATATTTATTTTATCCTTAGGGATGGATTTAGAGTTAACAATTTAATGGCGAAGACAACTGAACACATTAATGGGGACAGTATGAGATGCGAGGAGAAGAGGCAGGCCCAGGCCCTGTGGGGCTGGGGTAACAAGCCCACCTACCTTCAGAGCCAGGCCAGCACCTTGACTTAGTGCCTCCCTTTGTTTTTCAATGTGTAATAGAGACTGAAGTGTAGAGAAATATTTCTCTAAGAAAAACAGCAGTGCAAACACTGTGATAAATGGCAAGTGAGGTAATACAAGCATGATGATGATAATGGCAAGTGGCCCCTGACCTCAGTGTGAGAGACCCAGGGGGGCCGGGGAGCAGCGGGGGGCCTCCCGGGCCTGACGAGAGAGGGCATCTGTTTCTCTGTGCTGGCCAAGTGTGGCCGTGTGGGGATGTGGGCTGCAGGTACTAAATCTGCCAAGTTTGCAGAGAACCAGAAATCTAAATTTGTATGGGAAGTTCCCAGATATAAAAATGTTGGCTCGTGTTTAAAAAAAAAAACAAACCTTGCGATGGACAGACAAAATGCATCTGTGGGCTGCCAGTCTAAAACAGCTGCTTTTATGAGAGCCTTTTTATGCTATGATAAGGGGCTTAAATGA
This sequence comes from Mormoops blainvillei, assembly GCA_004026545.1. Taxonomy (NCBI): domain Eukaryota; kingdom Metazoa; phylum Chordata; class Mammalia; order Chiroptera; family Mormoopidae; genus Mormoops; species Mormoops blainvillei. Next base: position 31,618 of record PVJD01001105.1, on the reverse strand, counting down.
AGTCGGAGACATGTTAACCTTCTTAACCATTTAGCCTTTGCCCAGTACCTAACCAATATTGAGGGAGAAGAGGCATCTTTTTATGAATTGCACTGCTACTCTGTTGAGTTGTCTTTACCATTAGTTTTAGTTAACTCTATATCTATATTAAAAAGTAAACAGTAGCCTACTCAAATTTAAGTGATTAATGCATGGTAGTCATTGTTTTTGCCTATTTAATTTGTTTAGTTGTTTGTTCTATCAGTTTGGCGAATTCTGTGTTCAGGGTAGAAAAGTAAACATTTGTCTAATTCATGGGATAAAAGTAGAGAAGAGCAAAGGACGCACATTTTTTGGTGGCTCATTTTTATGGGCCATCTCCTTTCGCTGCGCTGCAGGCTCGCTTCCCTCACTTGTGTTTGCACTGCGGCACATTTGGGTCTCCAGGCCTCCAGGCCGGTGTTGGCTGCGTGTAAGTGGGAAAGAACTGTGACAGAAATGCCATTTTGGGTCAGGCAAAGGATGATGGGGATGTAGCCTCACACTGTGATGTCATGTTTAGGGGCTTTTCATAAGTTTTAATGAAATACAAATGTGCTCAAAGCAAGTTATTACTTTAAAAAAAATGTTCGTTTAGTATGGCCTAACCCACTAGTTTTGTATTATAAGGATTATGTTTGGTGTGTTGCAATCTGTTGGCAATTGTCTTGGGGAATTTTATTCAGCACAAGCATCTCTGACAGTTCTGGTGTCAAGTTGGGTTAATTACTTGTTCATGTACTTTTTGGTCTTGTTGTCTCTGTTAAAATTCTGGCGCATCACAGAGTGGAACACTGGGAATAAAAGAATATACTTGAATATTTCTGATTAGATAAAAGGCTTATAAAAATGCATCTCTTTATTTCCAAGATTTTTTTACATTGTTTTAAAATAAGATCATTTTGTTGTATCAACATGAGCCTAAAAACTTGAAATAACCTTTTTTTTTTAGAAAATCTTTTCTGTAAATACAATTTCTTAATCAAATCAATATTTCTCTAATTTTTGTTACAGATCATGGAGGAAACAAATACGCAGATTGCTTGGCCGTCAAAGCTGAAGATTGGAGCCAAATCCAAGAAAGGTGAATTGTGAGATGTGGAAAGATTGGTGGTTTTGATAGCAGAGACTCTGGGATCAGTACATGTTTGCCAGGGAGAAAATCAACCTTTGTTTTTATGATGTTTATCCGCAAATATTCATCAAATAGCAGCGTTTTGGGAGATTTATCATAATTAAAAATAACCTACAGCCTTTTATCCAACAGCAGGAAAAATATTTTTAAGTATTTTCTTATAATAGAAATGTTATTAAAGAAGACACCATGGCAACTTATGATTTCAAGGAGGCCTGCTCATACGGCAGGCCTGAGTCATGGCAACTCTCCACACGTCATCTTGCATTGTCAGTGTACAGACTCCCAGTGTGTACACTTTCGGCTTCTTATTTAGGAACCACGCTGATTTGTCTTCCCTCCAACGTGGCATGAACCTAAGATTCCCTTTCTTGACTGATTCTTCCCCCCTTCTCCCATCAGGCAAGGAAAAACTCGCTGCATTTCTTTCTGAGGCGGAGCATTTCCCTTGCCTGGCCCGCACTCTGCTTTATCTAGAGGGCACTGCCCAAGGCTTGATGGTCAGAAATCAAAGTCCCGGCACCCTGAGTTTTCTTTCAAGATTGCAGAGTATTATTGCAGAGTATTTTGAAATGACCTGCCAGCATATATTTTTATGGAGAGTTTTTGTTTTTAAAGTATAGACTCAGTAAACGTTGTTGGGCATACTTCATTAAAAGACGCATGTAGTCATTAGGAGATAATTAAAAAAACGCCATAAAACAACTCAAAAAACAATGATTATAAGCTGAGCCTTATCATTGTGGTCTAGTTTGTGTTGTTTAGTTTTGTATTTACTGCCCCTTCTTCCTATGACTTTTATTGCTAACTGATGTGAAACCTGCAAGATTTTTGAATTTTCTTTCTTATTTTAGTCCAGGTTGCCTTCTTTTAATCTAATGTTATTATAGTTACTCATTACATGGAATGTAAATTATTTTACAGTTGTTCTGATTGTTGTTAGCTGGTCTTCGGTGGACTGGAATTCCTACAAAAACTCGATTTTGTTGGTACTTTCTTATTTGTGATCATGGTGGCAAGAAATGGGAATCCAATATGCTAAACAGTCATAAGAAGACGTGATGAATATTCAAGTGTAATACCATTACTTCGTATAAACCTTGCATTTGCCAAGTGCTGTAGGATATATTCTCAATTAATCTTCAGTGTGTTGAGCCATGTTATATTCATTGTACAGAAGAAGAAAGTCATTGTCTACTTGTTTGGTTGTTTGCAGCCATGTAAAACTCCCTGGCCTACTACAGCACTTGAGCAAATTGGAACTTGAACATAAACTGGATCCTCCTTTCCTGTTAGGTATTTTTACTTAAAGAATGAAATGAGCTTTATTACTATCCTAATAAAAGTGTTATCTGTTTAGTGCCCAAAGAAAACCCCCAAGGAAATATGAACATTAAAACAATCCCAGCTAATTTTGCATGCTTATCCTCTTGCATTATTACCCATGCTATAGTCCCCCCCACAGCCACTCTCATGGGAAATCGAGACTTATGATTAATTTTTTATTCAAAATGTGATGACAAGTTTGGAGATTTTAGATAATATGGAGATGAATAGGTTAGGTTAACATTTTAGATTAATTTCCAGTCATTGACACACTTAACCCATTCAGAATGGCCAACTAACTGTATTCCACATTTCGATTTTATGTTTTGCTTTGAAAAATAAGAATATTTTAGTAGTACATTTGAGCGCATTTAGCATAATTTCCACATGATTGAAGTTAACCTTTGGTATTGCGCCTAAGAATTGATCTCTCCAGGCCTAGGCCTGTAGCCACCATTTTATTTTTGGTAACTTATGAACTGCTGTGAATGTATACAATACTGTGTGATGAGCAGAATGTGCAAAAAAAAGAGGGATTGAGCTCAGGGAAGAGAGGAAAAAAAGTCAAGAGTTTTTCTCAGAGGAATTTACTGTTCAGTATTTACTTGAGTTTCTCGTATTACTTACACACACAGCTGCTGAATCAGTTCTTGGCTAGTATCCCTATTGTGTGTATTCCTATATTATTTTTAAAATGGCTTGATTCAGGGATGAAATGTGCTTGACTATAATTTGGACTGAGTAAAAATCAAAATGAAAATGGTAGAAGGAGCTTCAGAAGGTAATTATTTGCCTTTTCATCTGATGTGCCTATCTCCCTCTGAATGTTGTAGAGGAAGAGTTGTGGGTCTGTATTTTAAGCCCTGTTCCTTCCAAAGTGGCAGTATTCACGAGAACAAAGAATATAAATGTATCTGTGGACTTGCTCCATGTTTTCGATGGTTATTAAATTTTAAATGCCATGGTGATGTGAAGGTTTGGAATATACAGATACTCCCCAGACTGAGCTAGAGAGACAATGTGGCCATGGGTTTGTGTTGTGTTTTACTTTCTAGATTTATGATGCTTATTGGTTGAATATTTGAGCCTAGACAAACATTTTTCATGGCTCTTGTTACCTCAGTCTGCCCCCTTTTTCTACCTTATTGGAATTTAGTCCTATGCTTTTGAAGTGAATTTCCAGTAGAGTTGTCCAAACTCTATTTTTTAAACCATCAATCCTTTATCAGAGTGGTGTTTGAGTGGCCATATGGCTCCTTGGCTGAAGTGCTGCCAGGATGCTGCCTGGCAGAAAGGCAGAAAGCCAGCGGCCTGAACTTGCCGTCAGAAAAACTCAGATTCTTCTCTAGAGTTTAAGTTCTGTAGGTCTGGGGTGGAACTGGGAAGCCACATATTTAACAAGTTCGTCTGGTGGTTCTTACGGTTAAGCTTGAGTTTGGGAAACAAAAATCTCACCATTTTGACATTGAAATGTGATTTAGTCACTAAGGAGACCACATGTTCAAAAGACAGTGGATGATGCTACAATTGAAAAATAGGTAAAGTCCTTCCACACCTCTGGATGACGTCCATCTTGGTTTTCAGAGCGCTGCAACTTTTACGGATTCACTCATTTTTAGTTGATGTCGTCTTTGCAGTCAGTTAACGTGAGTGAGTGTAGAGTGATCAGACCTTGATTGCTCTGTGCCGTGTGCAGTATACCTTTGTGCGAAAGGCCGTCTGGCGTTTACCCCTCTCTCCACCCCCTTCCTGCTTCACCATCCTTCTCACCCTTCCTTTTTCCCTCCCTGCTTCCCTTTCACTCCATCCCATTCCCTTTTAGTCACACAGAATATTGCGAACACTGTAATAGCAACATTTTCATGTAGTAAGCACAGCGTTTGGGGGGAAATGCTTGTTTTTTTAAAATAAACTCAGGGTTTATAGAATTTCAAAAAAATCCTTGAGTGTTTGAAATTATGGGGAGGTGGAATCTTCATGAGAACCACCAAAAATTAAGAAATTAAGGTTTGACGTAATGGACATTTAAACAGGCAAGTCTAAGATGGACTTAATGGAGGTCATAATTAAGAAAAATAAAGCCATACATAGTATTTGTTCTGTATAACACATCTTTATTTTGAATACAAGTAAATAAAACTGTTTCTAACTCTTGGAGTCAGAATACTAGAACATTCCACTTTACATAGAAAAATCTGAGGTTTGTGCTTGTCAGACCAGTGTTTACAAGGTGTTTAATACTGTAAACTTTACTAACATAGAGTAACTTCAGGCTCTCTTTAAAATTTTGAATATGCTATTGTGAATCAAAGCCTATCTTAAAATAAATTCAGTTTCATTAAAGTAAAAATAGCATTTTGAACAAGTTTGACTGTTTTGCCAAATAAAAGTCCTTCCAGACATTCTTGAACAGATAAAAGTGATTTGTAATGAGAATTTATTAAGCTGGTATGGTTGTGCTGTGTGCTCCACGGCGCTAGGTGAGTTTGTTCTCTTAAATAAGATCTGCATTTTTCTTTCTGTTTTTCTTCCTTTATAATCCTCACCTGAGAACATTTTTCATTGCTTTTAGAGAGGGAGGTAAAGAGAGAGAGAGAGAGAGAGAGAGAGAGAGAGAGAGAGACAGACATCAATGTGGGAGAGAACTGTCGATCGGCTGCCTTCTTGTACACACCCTCACCAGAGATCGAACTTGTAGCGTGGGCATGTGCCCTGACCAGGAGTCGAACCCCTGACCTTTTGGTGTATGGGGCTTTGCCCCAACCAGCTGAGTCGCACTGGCCAGGGGAAGTGAACATTTTTCTTACTGTTGTCTTTTTGCTCTTAATTTGCTCATCAATCTTTTTCTTCTTAGACTGGCAAATATAAATGTGGGTAAAAATTGTTTAAACTTGTTATGCCAAATTCCAAATAGACGAGGTCAGCATTAATGAAGCTTTATTGTCTTTTGTTCTGTGGAGGAGTTGTCCTAAAGACTTTAACTAAGTGATACAACTGTTCTCTGAAAGTGTTTATTTGACAATGTAGGGTGCCCAGGACCAGCAGGAATGAAAGGTGTTGAGTGGATTGCTTGATGTATCCTGGTTTGGAGGCGGTTTGGCACCAAATTTGACCATTCTCTTTGTCCAAGAATAAACAAGAGAATCATCAAAATTCCATGAGGTTTTAATAATTTTGGTTGCATTTCACCAGAATAGAACGTCTTAGCATGAGAAAAATTGTAGACTGTTCACTTAATTTTTTTTAGGGAAAAATGTTATGTTGAGGGTCCTTACACTTTTGGGAGTTCATATTGGACTAGTTAAGCCTTTAACATAGGGGATTATGACCTATTAATATATCAAAAATTAATTTAGGTGGTCGCAACCAGCATTAAAAAAAATACAACTGGATTAGAGAACATCAGTGTATAAGAGTATGATGAGACTGTCAGTCATATATATCACTGTTTATGTGTATGTATACAAACATACATGCACACATACACATTAGTAGGTCTTGATGTAAAATGGGTGACAGGGTCAGAAATGTCAGAGAACCCTGTTCTGGGTGGTCAGTTCCCCCAAAAGTAACAAGCACGTGCATTTTGTTCATCACTGTATGCATGTAACTAGTACATCGCTGGCACTCAGTGAAAATTTGTAGATTGTCTGATCCCTCAGCTCAACTCAGCCATGGTTATAGTGGAGCCACAAATACAGGTAGGGATATATAACCACTAATGGTGTTATGGAGGAAAAGGGTTTAGAATCACAGCCTTCACACAGGACTGGCATTTGCTGCTGTGAAACCTGCTGACTAATTATTTTTCTTAATATGATCAATAATAACTCTTTAATGTATAAATTTAATAGCAGCATGAAGTCTCTTAAGAACCAATGAAAAGTTTTGTAAAGTTAAGAAAGAAAGGAAGAAAGGGAGGGAGGAAGGAAGGCGGTTGAGTTAAACAGTGAATTACACTATCCTCATTCCCAAAGGTAACTGTAGCCAGGCCTTGATCTTTCTTAGCTCTCCTGTCTCTGTGACCACTGTTTCTCTTCTTGGAAGAGCTCCTTCCTCCTTAGTTGTCTTGTTTCCTGAGCAGATGCTTTTATATCTCTTGCCTTTAGTGAAGAAAGTGCCATCCCAAAATCCCTTCCATCTGTAGTTCTTTCCTCTGCTAAACCCCATGAGGAAGAACGGCAAAATACATTTTATTTGTCTTCCTTATAATAGGTAGTGGGCTGGGTGTGTTAGTCTGTGTTACCTCTGTTAAGCCTTACAGTAACCCACACGAATGACCATTATTATCCCCATCATACACCTTAATTAACTGATATGGAGAGATGATATATTTAAGGTCATAGAGTTTGAAGTGGTGGAGTTAGCACATACCTCGATTTTAAGGATCAAGGTATTTCCTTCCATTCCGTAAGCATGCACATAGCACATTGACGAATGATCACCAAAATAATGTAGATTTACCAACACGTTAATTTAAGAAAACTCAGAGTATGTTTTTTTACAAGAACAAAGGCAATTCTACCTCCTTACATTTTTGAAGCTTGCTGGATGTCTTATCTTTTAAAATTTTTATTTTTATCATTCTTTGTGGTTTTGTGTTATCTTTCTTTTTCTCCTTTTTTGAGACTCCTTAGTGGTTTTACCGGTATTTATTCTGGAGCAGTGGTTCTCAACCTGGGATGATTTTATTCCCCAGGGGACATTTGGCAATATCTGGAGACATTTTTGGTTGTCACAACTGGGAGGTGGTGCTACAGCCCATCGAGTGGGTAGAGGCCAGGGATGATGCTAAACATCCTACCTACAGTGCACGGGACAGCCGCCACGACAAGAATTATCTGGTGTAAAATGTTAGTCGTGTGAGGTGGAGAAACACTGAGCTGGAGGAGCAGGCATGATTTCAGAGACAGTTGTCTGCATATGGCACTGGATTCTTACTAGAACATTTCATGAAGCCCAGTGCATTGTGTAACTGGCTTCCTTTTGCAGCATTAGAAACAGGATAGATTATGCATAATAGTGGCTCCCGAAAGGAAGAGAGCCCCTTCATAACACATAGGCAAACTGGCCGACTTTCAGTAAAAGATAAAATACGGTAGGAGGATAGGTCTACACATTTAAAAAGACAGGTTGGAATCAGTTTTGAATTATGTAATTTGTGCAGCTTCAGCTGCTTGTTCATTCTTCACCAGTGTGCTAAGTTGTGCCGGCAGCTTCGATGCGGGGGCAGACCGACTGCCCTTCTGGTCCCTGCTGCCCGTCTCTTGCACTCTCTTTCCTGGCATGTGTACTTGTGATAACTGTGACAGTTTCTAAGGATTATGATCATCTTTGATCACCACAGTGGGGCCGTCCACTCCTATCTTGCTCTGGAGATGGGCACCAAATTTTGATGGTCTCCCAAGCCATGTGTGGCCTTTTACTGATTTTTCTCTGCCCTGCCCATGACATTGCTGGACAGAATTAAGTGGCATCTGTCAGGCCTGTCAGTAGCAATTACCTTATTTTCACGAAGCCGTTTTGCAGTTGCTGACCTTGATGAGGCATTCCTCATTAGTTAAGGAAAGCAGCTTGAATCAAAGTGGCACCCTCATTTCTTCAAATGCCTTTTTTTGTGCCATTAAAGCATGATTTGTGGTTTAAAACCTTGGTATTATCAGACATTTTTATCAAAAGATATTAGACAGATTTCAGGAATGAGGAGTTGCATTCTCTTTACTTCTTGATGCCAGAAATTACTCTTAAAGCAAAATAAGTCCTGCCTGAAATGAAAATAAAATGAGAACATAGCATATGTTTGTTTTTAGCTATTTGGTCTGTGCAAATTGTTATGTATTATTACTTTTTGAAAACGGGCTCATTCTATGCACACACATTTCTGCAGTTGGATTTTTCCACTGAAAAAACTGAGCAGACATCTGCCATATAAGCACATAAATAATAATAATAGTACTGTTATTTTTGTAGCTGTATGAAACGCCATGGTGTGTACATGGGATGTGGATATATCATATTTTGACAAATCTGTTTTGATGGACATTGAATTGGGCTCTGTTTTTTCTACAGCGAATTTCACATTTATTTGTCTACTCGTACAAGCTTTCCTATTGCATAAATGCTTGCAAGTAGAATTCTTAGGTGACAGGTAATGAGCAACTTGAATATTTTTTAGGATCACCGCCTTGTCCCCTCCAATGACTGTTGAACTGCTGGCAGCAGGGCCTGGCTTTCGGAAGGGGAATGGCTCTTCCCACATCTTTGCCAGCAGTGTGCTGTTCTCTCTTCGGTCAGTCTAAATGATGAAAAATATGTTGTCTGATGTGCTGCCTTAATTAATAGAAAATTGAGCATTTTTCCTGTTATCTATGGAACCCTTATTTGTGGTATTCCATGAATTGTCTGTTCTTCCCTGTTTTGTTTTTTTGTTTTCAATCCTCACGGGATGATGTGTTCAAAGACTTTGGGAAAGGAGGGAGGCAGGAGTGGGTAGAGAGAGAGAGAAACATCAAAACATCGATCAGTTGCCTCCTATACGCGCCCTGACCGGGGACCACACCTACAACACAGGCATGAGCCCTGACCTTGGACCAGACCCTCGCCGTTTTGGTGACCGGGATGACATTCCATCCAACCAGGCCACCTGACTAGGGCTGTTTGACCCTTTTGTTGATTTATTCATATCCTTCCCCTATTCTAATAAGTTGGTTATCTTTTTTCTAATGAAATAAAGACATCTAAATTATTTTATTTCCTACTCAGAAGTTAAAGATTACTTATTCATCTCTCTAATTGTGTTGTCCAAATGGCTCATTTCTCACCATTAACATTTATTTACAGGTAATATATGGATCATTTTTTCCTCAAACTAGAAAAAAAATGATTCAACCTTAAGTAGTAATAATTTATTAATCTTTGAATGTAGAAAAGTCTGCATTAACTTTTAGGACACTGGATTTCCAAAGTAAACTGTAAAAAGACTATATCTTCAATATGAATAGCATGGAAATTCTATATGCACATACATCTGTGTGGATGTATTTGTAAGTGTGTGTGCTTGGGTGGCAAGACATAACAAATACTTCCAGTATTATACAAGGATTACCAAATTTTTAAGTTTTCTTTATGTAACAGAAACGAGAGCCAGTAAGTCGTTTGGCTTTGTTTTCATGTATTGGGCTTTGGTTTTGTATTTTATTGGAAAATGTTTCTGAATTTTTTTTTCCAGTCGCTTATATTCAAGGGATGGACACTGAAATACATCATTTTGGACTGACTTGGATTCCATTTCTAAACTGTCTCCATTTCTAGGGTGGGATCCATAAATAAGATTATTTAGTCTTTGGTACAATTTACTCCCTTTTCAGAAGTACCGTTTGCTTTCTTTGTGTGTGTGGTCCACTATTTCTCAAACCTGACACAGCAGCAAGGAGTCCTGATTTATTTTACTTATCTCAGGTGTGTGTGAACTCAGACAGTGAGGGACAAGAAAGGAAAGAGGACTTTCAGCCACCGTAGATGAAACAATATGTCCTTCTTTCTTTGGCTTTCACCATTAAATGAGTATATTCTAATCTAATCCTCTTGGGTTAGATTTTTCTCCTTCGGTCAGTGCCTAATAGATGTTTACATCATAAGCAAGTTATGTAACACTGTCTTTTCACACCTGCAACATGTAATATCTATATAGTCTAGGTTTGAACGATCATTAAATGTCATTGCAGAATATTTTTAGTATTGAGTAAAGTTTGTTTTAGCAACGTTGACTCATGCTCTGCTCCCCGACCCCTTGTGCCATCTCACACCAGCCGCATCTGCTGCAGCTCCCACCTTTCTTTTTCCAACTGGTCGGCTCCTAGTCATCCTTCCAAATCCATCTCGGATGACACGTCTTCCTGGAAAGCCTCACCCGCCCTGCAGATGGAGTTTAATGCTCTGTCCCCTGCACTGACTCAGTACCCTATACACACATTTTGGCACTTTTCACACTTGTGCTGTATAAGCCTAGACATTTGCCTTTCCTTCTGGACTGTGAGCTCATGGATTCATGTGAAAGACCAACATGTCTCATTCCCTTCTGTGAGGTCAGTGTCTGCCAGGAAGGTGGGGTTATAAATTATGAGCTAAAGTTTACATTATCATTTAGGTTTAGAATAAATCTGTGATTAATTCAACAGTGATTTAAGTCATTCTGGTATCTTCTGATTAACTTTGAAGAAAGTGACAAATGGCCCTGGCGGCTAGGCCGCAGTGTTCCTGATCGGACACAGATCCCTCTCACAGAATATAAATATTCAGACAAGGCTACTTCTGAGTTTGTCTGAAGCAGCACTGAGACAAGGACACTCTACAGCCTCACAAGTAATTACACATCACTCTCATGAGTGACATGAGTGATTGCTGCTGCTTTACCAACGGTGACTCCAACTCTGATTTAATCCTCTACCTTCTAGATTAAATTTGCTAAGATACTCATTTAGTGATTTTCTTCTACTTTTGGACAGCTTCCTATCCAAATATGGTCTCTACTTTCTTAAGCCCTCCTTGGAATCACCCAGAACAAACCCAAATTCTATAATAACCTGTCTCAATTTTTGCTTAAGATGTCTCAGCTCCTTTGATGTACTACCTCTCTTGCTGTAGCAAACTAAAGAAAGCTCATTTTATTTACTGAAGATATGCTTCTGGTGGTTCTTCGGCTAGTGGGCACTTAAGAAAGGAGCGTTGATCTCAGTCTTTGCTTCTTGGAGACTTAGAGTTTGGACAGGGCTTCCGTCCCCACTCTAAAGAAAATTTTAAAATTGGCATTGTTTGCTGTCAGGGCCTGAATAGTTCAGAAGAGCAGGAGAGGAATGAGCAGCAGCCAAAGAAAATATCTTTTAGGGGTTGGTACTTCCTAATGCGGATCTTTAAAAAGGAAGGTAGGAGTGGGGCACTTTGTAGGGGAAAGGCTCAAAGCTGAGAAGGACCGTCGCGTGCCGGAAGAAGAAAGGGGGCGGAGCTGGAAGAGCTGGTGGCCAATAAGGTTAGCCAGGCAGGGCAGGTCAGTAAAGGCCATGACCTCATGAGAACCTCAGCCCTCCTGTGGATAGGAGAAAGCCTGGGGTAGGAGGTGATCACCGGAGATCATTGATAGCTGTTGTGGGAGGAGGCTAAAGACTGGAACATGGGTGTAGTAAATCGTATTTGATGACAGTAGGCTCAAGGAGACTTCTTGAAAGGGGAATCTGCAGAACATGGTGGCTTGACAAAAGCAAGGAATCAGGTAGTTGGCTGTTATAGCAGGCAGTGTCGATAAGCTCTTGACCTCCCTCGGAGGTTACCTGTGCTGGACATTTCCCATGTACACTGACAGCTTCCCACCTCAAGCACTGGTCACTGGGCCTCCCTCCGGGGCACTCTGTCCAGCACCGCAGCAGCCTACTCCTCTCGTGCAGAGCAGCCTGGAATGCGAGCGACGGTGCAGGTCGGCGAACTCTCCTGGGGGCAGCCTTCAACCGGGGAAGGGCTGGAGTCAGAAAACGAATATCCAGTTTCCCTTCTCTCTGTGGGATGGCTCTAAAGGCACATTAGCTATACCTCCTCAGAGTACTCCATCGGGATTGAGCCCTGCCATGGCTGCTCCACGCCACTCCCGTCGTCGGCTTTCCTCGCTCCTCAAGTCATATTTTCCCTCCTTCCTGACTCTGCTCCCTGGGATCACCTACTGCATGAACGATCTCAAGTAACAGACTAGCCCAAGTCAAGTCATTATCTCAGTCTTTTGGGGGAGGGGAGCAGACTAAGATGGGGATCCCGGATGCTTGGGGTAATCATTATGCCGTGGAAAAATGGGCTTGGCGTTCTTTACCAGTCATTGATTAACAACTCTGTTGTTTAGTGGGAAAAAAAAAATGACTGCAGTCATCTCAAGTGTATTTATATATCAGTAAAGAAATATAGCAAAATGATTTAGAGTACATGGCTCATTTTGAGAAAAAAATGCTCCGGACTGCCTGCAAAAGTATTAAAATGATCCCAAGTGGAACACAGGCACTTGAAGCAGTTTCCAGGCACATTAGATTGTTGTCAACAAAAAGAAAAATATGGACTATAGGGAGAAACGAGAAGTGAGAAAGGGTCTGGGAACCCATGATTTTAGCAGATGAGGAAAAAGAATGGCATTGGGTGAGCAGGGTGGGAGCCCTGAGCTTCCTTGCCCAGGTATCGTCCGGGAGGTTGAGGAATCCCAGGCCTCTGGCAGCTCTGATGTGATTCTTGCCTGATGAGGGAGCAGTGATGGCCGATCACAGAGGAAAGGACCCAACCACAGGATCATTTCTTGTTACTTGCACTCTACTGAAAATCATGGGTAGTGACTTGAGCCAAGTTAGGAAAAATATTTCCGGTACTAATAATATAGTTGTTGAGTGTGCTCTGTGGGGATTCAGAAATATTTATTTGACGGTAATAAGCATTCAGATTTCATCCTTCTCCTATTTTTTCTCATGATCACATTAGCATCCAAATATTTTAAAAGTGAGTACTTAATGGAGCTTTATAGACAAATGGCAAGAAAATTGCATATAACTAAAGGAAGCAGTGAATACATCCGGTTTCCATGAGCAATCATACTTGCGTTCTTCCGCATTTGGAACTGATGCTAGACTGACAAGATGCCTGCACAGGGGTGGTCCTGTCCATTACATTCTCTAAGGACATGAAACCCTGGCTTTGCTTATCCCTGTGTTCTATGTCGAACCTTATTCTAGAAGGGAAGGAATAGTGTTTTATTTTTTTAATTTCTTTTCCTTCTAAATCTGTTAGAGATTCTTAGTTCTGTTGAAATGAGCATAAAACATGTATCATTTTTCACCATTTAGTAAATTTTGGAGAGTTCATCTGTGCTATCACTTTATAATGTTCTCATCAATCATGTAAATTAAGGAATAAAATAATAAAACTTGAATTCATTTAAGGAACATGTATTTTTTTTTAAATCAGAAAATATTCACCTCTCTTATAGAAAACATCATATACAGGAAAGTAAAAATAAGTAATGACCATATTAGTGATCTTTGAGAGAGTAATGGAACCTGAATACAGTGATCAGGAAAGAGGCAGCAACTAACATTTAAGGGCGCCTATCTGTGAAAGAAAGTGGTAGTAGATGGATTGGTTGCTTGACACATCAGTTGTTTGAGGTGAAATGAGTTTATTTTTCTTTTACTGTTACATTTTTTTTTCTTTTCCTATAAGAAGAAAAGTCACTTGAATGAGCTTCTAGGCTGAGAAAATACAGAGAAGAGATTGACTCTAGAGAAAATAGGACAGCAGAGTTTAAGGTGCAGCTTACCTTTTGAGGGATAGATTTTTGATAACCGGTATTAGGGCTGGAGTTAATTAGTGAGGTTAATTGTTAACCTCACTTGTTGAATCCTTCTTCCGTTGACACCCTGCTCATTTTACTGAAAAATCTATTTTAATTTCTGGTTTCTATAGTCCTCATTAGACTCTGCTAAGCAGGGCTGTGGATTCAGTAACTTAGGTCATCGATTCCTCCAGGCCCCTCCCCAGTAGAATTCTCGGCATGTGGTATGTCCTTTGTCAATGTTTATTGAACTGGGTTGAACACATTTTCCTGAGTTTGGTGAAAAGGAGAGAAGAGTAAAGATTATGGTAGATTTAAGGTAAAGGGGGATAAAATTGAATGTAAATGTCCTCTTTCTCAGTTTATTTGGGGATGAAGTCAGCTGCTGGGGCCACAGGGGGATGGTTTGGAGACTTGAAACTGGACACGGTTCAGAACAGTTGCTTATGGAAAATGCAATAGAGATGAATTAAAAACTTGCCAAATCAAATTAGTATCCAGCTGAGACTGCAAAGTATGAATTTGTAGTCAAATTTCTTTGGACAGCTATAGGCCTTTTCCAGTTCTTTGGTCACTCAGAAGGGGAGAACACAGGGGGCTACCGACGGTGGAGGGTGGTGAGGTGGGTAGGGCGGGAAGCCAGAGGAGTGGGGATTGCAGGGCGTGAGTTGAGAGGGTGGTGAGATGGTGAACTTTGGGGTGTGATGGCGCAGGGAATATTGAAGCCAGCATGGAAGCCGGAGAGAGGGCAGGGAACTGGACATCCTAATAACCTAGAGAACTTGTAGGATTGAGTCGAGGGTATTCAGGAGTGGCTCTGGTAGTCAAGGAAGGAAATGGCAAGTCAGGGAAAGTCTTGGAAGCAGAATCGTCTGGATTGTAATGAGGTCCAGTGTATGGCTTGGTTTCTGAGTTACTGATATGTAATTAGTTTTCAGTTTAGTAATTCTCAGCATCTTGAGGATTGTTCAGCAAAAGTAAATTGGATTCCGTAAACTTGTTAATGAGTTAAAATCAAGGGAGATGGAATCAGCTAATGTCAATATGACTTTGTTTACTAAATTCTATGTGATTTTAAAGCTGAGTAGCCCAGCTAATACTCCTTTAGTAATTGACTTTCATGTATGGAAGAATGACTTATGTAATATCCGATCAGTGCGTTTGCTGGCCAGTTTTAAAATGTTACATGTGCAAACACCTCATAATTTATGCATGTTTTCCAGTGAGAATTACATCATAGGTCGAAAGAAAATAAATGCATCCACGGTTCTTAGATGTTACATAATCTAGGAACTTCATAACTTCCCGGTTACATAATCTGAAGTTATTATATAATCTCATGGCTCCTTACAAGGGGAGAAACGTTATATTTTTATACAAATTCAATAGAATGATTGGATAAAGAGCCGTGTGTGTGTGTGTATGTAATTTTGTAAATATACAAATAGTTAAATGCTAGTTACAGTTGGTCTCACTGTCTCTGTGGCTGCTCTGCCTGCCACACCACCCCAAGGGACATTTAGGTCACCTTTCAGTTCTACAGCATCAAAGGAGTGACCAGTGCCAGCCCAAAGCTATCCACAGGATTCCCTGGAGTGGAGGGAGTGTTCTCTGCCCTCCCCGCCATTCCTTCTGTTCTTGGCCTTTGGCTCTGCCTGAGTGTCCGTGTATGCTCAGCCCCCCTTGCCCCGTCAGCATCCCCTGCGTTGGGTGCTACAGTGGCAGGGCCTGTTGGGGGCTTCCAGGATGTGTAGCCTTTGGCTTACAGACTGGCAGTCT
Organism: Mormoops blainvillei; assembly: GCA_004026545.1. NCBI lineage: Eukaryota > Metazoa > Chordata > Mammalia > Chiroptera > Mormoopidae > Mormoops > Mormoops blainvillei. Next base: position 16,010 of record PVJD01001105.1, on the reverse strand, counting down.
CTAGAACACGTCTGCCAAAGCTAAGGCTGCCTCTGTCCTGACGAGGCAGACAACACACCTCCAGCTAATTCATTGTGGGGCTCGGCCTCACTTGCTGAGGACCAAGTGCAGATGAAGGCAGGTAAGTCTCTGGGGTTCTTCTTGCCTGTCCTGGCCGGCCGGCCGCCTGGCTGATGCAGATGTAAGCTGAAGCACCTTACCTCCCTTTGACGTACGATTTGCTCCCCATTTTCAGTGATAATCCAGAGTCCTCGGAAGTAATTTGTTGGGAGTGGGTTTCGAGAGATCTTTATTCAGTCAGTTCTACCATAGTCAAAATATGGCTTAATATCCTCTGCTGTGCCTATTAGTGTGCATTATTGGCAAGGAACACAGCTTTCCTTTTGGACTTTCCTCGTGCAAACAACAGCCATGCAAGACGTGCATTTGTGGAAGACTTCATATGTCAGGCAGCAAGAGATTTTGCTTAGCCTTCCCTTTCTGTCTGAGACCCTGGGGCTTCCTGGCAGCCCCCACCCTACTACAGTCCCCTACTCCAGGCTCCACCCAAATTAATAAAGAGAACATTTTAAAACATCAAATTATCTCTGTGCTTCTCTTGAGTCTGGTCCTCATTTGGGCTTCTTTGAAGTTTGGATCATCTCCTTGTATGTCCTAGCTTGCAAAGTTATTTTCCCACTCCCTTGCCAGGCTTTGAGAGGGGGGAGGAGCAAGGTGGAAATGTATTCACCACTGGTTCTGTGGGACATCGTGCCAGATGCACAAATGGCTACTTTTGGAATTAAGCAGCATGTGCTTTTGTTCGAGTGTTTGCTTGTTTTGCCTCTTTGTGCGCACACGAATCTTTCAGATTGTTGACCTGTGGACCCTCGTCTAATCCAAGGTGCCTTCCTAGACACCCGAAGTTCGTTAGGCACCCCGGTTGTGGGCCTTGCTCCCTTCAATGGGATACCGTCTCAGGAGACATCCTGTTGGCTCTTGCTTTCCCAGAATCACGTTTCTAGGGAGCAGTTCATAAAAAAAATTTTTTATACTGAAGCACGTTCTTGAAGACTTACTTTATTATTATTATTTTGACTGATGTTTCTTAACAACTTTGTGGGGGATGGTTGCATTCTCAGTGCATTAAAAATGCCCTTGTAATTGGCGGATGCCAAGATCAACTTTAATATAGATGGTAGGTGCCATTTTACTTATAAAATTTAATTGTTAAAAAATTTCTGTTGGTAGTCTCATATATCCACAAGGTATCAGAAGCTCTTTCCTGTGTAGTACAATTTTAATTAGACTGAAAATTCAGTAATTAGACCAATTCTTGCCTTCCCATTAAAATCATATCTTTGTAACCTTGAACGGTTAGAATTAAAAATGAAAATGAGATCAGATGATCTCAAAAACATGTTTGTTTTTATCCAGATAAAACTATGTTACTATCCACAATGGGTTTAATCTTTTAACCTGTTTTAATAACAACAGTGATGATGACAGTGATGATGAAAGCCTGTCAGGTCAGGTACTGGATTATGTGCATTTTACAGTCTGTCCCACTCTTACGAATAACATTTCTGTGAGATGAGCATCTCATCTCAAGTGCAAAAACAGAGGCTCAGAAAACTTACTACAGGGCTGGCAAAAGTGGGCTTACAGTTCGTATGGGAAAAGAGTACCATAATTAATGAACAGAAATACAAGAATAAACTGTTTTATGGGCTTACAACTGTAAACCTACTCTCACCCACCCCTGTGTAGTTAGACCCCTTGCAGGTGTCCTGACTGGTGTTTGCACCTGCAGTTCTTGCAGCTGGGTAGCCCATCTTCACAGTGCTTAGAGCTTCTAGTAGAACCCTGACATTGTATACTCAGATAGCACTTTTTTTGAGTACTTTAATAGTTGAGTTTTTCTGATTTTAGTAGATAATGTTTTTATTACATCACATGCACAAACAGGTGATGGCTGTGCAACCCCCATCCATCCTGTATTACTTACGCACTGAAAAGAGATGAACTGGTTGTATTTTCTTTTGGAACAAGTGGAATTGGCCTCCCCTGCCCACCTTTTTTTGCCATCATCTTAAAAATATACACCTGCTACCAAGGAATGTTCTGCCATTGCTCCTTAAGGTTGAGTAACTCAACTGCTGGTAAATATCTAGTTTAATCTGTGTACAAAAGAGCAAGTTTGCCCCAGGGAAAACCAAATCTTCAGACTTTTGTTATGTAAAATGAAACTTTTTTCTCCCAGTACTTGACAGTGTTTAGAGTCCAGGAGGAGAAGAGAGTGTGTGTGTGTGTGAGGTTGAGGACATGTGAAGTTGCCTGAGAAGTGTAATTGATTAAAAAGCAAGCACTGATGCTAATCTTACAGAAATCTGTAACTTTACCTCACTGCCGTTAACATCTGCCTTTAAAAATGGAAGAACTTAGCATTGCTCTTTTTGTTACAGAACCCAATTGAATTTTACTGAGAAAATGGAATGTTCCAAGGGGCAGTAGCAAAATAATATATACCTGACTAAAATGCTATTTTTGGCTGTATTTTATGTGTTTATTTCTTTTTGAGAAAGTATAATGCATATGTCCAAAAGTGTCTAACCAGATAGTTAAAAAAGGGTTTTCATACTTTAGAATTGAAAAGGAGTTTATAGAAAAATTCTAGTAAAAAGTGGATCTATTTTATATTGAAAAGTCTTTTGAAACTGGATTTATATTCATTTTTTGTATTGAAATATAGTCTTGAGAAACTAGATTTATATTTATTTTGCAGCATGCCTGAATAAAATCAGTTAACAGTTTAAGTAATAAATTAATAATGTATAAGGAGATTAGGTAGTTAATTGTGGTTTAGCAAGAATAAGCATAACTCTGTAAACACCTGTAATTCTTCTAATTTTTATGAATCACTGAATAGGAGTTTGTGAACCAGCCACCAGCCCTTGAGGCAGTGCCTAGTGCATGGTAGATGTTCAAAACATTGTGTGTGTCTGTATGTGTGTATGTTAGGCACCCTGGAGCATGTGTAACTGATGCCTGGATCCATGACTTGATGCGTGAATACAGGAGCTTAACACCTCCTTTTTCTGCCAGTGCAATTTCTTATGAGTCTATTCTACAGCAAATTATTCCTCTTCTCTGCCCTATCCCCTATTCTGGTATCCTTAGATTCATGATCAGAGAACATGCTGGCTTAAAATTAGAATAATAATCTCAGGCACAAAGTCCAAATACACTTCAGTGGAGATTTATGTTATGGGGGTGGTGTTGGTAGGGACCAGGTCTCACCTGGAAGAACCTCAGCACCCTAGGCATACTCACCACCTGATGCCAGGGGATCCAGCCTGTTCCTGTGGCTTGCTGCTGATGGAGCTGTGGGTGCTATGCTCACCGAGAGCATAGCACCCTGCTTGTTCACTTTCCTAGAAGTCAAATGGTTAATGGACCACTGCAGTCAATGCAGGGTCAGACAGCCTGACAATGTGAATGTGCTGCTGGCTGGCCTGGGTTATCTTAGAAGTCCTTTCTTTTCTGCTATAGAGATCTTTCACTTGAATACAGGGTCATGTTTAGGAGCACAGTGCCTTCATCCAGAACTGCATGTGTTGGACTCCTGGCTCAGCCACTTACAAACCATGAAACAGTGGGCAGTGGGCTCACCGTAAACCTCCAGATTCCTCATCTGTAAAATGGGATCACATGTAGTAGCTACCTCTTAGGGGGTTTGTATTGATCTCTGCCTTAGATAGTGTAAGCTACACTTCTGTCCATCGGAACAGTCTTTGAGTATTGTCACTAATCTGCAAAAATGAGGCAGATTTTTCACATGTAGCCAGGGCTGTATTTATTCACTGGGCACCCTGCCTCTGGTCATCTGCAGCTGTGGGGGGAGCCAACACCTCCTCTCTGTGATTTGCCAGCTTGGCAAAGACTTTAGGTCACTGTTTCCACCCAGGTGCCAATGTTTAATTAAACTCTTCAGAGTCGGTGATCACTGTGATACAAATGCTCATTCTGGAAAAGTTTAAAAATGCTTTTTGGTTAGAATGAGATTTTTGGCATGTTTTTACTGTGGCTTTGGCTATAAATTCCTTAAATGCTGACCTAGTTGAATTTATTTTTGTTCTAAACACAATTGCTAACATTTCCAAGTGTCCATATGGACTCGATAAATACTTTGCCTCTGCTTACTGTATATGTGAACTGGATGAAGAGGAACGATTATGATTTGGGGAATCCTGAACATTTTTCTTCATTTAGCTTGGTGCTGAAGTGAGTTAGAAATATTTCTTTGTCATCATAATTTTGGGGTTTCAAAATCGTGTTTGGATTTTCAGGAAATCAGTGGTAACTTTATATTAGCTGAGAAAAGGGAATTTTAAAATTCTCAGTGAGGAGGCAAATGATCCATTTTTCATAGGTAAAACTTCTTTTTCAGGGGAATTTGCTGCCAAGTTGTCAACAGTGGCTTCAGGCATTGCTTGACCTTTGCTTATCAATAAATTGTTTTCTTTGCGTAAATATTAAGTCAGTATTTGGGGAAGGGTGCTATGCAGTGCAGGGGCGCAGAAACAGTCAGCCGAGTGTGTGTCACATCAGCAAGCAGATTTGGTTTCTGAACCTGTCAGTCAAGCAGAGCTTGTGGAATGCATTTTCATTCCCTCGCTAGTTGCCATACAAATTTTAGTTCTCCAGGAAATAAATCACAATGGCCTTTCTGACAAAGGTAAACAGTGAAAAATGTTATGACGATATGGTACACCCACTCTTAAGCAGAAGGAAATTGTTTTTTTCCTTTTCTTTTATACCATAAAGAAAAAAAAAATTCTTGAAACAGTTCCTTCTAAACATGAGTTGTCTCTGATGTGATGGCCTGTGTTCTTGTCTTGGCCCTTTTCTTTATTTCTGACTGAAGCATCTTCTACTTGGACCATGTGGTCTCCTGTTTGGATGCCACAGTTGTGGGTGGGCGTTTCTTCTCCTGCTTTGCCAAACTGGACAGAGTAACCCTCTCTGCATGAACTGCCACATAAGTGGAGGTACCTTCAACTATGACATGCCACACACCAGTAGAGCCATTTGATGCCAGCCACAGTGTCCAGGGCCCAGTGCCTCCTAGAGTGCTTTTCATCAAGCCCTTCCATGCGCATTGACGGCCATCTCATGAAGGGGTTAGTATTACTTGTGCCCAACAAATACGCTCACTGAGATAGGAAAAATAATACAAAATAAACATTTTTTAAAAGTGCCCACCATGTCTCAGTTGCTGGGCTCCATCACAGCCACACTGCCAGGGAGTACCACCCCCATTGATGATTGGGAGACTAATGCTTGTGGCACTTTTGGGAAACTTTCCAACTAATAGGTGCTGGTATTCCAACTATATCTTTTAGAGTCTAAATCCCACATACCACATGAGCCACCTCATTGAGTGTGTCATAGTGTAGCAAAATATTCAAGGTCACCAGTGAATATTGTCAAGCTGGAAAGAAATTCACAAAATTCCAGTCTGTGTCTGAAACTACGTTCTTTGTCCCATTAGGTTGCTGGATGAAAATGGCCTTCTTGTACGTGCTTTATTCCTAGCCTGACCCAAAGTGAACTCATGGTTCTCCCTCCCTAAGTTTGTTTTGCTTCAGAATTCCCACTTCAGATGCTCAAGCCAGTATCCCAGGCGTTGCTCTTGACCCTCCTTTTTCTCTTACACTCCAGATTTCATCAGGTACAAAGTACCATTGAGTCTACCCGTTCAGCACCCCTGTATCTGTTGCAGGAATGCCTGTGGAAGCAGCGGGGTAGAGGCCCAATTCAGCTCATAATTCAGATCCCGATCTGACACCTGTGAAAGGAAGCGTGGGAGGGGCGAGCCTTGAAGGGGCAAGATTGGGCCAGGAGAGCCTCAGACTATATGATGCTATCTGAGAAACGCTTCAACTGTTCCAACAGGAGCTCCGAAGCAAAAATTGCCAGAGAAATCCCATTTTGTGTGTAAATGATAAAACCCTGACATGCCATTGTGATCAGTTATAGTCTGGGGGCTGCTCATGAAAACTGAGGCCTGGGCTTAAAAATGGAGCTGAATTCTGAAGGTGCTGCAGCTGGAGACAGCCCACTAAACACCCTCCTGCAGCTGTACTACAAGTCCTTTCCGGAAGGGAGATCCCGACAGCATGCTCAGTGGCCACCACCATTGCTCCAGTCTGTCCAGCTGCCACCCCGACTCCTCACTGTCCCACCCTAGTTTCTTCTCCCACCTTAGTCAACTGCCTTCCCTATCTCCTGGACTACAGTAGTCCCACGGATGGGTCTCCATTCTCGCTGCACTTTAACACATCTGCTGTCCTATAGCTATTTTTCTCCCTCCCCTCCCCGCCCCTTCCTTTCCCATCTTTATTGTATCTTTCTCCTTGCCTGGGAAGATCTATGCTATAAAAAATTTCCATGAACAGTGTCTGGGATTTGGCTGCCTATGTTTTCCTCTAGGATTTTTATGATTTCATGTCTAACATTTAAGTCTTTGGCCCATTTTGAATTTGTTCATGTATGTGATGTAAGAAGGTGGTCTAGTTTCATTTTTTTTGCACATATCTGTCCAATTTTCCAAACACCATTTATTGAATAAACTATCTTTAACCCATTGTATGTGCTTGCTTCCTCTGGCAAATATTAATTGGTTATAAAGGTGTGAGTTTATTTCTGGGCATTGTAGTCTGTTCCATTGATCTGTGTGTCTGTTTTTATGCCAGTACTGGGCTATTTTGATTACTGTGGCCTTGTAGTATAGTTTGATATTAGGTAGTGTGATTCCTCCAACTTTATTCTTCTTTCTCAAGATCACTGTTGCTATGTGGGGCCTTTTGTGGTACGATATAAATTTTGGAAATATTTGTTCTAGTTCTGTGGAATATGTGATTGGAATCTTGATAGGAATTGTGTTGAATCTAAGGTTGCTTTGGGCAGTATGGACATTTTAATGATATTAATTGTTCCTATCCATGAACATGGTATGTGCGTCCCCTTATTTGTATCCTCTTCAGTTTCTTCCTTCAGTGTCTGATAATTTTCTGTGTACAAGTCTTTTACATCCTTGGTTAGTTTTATTTCTAGGTATTTTGTTCTTTTTGAAGCAATTGCGAATGGGATTGTTTTCTTAATTTCCCTTTCTCATAGTTACTTTTTGGCATATAAAAATACAACTGGTTTCTGGATTAATTTTGTATCCTGTTACTTTGCTGAATTCATCAGTTCTAGTAGTTTCTTTGTGGAATCTTTGGGGTTTTGTGTGTACAGTATCATGTTATTTGCAAATAATGACAGTTTTACTTCTTCCTTTCCAATTTGGATACTTTTTATTTCTTCACCTTGTCTGATTGCTGTGCCTGGGACTTCCAGTACCATGTCAAATAAAAGAGGTAAAAGCAGACATCATTGTCTTATTCCTGATATTAAGGAGAATGCTTATAGTTTTTGCCCATTGAGTGTGATGATGGCAGTGGGTTTGTCATATATGGCCTTTATTATGTTTAGGTATGTTCCCTCTACTTCAACTTTGCTGAGGTTTTTTTATCATAAATGGATGCTGGAGTTTATCAGATACTTTTTCTGCATCTATTGATATGATCATGTGGTTTTCATCCTTCATTTTATTTATGTGGTGAATCACCTTTATTAATTTGTGAATGTTGTACCAGCCTTGCATTCCCTGTATAAATCCTGCTTGATCATGGTGTATGATCTTTTTGATGCATTGCTGTATTTGGTTTACCAATATTTTGTTAAGGATTTTGGAATCTATGTTCTTTAGGGATATTGGCATCTAAGTTTCTTTCTTTGCAGTGTCTTTATCTGGTTTTGGAATTAGGATAATGCTGGCCTTGTAAAATGAGTTTGAGTGCCTTGCTCTTAAATTTTAGGAAATAGTTTGAGCAGCAGAGGTGTTAGTTCTCAGAATGTTTGGTAAAATTCACCCAAAAAGCCATCTGGTCCAGGGCTTTTGTTTGTTGAGAGTTTTTTTAATTACTGCTTTACTTTTACTAGGTGGTGTCTCTATTCAGATTCTCTCATTGTTTCTGATTTAGTTTTGGAAGATTGTATGTTTCTAGGAATTTATCCACCTCATCCAGGTTGTCCAGTTTGTTGGCATAGCTGTTCATAATACTTTCTTACAATCCTTTGTATTTCTTTGGTGTCAGTTGTTATTTCTGTTTTCATTTCTGATTTTATTTATTTGGGTTTTTTTTTCTTGATGAGTCTGATTAAAGGTGTGTCAATCTTGTTTATCTTCTTAAAGAACCAGCTCTTGGTTTTATTTATCTTTTGTATCCTTTTTTAGACTCTGGTATTTTATTTCTGTTCTGATCTTTATTATTTCCTTCCTTATGCTCACTTTCAGTGTTGTTTGTTCTTTTTCAAGTTTCTTTGAGTGTAAAGTTAGATTGTTTATTTGAGCTTTTTCTTGTTTTTTTCCTTTCTTTCTTTTTTTGAGATAAGCCTGTAATGCTATGAATTTCCCTCTTAGGATTACTTTCACAGTGTCCCACATGTTTGAATTATTGTGTCCTCATTTTCATTCATTTCAAGATGTCTTTTGATTTCTTCCTTGATCTCGTTGACCCATTCATTGTTCAATAACATGTTATTTAGGTTCCATGTCTTTGTGTGTTTTTCAGTGTTCTTGTGACCGATGTCTGGTTTCATAGCATTGTGGTTAGAGAATATGCTTGTTATAATTTCAATCTTAAATTTATTGAGACTTGTTTTGTATCCTAATATGTGGTCTACCCTAGAAAACTTTCCATGGTCCCTTGAAAAGTATGTATATTCTTCTGCTTTGGGGTGAAATGCTCTGAAGATATCAATTAAATCCATTTGACTTAGTGTGTCATTTACAGCTGCTGTCTCCTTGTTGATTTTCTTCCTGGGAGATCTATTCCTTGAAGTCAGTGGGGTGTTAAAATCCCCAATTATGACTGTCTTTCTTTCAGTCTCTTCCTTTATGTCCATCAAGATTTGCTTTACATATTTAGGTGCTCCTATGTTGGGTGCATAAATGTTTACTAGGGTTATATCCCCTTGTTGGATTGTTCCCTTTATCAGTACATAGTGTCCTTCTTTGTCTCTTACTATAGAGTTGGTTTTAAAGTATATTTTTTCAGATATAAGTACTGGTACCCCAGCTTTTTTTTCCTTTCCATTTGCATGAACTATCTTTTTCCAACCTTTTACTTTTAGTCTGTATCTTTCAATCTGAGGTGGGTCTCTTGGAGGCAGCATGTATATGGGTCTTGTTTCTTATCCATTCAGTTACCCTCTGTCTTTTGGTCAGAGCATTTAAACCATTTACATTTAAGGTGATTTTTGATAGATACATTTGTAAGTACCATTATGTTGTTAGACTGTTTTCCTCTGCTTTTTTTTTCCTTTCTGTTTTTCTTCTTCTTTTTAAAGCAAGCCCGTTAACATTTGTTGTAGTACTTGCTTGGTGTTAACATACTCCTTTAGCTTTTTCTTGTCTGGGAAGCTCCTTATTTCTCCTTGGATTTTAAATGATAGCCTTGCTGGGTAAAGTAGCCTTAGTTGTAGGTCTTGCTTTTCATCACTTTGAATATTTTATGCCACTCCCTTCTGGCCTGAAATGCTTCTGTTGAGTAATCAGATGACAGTCAGTTGGTGCTCTCTTGTGATGCTCTCTTGTGAATAACTGCCTGCTTTTTTCTTTTGACTTTTACGATTCTCTCCTTCTCTTTAAGCCTTGTCATTTTAATTATGATGTGTCTTGGTATAAGCCTCTTTGGGTCCAACTTGTTTGGGACTCTCTGAGTTTCCTGGACTTGTATGTGGTTTTCCTTCACAGATTAGGGAATTTTCCAGTCGTTATTTCTTCAAATAGCTTCTTGATCCCTTGCTCACTGTCTTCTCCTTCTGGTATTCCCGTGATGCAGGTGTTGTTACACTTCGTGTTGTTCAAAGTGTTTCGTAAGCTCTCCTCATTTTTTAAAATTCTTTTTTCTTTTTGCTGGTCTACCTGATGTTTTTTTCCTATGGTGTTTTCCAGATCACTGATTTGATCCTCTGCTTGATCTAACCTACTGTTTTTTCCTTCAGTGTATTATTTCTTTCATGTATTGCATTCTTTATTTCTGACTGGTACTTTTTTATGGTTTCTATGTCTTTTTCCATGCTTTGAATATCCTTATAAACATTACTCTAAACTCTCTATCACATAAATTGCCTGCCTCAATTTCATCTATTTCTTCTGGAGAATCCTCTTGTTCTTTCATTTGAGGTCTGTTTCTTTGTTTTCCCATTTTGGCTGCTTCTTTTTATTTTCTGCCTTAGTTGTTAACCTGAACAGTTGTTAAGCTAATCAAGCTGTAATCAGCAGCCAGGTTTAAGCTCCACAGGGTGGGGCTGTTGCTTCGCCTCAGGCTGATGCTGTTCAGAGAGGAGCACTCTAAGATCCCTCCTGCACTATGTGGGATGACTCAGCATAGATATCCTGGCAGCTGCTCCATCAGCTCTCTCTCCAGAGCCACCAATCCCAGACTCTCCTTGAGCATCTCCAGTCCATTCTGCCCTCCCTCTGCTGGCACCCAGGGTAAGTGGCTACAATTGAAATTTTATGCATTGGCCCTTGAAGAGGCTCTCTGAGTCTCTAGCTGTCCCTCCCTAGGAGACCGAAACTCTGCTGCTTTTCACAGCTGGGTGTTAACTGGGTTTTTTTCCACAGCTCTGGTGCTGTAGGCCGGGGAGCTCTGCTGGGGTTTAGACCCCACACCTCTCAGGGGGAACCTCCCAGCTGCTGAAATATCCCTCTGGAACTCCAGTTGCCGACCATGGGATCTCAGACAGCTCTCTTGTGTGTCCTTCGTACTCCCTGACAGTCTCGTTGTGGTGAAGTGGTTTCTTCTGTCTGTCTGTGATTGTAAGGCTTTTTACCAGCTAGTGTTCAGTTGGTTATTCATGATGATTTCTCTACAGTTTAGTTGTAATTCCTGATTGGTTCTGGGAGGAGGTTAGTGTAGCTTCCACTTACTACTCCACCATCTTGGGTCCAACTCCCCACTTTCTTTTTCTGGCAGGTCAAGGCTCTTTCCCGTGTGGCTCAGCTGGTCGGGCATTGTCCTGCAAATCAATGGGTTGTTGGTTCGATTCCCTGTCAGGGCACATGCTGGGTTGTGGGCTCGACCTGATCGATGTTCTTCTGTCACATCAACGTTTCTTACCCCCTCTCTCTCCCTCCCCTCTCCTCTTCTCTCTAGACACATACTGTTCCTCTGAGGCACTGAACAAAGTGGCATGCCCAGATGCCAGCTAATCAGCTGCTGGTCTTTGGCTGCAGCTCTCCTGGGTGAAACCCCCTACAGCTGTTTTTTGTTTTGATTTTTAAGGAGGTGACTTTATTCAACAAATGCAAATAAATTAAAAATTGCTTCTTCTTGATAGGATACATCTAGAAGATAAGACCGTATTGAAAATGGATTTATACAAGCCACATTTAGTAAATTACCTTTGGCAGAACTCTGGCTTATTTGCTCACACACTTTAGGTAACTTGTAAACCAAGAAGTAGAACCCCCAAGGGAGTTTCATTCAAAAATACCAGATGACAACAACAGGGAGAAATTTTTACTAAATTTTCTCTGGTGTGACTTATACATTGCATGAGATATTAAAATTGCCAGGTCTTAACTTTAACATGAAAGGATTTGTTTCTTTGTTCTTTTTTTCTCCTTTTCTTTTAGTGTTTATATGATTTTTAAAAACGTGCACTATCTTAGACCTCTAGTATTTTCAACTTAAGGCCTTTGAGCATCAGAGCATCTATATGACAGCCATGGTTGGATGACCACCAGTACACAAACCGAGGTATAGTCCTATTGTATTAGGATTTCAAGACCATTTCTTTCCTAAAGGGCTTCGGATAGGTCCACCCTGATGATCACCAGGACTCAAGACTTGGGGAGAAATTTTGTAGTGAGTGATTATTTTTTCCTCTGATGTTCCCTCTTTGTATTCTCTTGGACTCACCTGTAATGTAATAATTAGTGATCTTTTCACACCTTTACTGTAAGCCCTTAGGTTGAATTTCAGACGGGGTCCTGAACGAGCTGTTCTCTATGCACCTTTTAGCCTCTCATTCCAACACACACTAGATTCTGTGATTGGAAAACAGATTCAGAGAGGGAGTTTCATATGCAGGACTTTAGTTGGGGAAAGCCTTTGAGATTAACACTTGTGGGAATGAGGGGTGCAGAAAAGGGCATACTTGGGTAGAGGAGAAGTGGAGCTGCAGTGCAGTCCCAAGAAGGTGTCTCCTTCCCCCAAGGGAAACTTTGGAGTTGGGAGGCCCCTTAAGGAACTGTTCAGGCTGGGTCAAGGGGCCAGGCTTTTATACCTGAGCTAAATAGGCCTGGTAAGCCACTGGAAGGCAGTGTGAGCAGGCAGGGTAGTTTTCTTCAGCAGAGGAAAACCCCAAAGGCGGCTGAAGGCTGTTGGCCAGCAACCCTCCCCGCATCTTGGGAGAATGAAGGAGGCCATCCATCCTGTGGGGAGACCTGGTTGGCTGCCTGCACAAGCAAGCGAGCACTTCCCCAGCCTTGTGTGACTTCGCCCTGCAGCTTCTGGGCCTTTTCTCTGTTACTTCGTTCATCTGGAAACTTCTTGTTTGCTATTTTCCCCCTACTTTACCTGCTTAACTCCTGTTCACTCTTCAGATCTTATCTCATAGGTCTCTTCCACAGGAACACTCTTACCAGATTAAATGGTTTGTTATGCAAATCAAAAGTGCTCTGTATTTCTCCTCCTTTGTAGTGTCCATCACTCTTATAATTATTTGTTTACTCTGTGCCCTGTGACAGTCCCCGTGTGAGGCAAGCTGGTGACATAGCCCACTGCATTTCTAAAGGGTGGTATGTGGTATGTAAAAGGCACTCAACAAATAGATGTTGATTCAACTAAAATGTGACAGGGTATTAAAATATTTTAAAAAATTATTTTGTTTATATATGATGCCAGGTAGGTACTACTAGATTTATTGGAGGGATCGCTTCATAAATTATATAAATGTCTAACCACTATGCCGTCTACCTGAAACTGATCTACAGTATTATTGAATGTCAGCTGTAGTTTAAAAACCTTTTTAAATAAAATAATTTTTGTTTAAAATTATTTAAACTTTAAACAATATGCAGAATTCTGCAGTCACATTTGATACTTGCTTCATTTGGTACTTCATCAAATGTAGCATGCTGTTTTCTCTTGAGCTGCTTATTGTGAAAAATGAAGTACCAAGTAACTCAGGTGAGTCATCACAGAGGTAAAAATTTTGGTCAGTTTGGAGTATTTATGACTGACTAAATTTCCATAAATTTTAGAAACACTACAATAACATCTTTCCATTGCATATTTCTGTGATGTAGTGGTGCATTTTTAGAAAGTATAAACCAGTAAGTAAATCTTAAAATTCTCTCTATTCTTATTAAAGAAAGATTGTATGAAAATAAACATGAATTTGCAAAGTAGTTAAATTCATAGTCATTGTTATGGTGTAGGATTCTGTGTTACCAGAAGACTTATTTAAGCACAGTACTTTTTAAAAAAGATTTTATTTATTAATTTTTTAGAGAGAAGGTGAGGGAAGAAGAAAGAGAGAGAGAGAGAGAAACATGGATGTGAGAGAGAAATATCAATTGGTTGCCTCTCATACGCACCCCGACTGGGGACCGAACCCACAAGCCAGTCATGTGCCCTGGCCTGGAATCAAACTGGTGGTGAGCCTTTGATTTGCGGGACGACGCCCAGCCAACTGAGCCACGCTGGTCAGGGCAAAGCACAGTACTCTATTTACGATAGCCCAGCACTTGACAAAGAGGAGGGAGTCAAATAATTTGACAGAACTGTAAATTTTAATCATTTTTCATGTTCAACCAGGATGAGAATAATTAATTTAAGTGAAGAAAATAGAACTGATTTACAGAACCTTGGTTTAGTATTTTATGTAGTTTATTTCCAAACCCAATTGCTCAACAGCAATTCTTACATGAACTGTAAGATTTTCCCCTTCGTGTTCTCTTTAGAGATATTATACATAAATATTAGCTTAAAAGCCTCCTTTATTCTTAGAGCCTATGTTCCTTAAATTGAGTTTACAGTTGTTAAAAAAATATATATGTATGCATGTATATATATGTGTGTGGGTGTGTGTGTATGTATATTATATATAGCTATCTTTCTAAAGGAATTTTTTAGTTTCTACCTTTATGGGAAAATAAAAATACTCTTGATAACTTCTTTTATATACTAATTTGGGAGATTAGTGTATAAATCTTAGGTGAATGGCTGATGTTAAACACCCCTGGTGAAAGAAGGCTGCCCGGCAGTCTGAGCAAGTCTTTGGTTATTAGATCTATAGAGAAGTTGCCTAAGTGCCCTAGATTTTGGTACAATATTGTAGTTCATAGAATGTGTGCTTGGGCAAGGAAGAGAGTCTGGGTATGTGTCCTCACGGGCAGTGTTTAGCTGGGTTCACGTAACCTCTTTGACCAACTTCCTTATCTATACAGTAGTAATAATGACCCCAGTCTCCTCGGGCAGCTGCAGGATTCCATGCCGGAGCCTGCAGAGTGTGCCCCGAGCAGTCCTGGCACTCGTCCCCCAGTGAATGGTAGCTATTATTGTTATGACCAGTGCCTGGAAATAGCATATGTTTTTATTTCCCAATTTCAAAGTTAATTTTTAAAATGAAGGTTTATTTCCCCATTGAATTCTAAAAGTTTTGCACATGTATAAAGAAAAGACTGTTACAATTTAGAAATTATATTTTGGAAACTAATTAGAGTCTTAAAATTTTTGGCTGATCCCCGAAACTCCTTTGACATTTAAAAGTTGTCAAGACACCATCAGGTATTTCAGAATGAGATCAGATCTGATTCATTTGGATGAATCTGATAGTTTCAGAATTCCTTTGATTATGTTGAGGTTTTTTGTTCCCAGAATTTCCCTGTATTGTGTGTGTGTGTGTGTGTGTGTGTGTGTGTGTGTTGTATAGATGTATAATTATGAGAAAGTATGGAATGGCTGGGATTCAGGAACAAAAAAAACTTTAGGAATTAGTAATTTATAAATCACTATTTATACATTTTCACATTTGTTCCCAAGTTTTAACAGCTCCGCAGAACAGATTTGAGAACAAAATGCCATGGGAATCCACAGAAGGAGTGACTAATACTCATTCTGGAAGACCTCACAGAAGAAGTGACATTTGGGTTGGCTTTGAAGGATGAATTGTTTGCCAGATGGAGAAAGGGACGGGTGTGGAGGGGCTTTTACAGAACAGGGAGTGATATGTGAAAAGGCAGAGTCGTGAAAGCACATACATTTCATTAACGGTGAGAAATTAGCTTCTGGCACTGTAAGAAATTACAGTGTGGATGCTGCCCCAGAACTGTGCAAGAGTGGCCTCAAACGGGAAGGGTGTATTGAGATACTGGAAAAGGATTTGGGCCAAACTCAGAAGAGAGTGTGTCCTAAGGAACTGGTTCTTTACCTGGAAGGTAGTGCTCACCTTTGTATGTTAGGAAGGTTCCTGGGTAGAGGATGAGCTGAAGTGGTGAGAGAGAGATTGAGTTGCTGGAAAGTGTTGACCATAATCCAGATGAGAGATGAGATGTGACAGAAATAGGAACGAAAGAGGTTAGGAATGGGATACTTAGGCAATAGAATTGATTTTCAGAAGGAGGAAGGATTTTAATTAATAGGTATGGGATGTATATGTGATACAACTTGAGCTTTAACTTTGTAACAGCCCATGAAATAGGTTAGTGTTTTGCAGCTGACTTTTTAAGGAGAAATGTTAATACATTCCTTTAAAAAAGAAGAGGTTAGTCAAGTAAGCTAGAGAAAGAGTAGATTAAACAAAGTGAAATAGTTTTCGCTCTGACTGTGTTATTTCTCATAACCTTTAATATTTTTCATGAATTCCAATACAGAAAAATAGAAGTATATCTCAAAACCTATTTG